>JAOXJJ010000914.1:9138407-9244526 GCA_025769935.1 Phoenix roebelenii
AAATACATGCAGTGTCACACTACCAACAGTCATGTGAATGCAAAAATTTTCTTTTGTAACTGTTGTGGTTCAGATTTGGCCAGAGGGTGACCACGCCGGAGGAATCGAGGGAGCTGTCGGAGTGTTGAGGAAGAAAATGAGAGCCACATCCCGCACGATAATGTACCTGTACAAAGTCTCACCGGTGCTTCTGGTGAGGGCCCTCCGACAATCAAGTTAGAGTGGAGCTCAGTTGGTCCAGCCAAAAGTTCCTTAGGTGTTACCTGATGGGGCTATTTATAGTCCCTATGGAGATGCCCAGGTGGCGGTGGTATGACCCATTCTCATCATGAGAGGAGATGGCTCTAAACCAGATGGTGCGTAGCTAGAGCTTGCTGGTGGCGTGCGGTGCAGTCCGTTCTTGGAAACGGTAAGGCGTTGACAGTCGTAGCAGGATATGGTTGGGGAAGCATGTCATTATCCTTAACTGTCGTGGGCCAGCAAGCAAAGCATGGCGTGGTTGTGTCGCAATGTACGACCACGTAGGAGGGCGTGGGCACGCACATGTATGCGGTCGTTGGCAAGGCCGAGCTCGTCGAGAGGTCGCATCATGCATTTGACAAGGTCGGCTTGACGGGTGCTGAGGCTAGCCTAGCATCTCGGGTTCTTAGGTATGCTCGGTAGAGCGCCCCAAGCTCAAGGGTCGGGGCGTATTATTGGAGAGGGCGCCCCGAGCTTGATTGGGGCACGTCGGCGAATAAGGAAGGTGCCCTGAGCTTGGTCGGGGCGAGTCGGCGATTGCAGAAGGTGCCCTGAGCTTGGTCGAGACGAGTTGGCGAATATATTCGAGGTCGAAGGAGCTTCCGACGGATTCCAAGGTCAAGCTGGTTCTGGGCCGGACCGAGGTTCCGTCTAGTCGGCATTGGTGTCTATTGGGCCGAAATTAGGTGGCCCTTTTGTTGTGGGCAGGATGATCTATTTCGCCCCCCATCATTTGCCCCTGACTTCTAAGGTCGAGTCGCTCTTTAGCTCGGGCGAAGGAAGTAGCTGGACTATTGGTTGTCCTGCGTTTTAACCAAGTGCTTATGAAGATGCGCGCACCGAGATAGCATACATATCTTATCAGGGGCCAATTGCTTCTGGCCATACCTTATAAGGCGAGCTTGAATAGGTTAGGTTGTCATATCAATCGAAGAGGGAGCGGCTGTAGAGGCTCTTTAATGTGTTGCATGCGCGCTTCTTTTTCGAAGCGTCGCTGGATAGAACGTGAGGGGCAATCATCAATGTCCTATTTTTTGAAAACGTCCGCCATAATGATTGGCATTTAGTGCTGCGATTTGAAGAGATTTGCTGAGACGCCTCCGGAGCTTGCCGTGTGGTGAAATCTGCTGCCCAGTCATTTGGGGAAGTCGATCGAAGCCGTTGAAACAGGCTATATAAAGCCTTGGAGAGACCTCCGAGGGGGGGAATAGATCGTCCTGTCCATAACAAAAGGGCCACGCAATTTTGGCCCAATAGACACCAACGCTGACCAGACGGGACCTCGATCCAGCTCAGAACCAGCCCGACCTTGGAATCCGCCGAAAGCTCCTTCGACCTCAGAATCCAGAATGCTAGGCTAGCCTCAGCACCCATCAAGCCGACCTCGCTAAATGCATGGACGAACTCGGCCTTAGCAACGGCCATACTCATGTGCGTGCCCATGCCCTCCTATGTGGCCGTACTTTGCGACACCACCATGCCATGCTTTGTTTGCTGGCCCACGACAGTTAAGGATAGTGCCATGCTACCCCAGCCATACCCTGTTACGACTATCAACGCCTTACCGTTTTCAAAAATGGACCACACCGTGCACCACCAGCAAGCTCTAGTTGTGCACCATCTGGCTTAGAGCCATCCTTTCTCATGATGAGAACGAGCCATACCACCGCCATCTGGGCATCTCCACAAGGATTATAAATAGCCCCATCAAGTAACGCCTAAAGGACTTTTGGCTGGATCAACTGAGCTCTACTCTAACTTAATCGTCGAAGGGCCCTCACCGGAAGCATCGGTGAGGTTTTGTGCAGGTACACTATGCGCGGGAGGTGGCTCTCATCCTCTTCCTTAATACTCCGGCAGCTCTCTTGACTCCTCCGGCGTGGTTACCCTCGGGCCAAATCTAAACCACAACATTAACCAACATCAAACTGTTGATGATTTTGCTTTTCAATTTTCACTAGCCTCCAAATGTAAAAATCTTTTTTTTTTTTTTTTTTTTGAAGCGGAGGGCTAAGACTATTTGAGAGTTGGTTACATTAATTACATCCTTTTCTTGCTTGAACATGCCAATAGGTAGCTATTCCTAACTCGAAAACTATGTACTGAAATGTCACATCAAAATTAGATGGAGTGATTCACATTGGAAGTCAATGCAGTAATTCCTGCGGAAGAGCCTTTGCCTTGCATGGGGAACAAGTCTTCCTTTTTTGGCTCTTGTGGAGTTAAGATAGGTCTTGGGGTCCCCATGGGAGAAAAGCTCATGCAAATAGGACCACCAAAGCCTTCTCAAGTTTATTAAAGTCTAAGTGAAGTTGAGGGTTGCTACCCTCTTTCTTTCATGGAGTGGAGTAGGGGCTACGTATGTGGGTGGTCAATTCTAAGGTATTTTTGTATGTATACAGAGCTACTCCGGTCTCAATTCTTCTTTCTGTATTTGTCTTTTTCTATTATTTTTTTATTATACATCATTGAATCTATCTTCTCTTATGGAGCTGATGAGGGTGTCTTCCAACTCCATCTCTTGGCATTTTTGTCCCCCACCACACCCTTCATATGAACATGGCAAGTCCGGATAGCAACAAGCGTCCACTACAACCTTTGCTATTACTTGTCCAAATCCATATAAAAGAAAAGGGGGGAAAAGAAGACAAGAGCTTTGCATGCTGCTGCTGCTAAACTTAAGTCACTTGCTCTGTCATCCTCAATTAGCCTAATCCCTTTCTTTGTATGAAACAAACCAACTCCCATGTTTGTTATCTCCATAGAATAAGATAAATATTTTTTATATCGAAAATCTAAACCTCTTCATTAGCATTCTCATGATATGCGAGTCTTGCGCATATCTTGTACATGCGAGTCTCATGATATGATCATACATGTCATCAGAAAACTATTTGTAGTTATATGTATGATCAATTTACCTAGATATTTCTTCAGAAAAAAAAGTAAAGATAATCATTTATATATGTGAAGCAAATTTAGCCAAATGGTAGTCTAAGAATTGCAATTGATCATGGATATTTGCAGAGTGACGTAGCATGAAAACCCTTTTTTGTTTGTGTATTATGCTCTCATGTAAATGTTGGAGAGGCTAGCTACTTAGTAACGAGATCGATTAAAATTTGTTTACACTTAGGTTTTATTCCACCTAACTAGGCCTAATTGACTATAGACTAGGCAAAATTAGGTTAGGAAAGGAAGACGACGACAATCTTGTCAAGCTTCATTTTTTTTTTCATTTAGAGAGGACGATCTTGTTTTAGAATGGTCGATGCTAATATTGTGCTTCAAAAAATAACGTACTTGACCTTGGGCAAGATTTAGAACAACCGAAAGTAAGCTCAATCAAGGGCAAAGTCAACAAGTTTTGAAGGTTATTACTGTTTCTTTCCTATTTAAACTTATTATTTTCCCTCTTAGTTGTTATTTATGAATTAACTTGGATTAGTTTGGTCCATAAAATAGCATTCTCCTTATGCCACGGTCCAAATAGCAAACACTCTAAATTTGATTTCCACAAAAGCAAACCGCTTGGCCCTATTTAACCAAGGAATTTGTGATTTCAGCGCATTTTGTCGTGCTATCCTTAGAATGATATGGATGTTTTTCTTTCTCGTCTCCAACATTTTTGAGATCAAATAAAATTATATATAAAGAAGTTAAGATGTAATGCTAAACTACTATACCAAGGGTCAAGAGGCTCCAAAATATATGGGACCCTATGTTAGAAGATAATGTTGTTTAGGATAATCCTAATTGTCATTCAATACTATAAATGTAATAGAATCCATTGCCTTGTTAATTTATTCTTAAGTACTGAAAAATACCAAGATGACACCACCATGATCATTTAACTATTCTTCATTCCCTTCGCATTCTTATGCTATCTGAAGTAATGGAAGGAATAAATCTATTCAAGTTTAGGCCAGCTGACGATACTTTAATTGCCCTTCACATGCTTGATCTTGGTTAGACCATAACAAAATTGTGAACAGAATTACAAAGCTGCAATTAGGACAAAGCTGACAACTTAAGGCCGATGCATCTTTGCAAATTACTAACTCAACACATTCATTTGGAGATTATAGAAGTGGAATCAAATGCCATGAAAATGGGCTTCTCTACAATCTATCCTTCTCATGATCCGAAGAACTCATGAACTCTTGTCATCTTGGGCAATTCCAGCTTATTGGATGTGATGTTAGCTTCATCAAGCAATTGACCAAAAAATTGATAAATTATTTCTCCTGATTACTTTCTGTTCCAACAATTATATTACATTCGTCAATGAACGGGAGTAGTTGAAACTCACCAAGAAGATAACTGAAGTGTTAGGGACATATAATAAAGCCTTTATCATGAAAAAATTTTTCATATAATCAAGCCTCGGATCTTCAAAACCATCAGAATATTTTTTCCAGATTAACTAAAGCATTACATGTACCACAAGAAGATCATGGTGGTGGCACACTTTACTTTTATAAAGATCGAGCCATATAACATGGTCCAACATATCATTTTTATGCCGCATAAACTACATAATTTGATGTCGTTGAGTTGAGAAAATAGAAAAAATTCTATAAACATGTCCTATGGATTTCTTCAAAGATCACATCTCTAATTGAAATTTTTTTGAGTGGTTAACAACACCTGTAATTTATTCTTAATTTATTCTTAAGTGGTTAACAACACCTAGAGATATATTTGCAACACTCTACCTATATCTTAATTGCACTAAGAGTTTCCAGAATCAGATCAAGGTCTAATATTTACAAGTCCAAGCAACTACTCCATCTCATTAATTTATCTTTTGAGAAGGCTTAATTCCATATTCTTTAATAATTATTTTCCAAACAAGTCATGGTGTCCCCAACTTTCTTAAGAGGAAAATTTCTCCTATCCACTCTGAGAAAACTTCACGCGGTGAGGAGCCCAGTGGGCTCTTCGGAGCGGACGCGTCGGCCCTTGCGAGCCAAGCAAAGGCCGGCAGCGGATGAGGTGGCGCTTTCCGGCGACCCACTTCCCACGTGCGACCATGCCGTCCCCCCTCCGTGACACGTGTGCACGGGCCTCGGACTTTACAGTGCATGGAGGGCCCCTCTCCCCGCCCTTGAGTTCGAGTTATATAAAGGCAGGTGGTGGCGTTGATTGTTTGTAGCCCCCGCTTCCTCTGCTATTCTCTGTCCCTCTCTCTCTCTCTCTCACGCTCATACTCATATTTTGGTGGTGTGGTTAGGAACTGGGTCTAGTTTAGAGGGGAGGGAAGGGAAGAATGGGGAGGCAGCCATGCTGTGATAAGGTGGGGCTGAAGAAGGGGGCATGGACAGAAGAGGAGGACAAGAAGCTCATCAACTTTATCCTCAGCAATCGCCAATGCTGCTGGAGAGCTGTGCCAAAGCTAGCAGGTCCCCTTTATTAGATATTGCTTGATTGGGCTCCTCTTATCTATCTGGTTTAAGATATAATGAAACAAGGACAGTTTCTTCCATATTCTTCCTATCAAGTTGTCTTTGGGCCTCCTCTTGGTTGCATTACTTGGGTCTTTGGGGAGTTGACTTGGTTATTGGGATCGATTTAACTGGGTTTTGGATTTTGGAGCTTCGGTTTGATTTACGTTTGGCTTTTGCTATGATTTGTCTCCGTTGCTTTGGCATCATGATAAACATCTCTTTCAGTGACATGTAATAGTATTATATTCAGAAAGAAAGAAGACATCTAATAGTGGACTATGGTGAAACAGAATAAAAACTTTACTGCTAAGTCTTTATCTTTTTTTGATTAATTGTTTGTTCCTTCAAAGCTTTGTAGTTGTTATTGATGGATACGTTTCCATTGTCGGTGTAGGATTGCTTAGGTGTGGGAAGAGTTGCAGGCTGAGATGGACAAACTATCTCAGGCCTGATTTGAAGAGAGGATTGCTGTCAGAGTCTGAGGAGAAGCTGGTCATTGAACTCCATTCTCAACTTGGGAATAGGTCCTCTCTCTCTCTCTCTCTCTCTCTGCGTTTATTTTTTTTTTTCTTTTATATTGACTTAATTGAGTTGTTAGGCATATATGCTGCATTTGGTTTTGGTTTGCTATGACCTTTATACAAGACCTTTATTTTGTTTTTGTTCCTCTCTGGCAGATGGTCCAAAATTGCTGCTCATCTCCCTGGTAGAACTGATAATGAGATAAAGAACCATTGGAACACCCACATCAAGAAGAAGCTAAGGAAAATGGGAATTGACCCCCTCACTCACAAGCCCATCGCTTCAACTGTCGATCAGCAGCAGCAGCAAGGGGATGCTTCGGTGCACGGAAATGATAAAAATGAGCAGCTCTGCGTGCAGTGTCCTCCAAAGATGGCGCAAGAGGAAGCAGAGGAGAGGAGCATCACAAGCTCATCCGATCCTGTAGAGACTGATGCATTTCTTAGCAAATCCCCGGGATTTTGCACGGATGAAGTACCCATGATTGAGCCCCATGAGATCATAGTCCCTTGTGCCTCCTCAACCCCCTCCATCTCCTCTGTTTCTATATCATCATCATGCTCTTCTTCCAGCTCTGATGCTAAAGCTGATGAAATCCAACTTCCATGCATGGACTGGCCGGAATCATTGTTCCTCTGGGGGCTCGACGACTTCATGGGGCTGGATTTTCTGAATGATGATGGAGATGGGAAATTAGGCCTCGATCCTCCTAGCCAATATCAAAGAACCGCTTTTGATCAGGAGTCTTGGAAATTTGAGCTTTTCTGATTCCATTCTCCATGCTTTTGGCAATTTATGGCTACAGATGCAATAAAAGAAGGCCTTTGTGAAGACTCATCCTTTTTCCTTCATCTCTCTTTTTCTTTCTCCTTCCTTTCTTTTGGTTAGTTTTTGTTCCATGTGAAAAGAAAGGAATAAATGGAAACTATCTCTTAATGGAGGATGTAATCTTCTTAATTTATTCCCAAGTGTATAAACAACCATTATCAACTCTCTTACATGCTATGCTGGAAGTACAAGGTGTTCCAATGATCCAGTCTGATGCTAGTGCATATCCCTTGCTCATGAGCTTTGCTTGTTATCACTTTTGTCCAGTGGATTGACAATAATATGCATAACTTGACTATGCCCAAAGGTGACCAGAGTTGATGAGTTTACTTTTGCACCTGTAAGAAAGCTGTGGCTAATCATTTGAACATTAAGAATAAATAATGGACTAGATGGTTATGGCACTTGTTGTTTTGTTCCTCACTCATTGAATGACCTCATGCCAATCTTTCCTGATTTTCAATTCTTTTCTGCTAATTGTTTTCCAAGGGTCCATAACACTGGTTTAAAAATTCTAGTTCTTGCTAGGATTGGCATGTTTATTTCTCATCAAGAATATGGCAAGACATATAATTCTTCGAGTATGCGGGGATATCCAATTTGCAGGAATATGTAGCTCCAACAACATGTTTATATTCGACACCGAATTGTCTTGAATACAAGTTCATTGATTCACAAAGCCTCATTTCAAAGAGAAAATTTCACAGCTTTGGCATTGACTACTGAGAGGCTGGCCTCCAAACCTCCAAGATCTACTGGAGATGCAGGAAAATCCAAGCCTCAGCAAGAATAGCATGAGATTAAGTCATCATCGCATGCTGTTAGCAGATTTGGACTGAGAAGAACTCAAGAAATTTTCAAAGAAAGAAAAGAAAAAGATCTTGTATCAATAATGTTCTGAGCAAAATCCTCCACACCACACCTTCAAATCATGGTGAAACCTAAGTTCTGATAAAGAGTTGGACAACCACAGAAATCTTTTTGCTTCTTTATCTCTTCTCATGCTGACCTCATCACAAGGACCAATTTTCTAATCACCATACTTCACTGTTCCATCTGTAATTATGTAAATATACTTCTATTGCTTCAGTAAATCAGGGGGAAGTGTCTCACTTCCTCCATTTCCTCTTGAAGAAAAAAAAAAACATTTACGACAACTTATTTGTAGCATTTGATGAAAAATTTTCATTGTAGTTATCGGTACGACATTGCCGTTCCCAATTTGAATAACAAAGTTCTTCAAACCACCACAGTTGACTCAGGAAGTTCAAACCTCCTTGCGTTCCAAAGTTCAGAGTATGTCCTACGCATGACATAGCTGCAGCTTGAAGAACTCAACACTTTCTCTAGATTTATCCATACAAACATCGAGACAATAGATTGAGAGCAGAACTTTTGCAGCTTAGTGAACTCAGCACCTGTCTAGATTCATCCAATATTAACATAGAGACAAGAGACTGATAGCAGAATTTTGAGACTACATCCTTGGGTTTTTATGATTTATTTCGCGATGTCTATAGCTGAATTCAACACGTGGTAGACTTGGTGCTGCAGTGAATTGATTACATTGTTGTTTTTCCTTTCAGTGTTCAACTCTTGATCTGTATCAAATGCACCAGCTAAAGTTATCCTTTTGACCCATGACGCGTGCAATTTTGGTAGCTCTAGCAAGTTGGTTTGGGACCGGAGGTACTACATCTTAGGGCTACCACAGAACCACACAAAATTCTCCACAATCAAATTTTTAGAAATGCTTTAATTTTTTCAGTAGATAGAAATGAATACGTCTATAGAGAAGCAAACAGTGCGGCAGATTGGGTGGCCTCATTCGCAGCCCATCACACTAGAGGATTCATTTGGGTTGGCACCGACAAGGTACCCCACGCTTTGTGTCATTTGCTTTTCTCTGATTCTATTGGCTTTGCTCATGCACGACATGCGTAAGTAGCCGATGTACCAAGAAAAAGAAAGAAAGAAATGAACACCATACTTGACAGTTCTTGGGTTTCAAAGAAAGATAAGAAACCTCAATAAAAAGCTCTTTTATCTGTCATCAAGTTTTATCTTCATGAATCTTGATGGTGACTACTACCTAATGGCACGATGGGGAAATTGAAAAGGCTAGCTATCATCTTTATATTAGCTGATTGGCCATTTTATAGGTTAAGCTTATACTATTGGTAATTGAATTTGACCCCTCAAAGAAGTCTAAAACTATATTGCCAATAATATTGAAGTCGTTGCTTGCACCAACAGGCTAGTTTTGCTTCTTGTCCAGTATGTGACCAAATCTCATATGTTTCCAACCATTTTGCATTAAAATAATAGAGTTGATACTTGGTTCATGAAATTCATGGCTACAAGCCAATGTTGCAGGAGATTTTCTGCAAACTCTTCAATCTTTGCGCACCGGGTGAACAAAATCTTCTCTCATCATGGTTGTTAGGTACCTAGATAACTTTGCAAGAGGGGATGAAACAATATCCCAAAAATGAAGTTGATAAGGCAATGCTAACTAAAATTATTTTAAAAGAAATATTTTCTTTTACAGATTATTATGGAAAGAAATAACTTTAGATGCTAGTGAGTATTCTAATCAGAATATCATTGCAGATTATAAGAAAGCATGTTTCGAATGAGAGTATAATCTCATCGCTGCTAATCAGCTAGCCTAAGGAAAAGCTTAGAATTTGATATTCCAAAATATCTTGTTTAATAAACTTGAAATAAGATAACCAAGGGGCAGATTGTTTGGTGGGTTGTGTTGCAAACAATGATTGTGACTATTAACTCCTTCACAGTCGAATATCCTTGTTAGGGTAGACAAGATGACTTGTAATTTTCCTATAGGTTAACCCTAATGCATTTCGACACCTCCATCCTTTTTTTTTATTAGAAAAAAAGCTTGAAATAAACATAAGAATAATTTTTTCATCTTGGAACCGATTAAGAAACATATCTATCTTTTTGTTCTATTTACCATCAAGAATTTAATGTTTTCATCATGTTTTTTGAGAAACTGATATCTTATTATGTTGATAATTATTTCTTGATTTAATAACAGCAAGTAGGGCTAGCAAAACAACCTGACGTGGTTCTGACTTCAATTTTGACATGATTTTAAAACCCTGCAATTAGAACCTAAATTGTCTGAATTTATAAGTTTAGATCTGCCCAAATTTAATTTGATTTTAAAGCCATCGACTAAGAGCATACAAATGAGTTTGAACTTATAAACCAAACCTCATCCAGTTTAAACTTAGACATGTTATCTATCTTAATTCAATTTTTAGACTAAAGTTGTATTGTTCAAACACTATTTTTGATCGAAAGATATTGGTTGCACAACCTAGATAAAATCGTCCACCCCTAATAACAACACAAACCTATATCCACATACAAAATTGTCAGTTTTAAAATAAAACTATCAAGTGCAATTTGGTTGTAGGATTGTTATTATGGGGATAGGATAGTAATCAATCTATTTATTTAAGTCCCCACTAACTCACATTTCTATTTCGATGCACAATTATAGAACCGGTTTCTACCATTTTATTTAAGAGCAAGGTCCAATCCTTTATTAGCCTCTGAGGTGAATGATCTGAAGAGACATTCAAATTGGAGATCTTTATTAAACTATGAGGCAACCAAGACCTCTTCTTCCTTATTAAGACATACAAAGGAATGATCAATTTGGAGAGAGATCATCAATCCAAGCTTCTTCCCAAAAATGAATTTTAGTTCCATTTTCCAAGAGCAAATTTAATTATGTTCTAGAGTGCTCGTGGAGCAACTTCTTTCTATATGGCTAAGATTTTTTTTTTTTTTTTTTGGTATCATAGAAAATACTTGGTTTGAATTTCTTAATGGGCAAATTAATCTTTTTTTTTTTTTGACAAAATCTCTTCCCTTGCTAGGATATCTCCATCTCTACTTAGATAATAAAGCAATATTTTCTAACCCCAAGTTAAGGTTGCCAAGGTTTCCTTCCTCATTTGACTTGCAAACTAACATCTAATTAACGACACAAGCCAGACTAAAGGCATTTTTAGCCCCTTTCCATAAAAAGTCTTATGTATCTATTAATCCATTTATGAACATGTCGTCATGTCATGGGGGGGTGGGTGGGCAGGTTGCCAAGGTCGAGTATCGGGGCTCATTAGAGTTGCCACCATTTTTTTGAAAAAAGAAAGAAAAATTAGAAAATACTATGCTAAAAGATTGGACAAAGCCAAGGAACAAGACTGTGTAACAGCTAAAAGTATAAAAGGTGAAGGGTTAGCACTTGTTGTCCCTAACCATACTTACTCTCTTAAGGGTAGGGATTTTTCCTCCACGGCGATAAGGAGCTAAAAGATCCACCACTTTAATCCCTGTTTCAAAGATTGATAATTTCGTATCTAACTGTATAAAGGTAGGATCAAGTGCTACTAATGAACACTATTTCAGGTGGCATTCATTAGTTCACTCATGGAGATGAGTTCAACTACCAAACCGTCTTTATATTAGTGGCTTGGATCTAAAGTTTGGACGATAATATTTTGAGACTTCTAAAAGAATAGGGTTCAAAGGGATTTGGCCCCATCCACCCATCTTGGAGAGTCATTTTGGATTCACAATGAAAGTAGAGAGGAAATAAATCAAGGAAAATAACCTAAGCCAAATGATAGTAGCTAAAAGAGGTGCAAAAACATAATATTTATTAAAAAATCATCTATTAAAGAAAATTTCAAACATGGATTCTGTAATACCATAAGCAAAATCAAAAAAATTCAACACAAAGCTTATCAAATTGAAGTTGTAATCAAAGATCTTCTTCTCTAAAAAAAGGCCCCTTGTGGGACCCCTTCTTTTGCTCCTAGCATCTTTGTAATATTTAGCTTGCTACATCTAAGATAGATTCAACTCAAAGATTCAAAAAAGAAGCTAGATCTACAAGAATTGGAGTGGATCTAAAGTTTTGAAGGCTAAACCTAAGAGAGAAAAGGAGAAGAGTTGAAAAACTCTATTTTTGGTAGAATTTCCCCTTTTTTCTCTATTTTTTTTATAAAACCAAAGCTCAAAGAAGAAAAGCAGCTCCTTAGCAAAAAATAAAAAAGAAGAAAAGAAGCTAAAAAAAGAAAATATAGGACCCTCTCATGGTGGATAAATTTATAGCTGCGGGAGAGTAGAGTGAAAGGCTAGCTATAGAGGATTATGGAGTTTTTCAATAATCCAAGAATTCTAGATATATCAAGTTTCATGCAACGATTGGATTTTTTTGGTTTCAAGGATCGCCATTTTGGATAGCTAAGATCTTGTAGAGAAAATACAAATACAATATAATATCTTAAAAAAAAAACTCAAAGGAGATGGTTAGCTAGAGGAAACAGGTCGCTAAATTATGCATGTTTTGGAGTATAGAAAACTAGCTAAGTGTTGTGAATGAGGTGACTAACCAATATTTGTAGACTAAAAGAACTAGACTAGATATGCCCAATTGAGCTAAAATTTTACAGAGATGAAGATGGTATGCAAAAGAATATGTTGATCAAATTTTCACCAATTCTAAGTAAATTGGACTAGCAATTAAACCAGTCAAGGAATCTTAGTGCTTAATTTGGTCAAAATGAAGGGACATGATAGGTGATGAATGTATACATGCACTTGGAAAGCACAGTTGATTCAATAATTGAGAGGTAGAAAGGTGCAAAAAGGTGGGAAAATAGAGAAAACAAAGAGTTCATCTAGTTAGAATGGGTGATTTTGGAGATTTGGTTTCATGATTAGATTTTCGACAAATAATAGTACACATAAAGTGGATGCTTGGGGGTGTTTACAGAATCCAAGTTTAAAGATAAACATGAAATATAAGGAGAGGGAGGAAAGAATCATATTAACATTGTTAATCTATGTCAAAGATAATAGTTTTCCTTTCAAAGTTGTTTAATATATTTCCATTTTTTTTCAACTAGGACCATCCGGCCATTCTTCATCGAAGCTCGACAAGATAAAATCAAGTAATGAATGGGAAGAAATCCTACTATGCATTGGAGAATGGATTGCTAGGTCTATTTCAAGGTTTGGAGATCCTTAGGGAATTAGCAAATTTTGACCGCAATTAGTTGAGAAGTAAAATATAATTTCAAAGCAGTATGGAGGTATTTACTGATCTAAATGGGATCACCATGATGATCTAAGAACATTAGCGATCCTTATCTTCGGATAATATAATCTCCAGTGATCTAAGATCACTATGTTTGGAATATCATGGCCTAGTGATTAAAGAACTTCATGTATGCATAAGTAACCTATTTAGTATACTATGGAAATCCAAGATCACTCACGATATAATCCCAAAAATACCTATGATATATGATAAGAGGATTTTTTTATTATTCTCAATTCGCATAAATTAAAAATATATGCAAATACACCAATTCTTATAGTGGCCTTATTATGTTGTTACAAACTCTACTTTTAGCAGCTATTGCTCTAGAAAATTGAACTATATTCTAGTTTTGGATATGATGTATCTCGGATATGATGAAGTGTAAATGACAATATCTCTCTTGACCCAATATCAGGTGTTTTAGCACTATACCAATTAACAAAAAAGAAAACTAGACTCAACCCATACGGGACGGGAATGGATAGATCAAAAATATTTTCCTTGACATCAAGTTTGAACAAATTGAATCATAGTTAAATCCACACAACATCAACTATTTGCAACATATTCTTATTATTCTATTATTTCTTTCCGCATATAAATTTAGAGCTACCATTGCAACTAACTTCAAAATCTCTGATGCAATTTTCTATCTTTTGCCAATTGTTCAACCCATAGGAGGGGTCACTATGAATATGATTCTTCGTTCTTAATGCATGCATAATTTTCAGCAATTTGTATGGTAACGACAATATGATAATAAGGGGGGCAATATGCCGCCCGGCTATTATTACTAAATGAAGCTTATATCAAGTGATTATGTACATGAGACAGTAAGGATGTATTTGTCTACTGTCTAAAGAAAAGGAGACATGACATGTGCATAGATTGAACTAAGATACCATTACATTCCTTTTTCTTAAAGCTATTCTCTATATATTATGCTCCATGCCAACATCCAATGTGCGGATACAACTCTAAAAAAAATGTACTCAAGAAATTCTGATAAAATATTTTTGGAAATAGACAGATCTACATAATAGGTCTATAGAAAAATCTATGCATCTCAAATATGCAAATAGATCTACAAGACCAAAACAATATGATTTTCTGCATGGGTATCAATGTTTAAAAAAACAAGATGGGCTCAATCAACCATAAAAAATCAAAATATCAAAATATCAAAAAATGAAGAAATAAAAAAAATCATTACCCCACAAAATCAAGAAATCGCTACAGGCAAAAAAAAGGGAAGAGGAAGGAAAGAAGATAGGAATCCAAATTGCTCATGGATGGTATTTCCTTGTGGATGCTCTTTCCCAAATGGTACTTTTCTGAAGTTGCTCCCACTAGCGTGTAGAAATTTAGCCAATACTCAAAAGTTAGATTAAGAAGCAAGATTGTCCCAAAATTTTATTTCGATACCACTGCATTGGAGTAATCTTGGATACCCGTCCTTTAGGATGGGTTTTTCATCACTAAGTTGGACACTGATTTGAGAAGTGGGTCTAATTTGGGATCAATGCCAAATAGGGTCATTTGGGTGCAACCAAACATAGTGATCTCATCACCTTTACCTAGATCACCCTTGATCCTAAGTAGATCACCCCAATACCAAACACTCCTTATAGTATTAGTTTGATATTAATCACCCAGGTCTTATATCATTAGCATATTGAAGTATCATTGTGCCTTTGGAAGTTTTAGATTTATAGAGTTCCTTGATGAAATTTTCTTTCTATGTTAAAGTAAATATTCTACATAAGCAATCAACTACCAAAATGGAAAAAGAGTGAGAGGCGGTTGTTCTGCCCGAGATTGTGGCGGCAACTAAACCAATTACCAAGTGGACCATTATTCTAATCTTCCATAATAAAAGCATATTTTTTTATCCAATTTATCCATAGCAGAGAAAAACCTCTATTGTACAAGAGAAAGATGTGAAAACCCTAACTAAGATAATCAAATGCTTTTCAAAGCCAATTTTAAATAAGATCTCTTTATCTCCACTTTCATCATAGGGATGTAGAGGTATGATCATTGATGAAGCTATCAAGGATAAATCTACTTTTCATGAATGCCACTTAAAAATGCTCCACCAAATTAGGCTGCGGAGGGATCAACCTCTTTAGCAATCTTATTCACATTGTGAATTGGGATAGTTGGTCAAGTCCTTCTTGGACATCAAGGCTGCAATTATAATCAAGTTTGGAAATATTTAGATTATCCTCATATAATAGTTTGAGAAGGTTTATGGTATCATTCTTACATAATTTCGAGAACTGTAGGGAAACATCACAAAGCCAGCTGGCCTAGGACTTTTGTCATTTCTTAATGAAAAGGTCGCTTTTTTTATCTTAAAATTATTTTTTCTTTATAATTTTTAATTTTTAAAAATAAATTTGGTGGCAACTCCATATCACACAACCCCTCCACGTATACCCACTCTCAGGACTTCATCAAGTTACATAATAAAAGAGAAAACTAATGAGTTCCAAGTCAGCATATCCATATATATTTGCTGTTACGTGTATTACATGTGCCTAATTCACCCTACAACGATAGATCTTTTATCATTTGTTTATATAATCTGAACTGTCTTGCATATTGATCATGGAAAATTCCATAGATAGCTTGAAAATAGAAGTCTTCTAGTTGCATTAATTTTTTTTATTTTTTCTAAAAAGAAAAAAAAGGAAGGCACTTGATGGAACTTTAGAAATTATAGACTCCTTTAATTTGGAGATTAGGAACGTCGCAGCAATGATCCCATCAGACGCAGACCCCTTCTTCACTATGTAGCAATTTACCAAAAAAAAAACAACAACAATACTTTAGTGCTCCGCGCGAGGACCGCCCTGAGGTATGCTTGGCGCGTGTTGCAAGCAATACCTTAGTGCTTGAGAGCAACTCAGCTACTGTTATTGGCTGGATCCAGTAGAGTGTGGAAGGAGTGAGTGATTATCATCCACTTCTCAGGAATATTCGGGCGATGGTAAGGAATGGAATGACCTTGCAAGCTAAGCGTATGTATCGAGAGGCTAATGGGACAGTAGATTGGGTAGCCTCTTATATGGCTAACCATTCTAGAAAAACTCTATGGTTGGGGAATGTCACGCCTCTGCCTCCACGGAGCACGTGAGACACTCAGTACCCACATGGGGGCCACATGAGGGGGTAGACACGGGGCTCTCCTACCAGATATTGTTCGGTTTCGGGGCTTCACGCAAGCGTCCTTTACCTCTTCCTGATTTTGTTTTCCACCCAAAATGCGTCTGCAGGATTTGGAGACACCCGCCTCATATGCCCAGGCTCTGGAACGAGTCTTTCCGATGTAGGATTATTGGGCCTCAAACCCTTCCCACCATCATATAAGAGCCGTCCTTGGCTCTGATACCAAATGTCACGCCCCCATCTGTGCGGGGTACGTAAAGCATCCAGTGCCTACGGAAAGCCATATGAGGGAGGAACACGGAATTCCTCTGCCAGATATTGTCCGATTTCGAGGCTTCACGCAAGCGTCCTTCACCCCTCCCCAGTTTTTATTGTCCACCCAAAACGCGTCTGCAAGATTTGGAGACACCCGCCTCATATGCCCAGGCTCTGGAACGAGTCTTTCCGATGTAGAACTATGAGGCCCAATAGTCCCACATCGGAAAGACTCGTTTCAGAGCCTGAGCATATAAGGCAGATGTCTCCAAATCCTGCTGACATGTTTTGAGTGGAAAACAAAATCGAGAAGGGGTGAAGGACGCTTGCGTGAAGCTCCGGAACTGGACAATATCTGGCAGGGAGCCCCGTATTTCCCCCCTCATGTGGGCACTGAGTGTCTCACGTGCTCCGCAGAGGTGGGAGGGTGATGGAGCCGGTGCCCTCCGGAACTTTTTATCTTTTAATTTTTTTGGGTGTATTTGTACCTGCTATGTATGATACACCCATTTCAGCAAAAAGAAAAATATATATATATAATAAAATATATATTTGCTAAATTGGGTATAATAATACTGCAATCATCTGTTAAATTACTCCTTCATAAATACTAATATATTTTACCTGCAGCATAGTGTTCCGTAGACAAGAAAGATATAGTTATATCGAGTCTTTCCTGTTTTAGGCTTCACTCAAGCTTAAATTCTACTGTGGGGATATCGCACGCAATGCTTCCGTCAGCAAGACTCAATGAGGCTATCTATGCTCTGTGATGGCTGGCCACCAAAATGAGCAGCCTTGCGACAAAACGGCGAAACGGAGATCTGGAACCCATTGACTTACTTCTTGCGAAGAAACGGCGGACCGCATGACAACAAATTGGGGCAGCCCGCGTCCTTTCACATCTCTTCTTTTCCCCTTTCGTTTTATTAGATCAGTGGTTGCTCTCCTTTTGTTTTGATTTGGTCGCGTTAGACGACTTCCCCAAGTCGCTCTCCTTTCGATTTTGGACCATTCTAGAGGTTGCCACCTTTCAATTCAAAATTTGGCATTGATTGGAGAGAGAACAAAATTTGGGCCATCACCCAAGATATAGAGAGATTTTGTAAGGACTCGTATTGGTAAATGTTTAGTCCAACATCGATTATCCGTTGAAAAAAATTCAGATATATATACAAAATTAAGGAATTCAAAAAATATCTTTCAGCTAGCCGTTTTGAATAAGGTTCTAAGTTGTTACAAATGGTATTAACGCGAATTTAGCCTAAAAAATACTGCACCATAGATCTACTGGAGCTGACCACGGGCCAATTATAGTGCTTGTGATTAAGTTTGAATAGATATGAATCCTTGTCCTGACAAGTACGTCGGAGCTTAAATGAAGGAATATGTGAGGACTCGTATAGGTATATTTAGGCCCACGTCGGTTATTCACCAAAAAGATATTGAGTACTTATACAAGACTAAGGAACCGAAAAATATCTTCCGACTATGAGACCTTGATGGAATATTTAATATGGGAATCATAATATGTACCAAACAAAAAACCATGGGACCTTAGTGTTATGTTTAGAATGTCAAGCACATATTATGTACCAAAAAAAACTATGAGACCTTGATGGGATGTTTAGTATGTCAAGCATATTATGTGCATGAATAGAGAGAGAGAGGGAGAAGCGCAATCTATTGCTCGTATTAACCAGAAGTTTAGTATTGGAAATACAATACGGCTAGAAGTTATAGTTAATTTTAAGAAAACCTTATTATACATAAAAATTCAGAAAAATAAGATGTTTAAAAATTCTATATTAAATAGACCAAAAAACATATAACTATGTGGTCGAGAATTTAGGATGGTAGAGTTCTTGATTTTGAAGAATAAATGCAATTCATGTGCTTGTGAATATTTTCTAATAAGTTTATAGTGGAAAAACGATCGTATTCAATTAAACATACAATGAATGACTAACTACTCTCGTGGAGTTTTGCTTCAAGACTTTGACTCCATATTGCACCACTTGAATTTTTGATGTTAAATTGATACTTAATGATATCATACAGTCATCATCTAGAAATGGTGACTTCAACTATACTAAGATGTTGCCATCTTTGTAAGGTCATCCACACGCGAGTGCTAGGTCATCATTCATTTATTCACGATTTTAAGTGATAACGATTTTTTCTTTTCCACCTATGGGCTCCACTTTGTGAAATCTTCTTATTTTCTCCTATATGAGAGGCGGATGCAGGTCGGTTGTACTTTGTTCAATGAAGAATCATCATATAATTATTCATTTTAAAGGTCTTTCACTTTCTTTAATGAGTTTCTGCAAAATTTTTCCTTGGCCTATTGAGACTGATACCTAAAACAAAGGACTCTGAGTCATCTATGATAGTTGACTAATGTTTATAAACAGGATCCAACTCCCTCCAAAAGAAAAAAAGAGATTGCTCAAACATTGTAGCTGCAAGATATATAACCACTTTATGTCTTTTACTTTGACAAATTTACTTTGGGGTTTGGTAGGGGGATAACTTTTCCTGCATTGCAGAAAGGATAGGCTATTCCGCAGGAAAAGTCTTCTTTTAATCTTTGGTTGGAGGGATAAATCCAAGGAATATATTAGTGCATCAGCATTAACAATGATTTGAATTTTATCACAATGGCAACATTGGCCTTACCTTTTGGAGTACTTAATGGATGAGGCCAAAATAGTATTCAGAGGAATAAGTTATCCTGTTACATGGGTTAACTGGATCTGTTCTACCAAAATTGCGGAATAGGTTATCATTTTTATGTCTAACTTGTACTCTTGAAGTGTTTGGCACGATATTCCTTATTAATTTGGAGGGATATCCGCAATTTTTATATCACCTCTCCCATCCATTAAAAATAATTAGTGCTAATCACATATGATGCATTAAAAAGAAATCATGAATACCACTGAAATTATGTGAGAGAGAACTGACCTACCATGAAGAAAAGGCCAATACGATTTGTGTTACAATAGCAGAGAAAAGAGAGTTTTCCTGGTATATCTAGAAGCAGAAATATTGGATAGAGACATGATTAAGATAGTCTCCCTTTCATTATGAAAGCTTGGGCACCAATTTTTCTACCGTCGTTGGACAAAACTACACCTTGATTCACCTACTTCTTTGTAATCCAATGGTCTCACTAAAGAAAAAACAATTGAATGCTTCTTTTATGTCGGTATAACTAATTTCTCTCTGAAAAACATCAATATGACTGGTAATACTTGGTAACATCTTTCCATAGGTTTGTTACATCTAATGTTGTCTCTATTGTGTGAATAGGTGCTGGTTTTGCAACTGGTTTGAATAAGACCCCTTCCAGAAAAAGGGTTGTTGAATTGATTAGAAGGCCAATTCTCTAGAATTGCTGCTACTTTTTCTCTATTCCCACTTGTCTACTACTCTATTTTAGTTCTTGATATACTGGTGGTTATGGAATTTTAGTAGGTATTTCCGCGAAAAATATGTGGTTAGCTTTTTCCTTTACATGTAGATACGTTTTAGAAGAACTTTTATACATTTGCAAAATGTAAAGGGTACTACTTATTATAGGACAAACTCTACTATTCATAAAATATACTTTACAAATCTAGCATTGTTCACATAACTAATAAATGTTGGAACACTTTGACATCCTAATCCAATTTCCTTTTTGCATAATAAAACAAAATTCTTACACCCTTCAAAATTTGTTGCTTCTTTGACTATTTACTCGTGTCAATCTTAAAAATATATAGAAATGTTTCCACTAATATCTAGTGACAAACTTACAATTTATTATGAAATATTATGTATTTTTTTAAAAAATATTTAATAATAATTTTGGTAGTTTCCAAAATTTTAATAATTTTTATTTTTCCTCTTCTCCTACTCAGGGGATCATCCTGTTCTGGCTAAGCTGACCTCAGCGTCGACCAGGCCAGACCTCGGTCCCGTTGAGAAACCACAATATCATATCAGTGACTACATTGGCATTTAGTGATGAAAGATGAGTTGGTTGTCCTAACAATGTTCACAATATAAAAGGAACAAAATTGAATTTTGAGAATCCAGTTTCTACATACATGCGTTGATTAATTTTTTTTCATGCTAAGAATGATAATCATCTAGAATTTGGACTGCATTTTCTACTATAGATTAGAAAGTCCATTTAAGCATAGCTCATGTCAATCCAATACTTTCAATCGAAATCATATGGGAAGAAAAAAGATATCCATGATTTTTTTTCCATTACAGGCCCACCATCTAAGATTTAGGCTGAGATTTTGGTGGGTCCTTGAAGGATGAGTTGGGCGAGCTAATAGATCTGATTCTTAGAGAATATTTTTACAGAATTATCCAAACAGCGTTAAATTTTTTGAAAAACCCAAAAATCTCGCCATAATATTTAAAGGCTCAATATCGCCATGGAGACTACCAAAATTTTTGGTGCCGGCTCAGATTTAGGTTGGGTTGGATAATAACACTATATAGTATAATCCACACTTTTTTTTTTTAACACCACTAGCAGGTATTTGGCACTCGGGTTGGGTGAGATTAACAAAGTCGGCACCGTATAGCGGGAAAGGTGAACTAATCATCACGTGCATGCCGAGTGACGATGATGACGGGAAGCCAAAACCATTTGGTAACGGGGTCGAACCTCATTTCATTCTTCTTTCTCGGACCGGACAGGGGTTGTATCCTTCTCCCAAAAGTAGGGTTCACCTTTATCGGCAAACGTCCACCATTGGATCGCACAATGATCGAATCAAGAACTATGCAAATGAATGAATAGAAATTTTGGAGTGCTTTGAAATTATGCATGCTGCAATCTAACGGTTGACATTGTAAAAGAAGATTAATTATCCTTTCAAGCTAAATATACAAACCGAATCCTATAACCCCGTAATCTAAAGCTTTTGAATTTCTTCAAGCTGTACATATTATTCCTACGTAAGCGTCCACCATTAGATCATACGCATCGAGATATATGGAAATGAATGAATAAGAAATTTGGAGTGTTTTGAAATTATGCATGATGCAACCCAACGGCCGACATCGTAAAAGAAGAAAAATTATTCTTTTGCACTAAACATACAATCCGAATCCTATCACAGCATAATCTAAAGCTTTTGAATCTCTTCATGTTGTACATGTTATTCCTACGCACAGGTCCACTATGGGACTTCACAATGATTGTATCGAGATCTATACAAGCGAATGAATAAAAAATTCGAAGTGTTTTGAGATTATGCATGATGCAACCCAATGGTTGACATTGCAAAAAAAGACAAATTATTCTTTCGCACCAAACGTACAATCCGAATCCTATCACACCATAATCTAAAGCTTTCGAATCTTTTCAAGTTGTACATGTTATTCCTATGCACAGGTCCATCATTGGATCGCACAATAATTGTATCAAGATCTATGCAAATGAATGAATAGAAAATTCGGAGTGCTTTGAGATTATGCATGATGCAACCCAACGGCCGATATCGCAAAAGAAGAAAAATTATTCTTTCGCACCAAACATACAATCCGAATCCTATCACACCATAATCTAAAGCTTTTGAATCTCTTCAAGTTGTACATGTTATTCCTACTCACGGGTCCACTATTGGACTGCACAATGATTGTATCAAGATCTATACAAGCGAATGAATAAAAAATTCGAAGTGCTTTGAGATTATGCATGATGCAACCTAACGGCCGATATTGCAAAAGAAGACAAATTATTCTTTCGCATCAAACATACAACTCGAATCCTATCACACTGCAGTCTAAGCTATTGAATCTCTTCAAGTTATACATGTTAGTCCAGTACCAACCACCTTTTTAAAAAAATTCCTGTACTCAAGAAGAAATTATATCCAACACTGTGTCAATGCTGCCAATTATAGCCGCTTTTGAATCTCATTCATCAAACGCTTATTTTGATGCACTGCTACAGAAATTTGTGGCTGTGATTATCGGCATGCACCGCCGGTGGGTTAAAATATAATTTCTCGTACACGAGTGCATAACAACCGTAGCCACCGGCATCTTACACGTGGTTGGTTTTCATCTTCACACATGTAAAAACCTGCTGACGAGATAAAGCCCTCTTGTAATTAGTGGTACCACCGGAGCGGATCGCCGGTAGGTCCCTCCTGTCACCTTTTTGCCGGCCACACGCGGGCACGTGCATGCACAGAAAGAAAAGCTACAGGACGAACCCAAGAAGAGCCCTTCACCGCCCACGAGTGCAGTACCCCAACGGCTCCAAAAGCCCACACCAAAGCAAAGGATAAGGCACAAAAGAAGCCCACCAACCACCGTCCTAGAATTAATACAATACATCCCAATATATAATAGATATATACATGCATACGAGGTGGCAGCTAGGGGTGTAACCTTTTTTTTTTTTTTTTTTTTTTTGCTTTAAAGAAGGGGAAGGGGGGAGAAAGGGACAAGCCTACCTCCACGTAGCAGCTTCCACTAGGCTTCCGCCCCGTCAGGAGAATGTTCGATGTGGGCAGAAATGACGTGTGTTGGATACCCTAGCAGCTTTTACTTATATCCTCTCACCCGTGGACCCGGCTCGGCTACCCCTTTGGGCTCCGGCTCGAATACCATATGTGAGCACGTCACACCTGGCACCACCCAGATTACTAGTAGAGCGATACGCCTTCCCAGTCCACGTGTTCAAGCAGGGAGTATCCGATCTCCATAATTTGATTGACGCCCGTGTATTTCGAATTCGAAACTACGGGGATGAAAGTGAGGCCACGCTGCCACTAGGCTACCACCTTGTTGGCGGGGTGTAACCTTTTGCTCTTTATCTTTTGAACTGAAGCATGTATAGGAAAGGGTGTACCGAACCAATTAAACAAGATGAAAGTTTGGTGTAAAAGGGGAACGTGTCAAAGGTTGTGATGATTGCCTACCTACTCAGGCTGGTAACTAAAGAGAATGATATGGGGGACCCTCCTGTGGATGAAGAAAGCAAGCTTTTCTTAGTAGTGGGAATGGTGAGATGATGATGGGATGGATGGAGCTGTGAGTTGTTCATTGAGTGGCACTGCCGGCGATACTGGGGCGGTGGGCTGTGGGCCGGGCTCGGTCCCCTCGTGGCGAGCCGAGCGAGGTGCAACCTTTATCAAATGACATATTGGAAGATCGAACGAAGTAGGAGATACTAGATGTTTCATTGGTCTTTGGAATGTGGACTTGGGATTGAATTTTAGTTTGATGGTCCATGGAACTGGAAAAGGCGAAAAAAAAAGGGAGGGGAGAAGCTTGGGGGATTAGCTTTTGACACTCGAATCATTGCACCAAGTATTAAATTAAAATCTTATGCTCTCTATTTGTAGGTTATGCTTATGTCAGGATGATGAAAAAGATTGTGGTCCATTGTAGTTTTGGCTAGGAAGAGAAACCTGCATTTGGATGGATTATAGATAGTGGAATATTCCAGAAAGTCATGAAAGAAACCCGAGCAATATGAATAGCACTGCAATTGTGTGAGGAGGTGCATCACATTGTTAGCGTGGTTTTAGAAATCACGTAACAACCTATATCAGTCTGTAATATTTTTCTATATTAGCGTGATCTCTGTATTATTTTTCTTTCTTAGCATGATTTTGTTACCGTAATTTTAGAAATTATATAACAATCTATATCATCCCGTAATTTTTTCTTTATTGGTGTGATCCTATGTGATTTGTATGACATATGTTCACTAATATGTATAACCTCTCTCTCTCTCTCTCTCTCTCTCTCTTTTGTTTTTCTCTTTTTTTCACAAATATTCTAACATACAAGTATAAGTTTAATATGAACAATGCTAAGAGGTATCCTTCTTGACAAGTTAGATGTTGTAATCGACAGTGTAGTTGTGCCATGTCACTTAATATTCTTTTGGGTGCCATGGATAGTTTTCCATGTATAACAGCACTCAACCAAGGGTGTTAATTAAGAGTTGGCCTGGAGCTGTGACCCAGGGTCACCTGAGAGTGTTGGTTCTCAAAGGGAATGTACATTTGGACCATGGTGCGATGAAATAATGGAAATTTCCTAGGCATAAAAAATGATGAGCAATTGCGGACTGCTGCCATGGAACAGTGCTGTGGATATTGGAAATCTTAAGAAGATGGACACAATGAGGTGGGAACTCCAACATGCAAACACTACAAGGATGGTATCCTTTTTCAAGAAAACTAGAAGCTCTAAGAGTTCCCGAGCCTCCACTCTATGTGGTCTGTGCTCAAGGCAAAGCTCGACTGATAGAATTTATATGTTTAGAGCCCGACAAATATAAATATTATACATGATAATTGAGGAACAATATGATGCCAAATGTTCTGAGAAATGCCAAGTCATTAATTCTCAACAAAATTAGTTAATGGACATCATAATAGAACATCAGAATTGCTAGAATCCATTGATTGATTGATTGTGCCAAACTTAGTCGGTCTTACTAAACTTCACCTTGATTGATTTGTGATTGATTGTGCCAAACTTAGTTGGTCTTATCAAACTTCGTTAGCCTCCTATATATAAAGGCCGCTCTTGTATATTGCAACAAACAGACAGAAATACAATTCTTTTATCTTATTCTTCTTCTTTCAACAAAAATATATTCCTAAGTACATATATATATTTGGGCTTATTCCTAATACAAAGGCGGCTAACCATATTTACATGGAGGTTTAAAGAGAGGCAATGTTTAGTTTTATCTGCAGTTGCTAAAGGGGCATGGACATATGTCGGCATCACTATATTCCATAGCATCCCCCCTTGTCCTCCTTTATCTTTTATGTCATTTTCATGGCAATGAAACTTGACATAGAGAAACTTTTTAAAGTTTGTGCCAGTGGATGCCAATGAAGCTTGAAAATTGCAGATCTTGTCGGCTTCCTACTTTATCCGAGCAGCATAACCTCCTGCACCACAAGTTGCAAGGCTAAAAAAAAAAGTTTTTAAGGGAAACTCTCTTTTGATATAAAGCCAATCACTCCACTTGGACTTGAGGCACAAAGTTGCTTAAAAAAAAATTACCTCATATATTCATAAAAACTTCACATAGCTAAGGTTGTTGAGGATTCAAGCCTTTTCTGCCCCCTCTTTCTCATAGGACTGCATAATTACTCTCCACCGCATATCTTCTTTTGGACTTTTGAAACAATTCTAGTCCACCAGCCAAACCAAATATCAACTGCTCGCTTGTCTTACTACATTTTTGTTTTGTACTAGATACATTTAATGAGATCAGAAAACAGCAAATCTCAGAGCACTTTATCCATAGCAACATTAATTTGAACCTTTTCAGGGCTAACTTTGTGCTTGGATTGAGCAATGGTGGGGCTACAGATGCTGAAAAATCTCCAATTTTTTTTTAGTTTCACATACCTTGTGTGACCATGGTTTAAGCCAACCTAGCTAGAATTAAAGGAACCTTTTTTTTCTATTTGTTGAACATAATCCAAACAAATAAACAAATCATGAATCCCGTATTGGAAGCCAATCAATGGCTCCTTCCAAAAGTAAAAAGATATGCCCAAAAACAAGGAAAGTGAACACCAACCAAGGTGGTGCGGGTTGAAAGGATGGATGGTCCAAATCAAGTTGGTAGAGCACACCATTTGTCAAGCCACCGATGGCCCCGTTTTCCCATGGCCTGCATCCTTGGGACCATTTCCGCCATTGGAAAGCTTGATTGAAGTGTATAGCTCTCCACAGCTATGGCTTTCAACCTGGCCAACGAATGCAGCATTTCAGCTGTCTTCCATTCAGCTAGCTTGGGTCCCAGTCTCCGCGTCTTGGCCTAACTGGACTAATTTGAAACCTAGGAACCTTTGAAGGGCCACAGTGTGGTGTGGAGAGAGAGAGAGAGAGAGAGCAAGCTAGGCTGCCCCACGGTTGAGTGAAACAGGATCCTGCCCTTAAGAGTATCTTCCATTTTCTTAAGGCCACCACCACCATGATAGCCAATGCAGTGTTATCAGTGGATGCGTCACTCCATTTCAAGTACCTTATCCTCTTACTTCCCATTATTCTTTCTACATTCTTCTGCCCATATGTTAAAAAAGCCTGGTGGCATGAATGGCTATTTGAATATATGGTTCTCCTTTTCATTGATGGGGTCATTGATCAAGTGCTCTTTTCCCTTTGCCACTAAAGTCACCATTGCTGAGTTTGTAGGCAATGTCTTTAAGGGAGGCCATGTTGCTCATATGTGGCAAGTATATAAGTATGAAAACTAACCTTCGTCCAACGTTGAAGTCTAAGTTTTTCTATTTTCATGTAGAACTATGATCCTTGTATTGCATGATGACACCTAGGCGATGTCATTCCGATAGCCTTTTGCTACCTCGTCTTGCTTGTAATTTTTCTCATGAGACTTGTTTCGTGGAATCTCCATTGAAATGAGCAGGTGATGATGATGTAAGAAAAGCACAACAAGAATGAGTGAGAGTGGATCCTGGATCCTGGATCCTGGATCCTGGATCTTCTCAAATATGCCCAGTTCGGTGGTCCATGGCCCATGGCCCATTACAATGTAATATTGGGTCTTTGGGGCCACCTTGTAACCAAATATAAGAGAAAAAATATAATGTGAAAATGATGTGTGTGTTTCTCTTTTGGTAAGGTAAATGGATAATTTATTGGATTAGAAAATTATAAGCAAGTCGTTTTTACATCCGGCTCCGCTTAGGGATCATCTATCTCATGTGACATTCTAATATCATCAAATGCTACAAGACTAGCCTATCAAATTATAAATTTATTATAATGATATAGTATTGATACGATATGTGATTCAACCAAAGCTAATGGCATGTGAGTCGTACCAACTCCTATTAATTGTATCCATCTCCTCTTGCTATGTTAACATAATGATCTGTTAATGTAACACATATATATTTCATCTCCAGGTGGGACATTATGAGTGGACTCCTTGGATGTTTATCTTTTTCTTTCCTAATATCTCTCTATGTTTATTGTCATAAAATGGATGAGGAAGATGAAGGTAAGAAGCACAGGAGAAAAACAAAAAATGTATTTCTCAATTTCACTTCGTACAACTTTCCATCCATCAAATACTCTCTTCTTGAAAAATAAAATGCAATATTATGTGTGC
Organism: Phoenix roebelenii; assembly: GCA_025769935.1. NCBI lineage: Eukaryota > Viridiplantae > Streptophyta > Magnoliopsida > Arecales > Arecaceae > Phoenix > Phoenix roebelenii. Next base: position 9,166,171 of record JAOXJJ010000914.1, read on the forward strand.
CGAATATTATCATTCAATCCGCAAAAATGCTAATGTTGATTATTTTTGTCTTTTTTTTTCGATGTAAAAGATGGAAAATCCATCATTATTTCAACATTGAGCTGCTATTATCTGGCTCGCCCATCAATGAGCCACTGCTGTGGTAATCGAACCCAAAATATGAGTGACTTGGGCCTCAACCAGACCCTTATGACTAGTCCTTGAATGAAGCCCATCTTGAGATGCGGGCTGCCAAGTTTCACAAGGCTCTCCCATTCAACTGTAAGAGAGAACACTACCACCAATTTCAACCACAAAAAGGATCATAGAACTTTTCATGCATGGGCTCGTCATGCAAGGACCATCAGCTCACCAGGCCATGGTGGAGTGGATCCTCTTCTCTGTTTGTTGAGCTATAAAAAGCACGAAGGCCATGAGATTAGTTTTCAGCATCTGTGTGCTTCTTAGATGAATTTTTAAGCTAAACCGAGGGGCTCGACTCAGGAGCTCGACAGCGAGTGTTGTGGGCTTGACTCATAACCAAGAAAGAAAGGAAGGGCGACAATTTACTCTACTCCATCGGCTATCAAATCTAACCCTATCTTAATAGGGTAGGATTTTTTCAGCCCGTAGCGGATCTGGAGAGTATACAGATATTGATGAAATCTACTTCGGATTTCGATCTAAATATGTATATAATTTTTCACAAATTTTCTCGCTGAGGTAAAAAAAAATTATATATAATTTTTTTTTTTTTAGTTTTATCCGATCAAATAGGTCCAATAAATAAGCGTTAGGCAGTCGTATTGTTTTCGATTGTACCGTTATAGGGTGCTTTCGTGGAACGACGGGCCCATTCCAACAAATCACAATGGCTACGGCCCAAAAGGAGTGAAACCAGCCGAGAGTATAATACCAGCGGCCACCCTGTGACTCCGCCTTCATCTGTTCCTCGATCTGTCGTCTTTTGCCTCTCTCTCTCTCACTCTCTCTCTCTCTCTCTGCGGATCCAAGAACTAGGGTTTCTGCAACGCAGAGCAATCGCTTCTCCGCCAATTCGGGATGGGTCTCTGGGAGTCTTTACTCAACTGGCTCCGAAGGTACTCTCTCTCTCTCTGATATGAAATTGGTTCTGATTGGTGATAGGAAGAATTGGAATATTTCTGGTATGTAATTGAGCTTTTGTTACTGAGGAACTCCTCGAGAAGAATTTTTTTGGAACTGCGATTGGTTTGAGCATGATTATGAGAAAAGATGGATGATATATGGATGTGAAATGTCCTACCGAAAGATATGCAAATGGATAGATGGTTTGCTTAGATAGCTTATAACTCCTTTTCCCCCTATATTTGGTTTGTTATTTTTAATGGTGTTATGTTTCTTGATAAATTGTTGCTCTTTTGTTGCTTATATAACGAGAGTTTTGCGCTTTAATATGAAAGTACACTTTTGTTGCGCAATTGGGCGGGAATGGAAAATTAGTGGTTTGAGATCTACTTTCGATAGCTGGAGAATGGAAATTCTTGAAGGTTTTTCATATAATCATTTTGATTAGTGGCTTAAATTTTGGGGCAATGATTACATGATGGAGCGGATTAGATGATGGAATTCGGCCTGACATGTATGTAGGAAATAGCCCAACTCCATCCCTGCTTTATGCAAGCTGCTGTAACAATAGTTAAGGTTGGTCCTTATTAAGTTGTTCAAAATGATGTCGCATATTGTTATAATAGTCTTATTGTGGCCCCCATGAGTATGTTGCAATTTAGATAATTGAGCCATCATATAAATAGATGTTGCTTATTTGGTGTTTCCAAGTTGTGTTGTAAGTTTACTTTCCACCATAAATATCATGCCTAATGAAACAAAATTGTGTTTGGTTATTCATGATATTTATAGTGTGCCTATCAATATAGTTATTCCTTTAGGTAGACTTTAGGAAAAAACAAGAATAAGAGTTCAACATACAGGTGTAAAGCATTTCAAAATTTGCCTCTTATTTGTAACTCTATGAACTCCAATAGCAAGCTTGATAGTTTTAGTACTTGAGACTTGTTAGTGATACATAATCTTAAAAACCATACAGTCAAATAAATTATAGAAAATATACTTCTACATTATTTAATATGTAAATAGCATGATCCAGTCAGATCCCATGATCCAAGGGACTATATGATCCTCAATACAAATTTAGATCCTATGATCCCAATTCCAATCCAAGGATGAGATCCAGATATCTTGGAGCCATTTGATCCATATTGCAAGATTTGGATTGAGAAACATAAGATTTTAACGACAGTGCTTGAGTCACCATAATAGAAAAAGGAGAAAGTAGGTATTTTCAGATGCTAGTGTATTCAGGGGTGATGTTGTACAATTTCTTAAATGTTATTGTGAAACGAAACTATAACAGTGCTCATGGATAAAATTGTTAAGCTAGGTCTGTAACAACTAGATTTTATAAGGAAGGTAGGAAAAAAAATATAGACATCCAATCTATGGCTAAAATATTGAATTAAAATAATTAAGTGCTCTCTAAATCTTTTCATCTTTTGCTAAAATATAGAATTAAAATAAATGGTTTATCTTCTCCACATAAAGCTGGATTAGTTCCTTTAATGTTTTCTACTTTTCTTGTTTTCTGGCTCATTCTCTCATCTTCATAATCATAGCATTCCTCGAGTTCAAATCCATTGTTGTTGCTGCAATATGTATATCACTTCATTTTTATATCAGGGCACCCCAGTGGTTCTTCAATCATCTGGTGCTTGCTCCAATTTGCAACAGTTAGCATATGCTTCCTGACAATAATAGCCCATTTTATTTCATGAAATTCCATCCATGAATTGGTATTTCATATGGTCTTAATAGTTTAATTCCTAGCATCTTTTGAATTATTGGTGCTTCAATTTGTTTTTAAATTGGAGGTATGGTTGTTTATATACTTCCATGATCATTTTAGTTATTGTTTAAGCTGCAAAATAAAACTTTATCAAGGCACCCGCATTTTGAGATACGTTCCTAAAGTAACAGAAAGCTCCTACATACAATTAGTACTTATAGATTTTAGATATAGCAAATTATCTTCGTAAAATACGACTGATGGACTCGAATTGTAAAGTGTGAAGTCAAGCAGTGGGTGGATATCAATCCCAGTTGATTGGAAGATGCATTATCCATGCATATGTGCAAGTGATTGCTTTTTGTCTGTTAAGATCCAACAATCTATTGAAGTTAAACCAGTTCAAATGGTCGTTTGGAAATCTTTAGTTGCTAGCCAGAACTCTTCAACCTAACTATTCAAGTTAAGTTAATGTACCTGCTTTTATTTTAAAACCAAAGTTTAAAGGTTTAGAAGCCTAAAAAACAAGTTGACCTCTCTGACCTCAATGTATTAAAAGTCAAACCTATCTATTTCTTGAATGTTTTAAAAGAAGATTTAAATTGCAACCTCACAACTTGTAGAATCTGAGGGCTTCTCTTACTTTATTGTAGTTATTCGTTTCTCAGTTTACATACTCATTATTACATGAACATCATGTCATTTATTGCTTTTTGTTAGACATTTATAGATTGAATTTTTATTATTTAGGTTCAGAATATCTAATATCTTGTACAGTGTCTAACATCCCCTGGGATGCATATCCAAGTGTGCAATTCATGGATAAAAGAACTACAGAAGCATCAATTCTTAGACTTGAAGCTCTTCAGGGCGAAAAATAAGTTGATTATCCATCAGAGTGAAAGTATTCATGTTCAGGCTTTTATCTTAAAATTTTGTTGATAAACGAGTTCGTCTTGAGTAACTTCTCTGATGACATGATTGCATAATTTTTGGTTATCACATGGTATTTTGATCCTTTTCCCCCTTTTATCTTCATCTGGTTTCTGGATTAGCATCAGTTCTGTTAAATGTGTGTTTTGTAAATGATAAACATATATGTCGTACATATGTAAACGTAAACCATGTATATTAGAAAGATTACATGCTATCTCCTCAAATATGATGTTTAGACCTAATACTAGTAGCTAATGGAAAGCTTTTCATGCTGATAGAAATAATTTATTTAACAATGTTGATAAAACTGTAATTATTCTTTTGAGAAGGCCAACTTAATAAATTTTCCCTTGAAGTGGAATGATGTGGCATGAATTATCAGCCTAGCTCATAACTCCATGTCTTTTCATCTGCAGATATGGCATTTAGTGCTGAAAATTGTAAGAATTATGGATGCTTAAAAATGGTTAACAAATGTTTGTAGCAAATGCATCTTCAGTAAAATTATATGTACTCTCAAGTTTATAGGAAGTCAAATATTCACCAGAATTTTTGGAAGCATTACTATTGTTATAAGTATTCATTATTCATGGACATATAGATATCTTCAGTGTTTCCTTTTTTTCTGGTATATCAACATGGCTTCCAACTTAGATTTATTTCATCTTAAATTCATAATGCATAGGGAAAATATTGCCTGATTTCTATGTTCTTTAGTCTTGAATTCTGTTTCTCAATTATGCTTTATATTTGAAATTTTTTTGTTGAGTTCAATCTTACTTCGTCAAAAAGTGTTGTAGCTGCCAGTCTCATGGTTCAAAACTTATTCCTACTTCTAACGGTATGCACTTCAGTTTGTTCTTCAAGCAGGAAATGGAGCTTTCCCTGATTGGCCTTCAAAATGCAGGAAAGACATCTCTTGTCAATGCAGTTGCAGTGAGTATATCTCATGCCTCCTTTTCTTTTCCCCAAGTTCTCTACGTTTCCTGCTTCTTACATGACTCTTCTATTCTACAATCATCAGACAGGTGGCTACAGCGAGGACATGATTCCAACTGTATGTATCACTACCTTGTCATACATCATAATCTTATTATCCTATGATTTGGTGTATTGTATGCCCCAAAATTGACATGGTTTTGTGTCTGGAAACCAGGTGGGTTTCAATATGCGTAAAGTTACAAAAGGAAACGTGACTATAAAACTTTGGGACCTTGGAGGACAACGAAGATTTCGCACCATGTGGGAGCGCTACTGTCGTGGAGTCTCTGCAATCCTGTAATTTCTCCCACCATATCGATTGATTATTACAGAGAAATGACTGGTTTTCTTTCTAGAAAATATGTAAAACCTGTTGAACATATAACAAGCAGATAACAGGACTTGATGAGTCAATTGGGAGATCTAACCTTGGCTTTCGTTTTCTTTTCATTGCACAGTTACTCAAATGATAAATGCACTTTGGAGTTTTAGAGTTGATCCAAGTTTCAATATGAATCAATGAGTAAATGAAGAAATAAAAAGGGTTGGCTAAACCCTAAGACATGACCTGGTAACTGGAATAATTACACTATAACCCAGAACTTGTCTTACAAATATTAGTGCAACTGCCTGATTCCTGTAGTTAAGGGTGTTATATTTGAATCCAATAGTGAGGATCAAACTAGACAGTTGTGTGCGTAGCATGCAAGTGGAGGGTTGGGATTGGGGGCAGACATGGTTAAGATATAGAAATAACAAAGTTACGCATGTTACATGTCATACTGGAAGAAACATGTATCCACATATGACATTATTGAGACATCATAAAATTTTGTAAGCTTCTTATATGGAGTCTTTACTGTAGCTGTCAATATTCTTGTTCATTGCATCTCACTGTATAAAACAATAACAGGTGATGAAGCAAGGTGAGTATAGGAGAAAGGATCACAAAATTACAAGAGAGATTAAAAAAATGTGATAAAAAGTAAAGTTCGACATGCTCTGTCATGGTATGACAAACATGAAGCTGTTTTTTTCATTGTAAACAAATTCAGTAAATTGATCTTTGTAGTTATCAGCATTAGATATTAAGGCTCTTGTTCTGGAATCTATCTGTAACATTGAAGAATAAACCAAGTATTGGTAGGTAAGCAATACAATAAACAAACTGTTAGCATGCAAAAAGCTTTCTGTGAAATCCAATAGACTGCCTATATGCTTCCAGTGAAAAGTGAATATTTAATTATTATAATCAAATTCATGCCTAGCCTATCTGGAGAATTCAACATATGAATAGCCCTTATATAAGGGCTATGATATTCCCATTACCATGCTGAGTCAAAGAATATTTATATATTATAATGGAAACAAACTTGAATAAACTTGTAGTGCTCATTAGTAATTGTCTAAATCCATGGCATATATTTGATTCGCAGACTTTCCTCTGTTAATCAACAGTTCTTTTGCTAATCCACTTGGTCTAGAACTCTGTGTTGCATTCAACTGAAAGAGCAACTCACTAATTTTGTGTTTGTAGTATGTGGGAATGTCTTAAAGGTCTGGTCCAACTGATTCAATGTACCTTTCGGCAACCACCTAAGCACCTGATCTCTTGATTGTGCTTATCCATTTACACTCTACAGCATGCTTTCTTGTCAAAATTTATACCTCCTACATATAATTGTCATGCACCATTTAAAAAGCTTCATCTAGAGTTTTAGGAACAGGAATCCAAAATTAGAGAACTGGAAACCGATGATAGGAACAAAGCTACAAAGAAACAAAGTTGAAAATGGGAATTGGATAGATGGTACAAATGTGCTAATTTTTCTTGGGGCAAAGAGGAGATAGATATCTTTGACCCGACGACTTGTAGGCTGATTTGGAACTGATTGAAGTGGTTATAGTTGACCATTTGTTGCTCCTGTAGAAGAGGTTGAATTTCATCAGATTGCACTGGTAGATATTGTTAGATGGATGGAAAATCTGCCTCTTACGTCTGAGATGGAAAATATGGAAGTCATGTTTTTAGAAGTCATGTCTGTGCCTTTTGATGGCTTGCTGAGGTTATTTTGTAGCTCTTTCCCTTTGTTGGGCATGTGAGGTGCTGCACGCAAGTGGCAGCCACTTTTTAGAATGTTCATGCTTGATACTAATCTATTAGCATGTTGACATAAAGTGCCTTATAGATTTTGTACATTGAATGTAGAAAGCAGCATTTATTGATAATTTTATTTCTGTTATGATTTAAACCAGTTTCCCTGCAGTCTGTCTCCAATGTTAGCTCATGTCATGCCAATATTGTAATTATGTAACTTAATATGCAGCCTTTCTAGATGCATCACTATTCTCTTCTGGCACTTGTTGCTAGGATGAGGTCTTATGTTATCTGCTTTATTTTTGGTACTGTTATATTATCTGCTTTAGTACTTGTTTGTCCATTTGAGATGTGCATTGATGCATATGCTGAGCTGCTATCGAAAATCAGGAATGGGACTGAAGTAGGGTTGATCTAGTTGCAGGTTCAAAATAATCCTTAAGATATTGCCGGGGGTTGGGGCAGGTGTTCTTGCAATATTTAAAATCTGGGAAGGCGAAGAAGCACATGCATGAAACTTCTTTCTATCTTGAAGTTGACTTGTGAATCTCGTTATATCCTCATTTAAGTTCACCTTTTTTGGTTTTATAACCATTTTGCTTGTTTTCTTTTGTGTTTTTCTGGACTGCATATAATATTTTAGTATCAGAGTCTGCATCATGTTTCGATTACATGCTTTTTGACGTGCATTGATCATCGCAGATATGTAGTAGATGCTGCTGATAGAGATAGCATTCCCATATCCAAAAGCGAACTTCATGAATTGCTGACGAAACCATCGTTAAATGGGATTCCTCTGCTAGTTCTTGGCAATAAGATTGACAAATCAGAAGCTCTTTCCAAGCAGGCTTTGGTTGATCAACTGTGAGTTTAGTGTGCAATATCTGTCAATCACCAACTTTCTAAGTAATAGAAAGATATTTTTTTAAATACGACCATATTTTAATTATTATTTCAATCTGAACTCATGTTGATGTTAATATGAATTCCAGAGGTCTGGAGTATATCAAGGACCGGGAGGTTTGCTGCTACATGATCTCATGCAAGGATTCCATCAACATAGACATTGTGATAGACTGGCTTATCAAGCACTCGAGAACGGCAAAATAACCAATGAGCACTCTCAGTGATTCTGCTGCTCGCAGCCAACTGCCTGATGAACTTTGCTACGGTTTGATTTACCAGTGCTTGATTTGAAGATAAAATCTTATCTGGAGAATTCCTGAATCTCAAGTTTGGTAGGAAGCAGTAATTTGACACCCTTACTGGCAAGGAATCATCATCATCGAGAAGAATGTCTTATATGGTCTGTCTGTAACTCTGTACAGTCCTGTTTGTCATCAACTTCGGATTTGGATAAATTAAATGACTTCTTTGCAGTTTCTACCTGAAATTGATACTGTGTTAAATAAATTAATTATGTTACCCCGGTTTTGATGAAAAATTTTGCTATGTACGCAATGTAAATGGAGCATGAAGAACACATTTTACATGGATGGCCCAGACTTCTTATAATTGCTTGGAAACTGAAAGCTGCTTACAAGGGCAGCCTGCCGGCCGTGAGGATGTCGACCTTAATCTAGCAGTAGTGCTAACAATCCATGGGATCTGTCCATGGGGGCTTAAATTGTGGTGTTCCAGGTTGGAAATAGCATGGTGCTGAAGTGGTTGCGAGACGAACTATGGCTTACAAAAGCTGCCAGAACAGTGTTTCAGACTGGAAATAGCATAGGCCGATCTGATCGAACCAAACTTCTGCGTACCCTAGCTGCTGAAATAATGTTTGCTTCTACCTGTTATTTCATGGCCTGCCTTTGGAGTCGATCCTCCTTCCCCTATACAAACGTTTTCTCGTGGTATGAGAGAGTCTTTGCAGGTACTTGATTATAAAAGCCGACTGGTGGAGAATAAAATGGCAAAGGAGACTTTAGGAGGCTTTGATAAGATGCCGGAGCTTGTGAACTGCAAGTTTTTGCAAATTTAGGAGAGTGATACCCTGTAGCATCCTCATGAAGTGACAAAGCCAGTGACTAAATTTCCCATCTCTCAAGAAAGCTGTATCAAATGGCTAGATGGATGTAAGTTTCTTGAGTTGGCAAATTGGAGTTGTTGCTGAAAACTGGACCCGGGGGTGACCGGTCGGCTGAGAAGGAGGAGCTCCGGCGAACGAGAAGGAGGAGCTCCGGCGAACGAGAAGGAGCAGCGTCCTCCGGTGAACCTGCAAAAAAGCCGGTGGCCGGGTTTTCTGGCGCCGACCCTCCGATGCCTAAGTCAGAGAGGGGGCAAGTGTATACAGGAAGAAACAATGTGTATCCAGAGTTTTCTGTCTTCCATCCCCCTCTAAAAGGGAGGAGTTCTTTTATAGGGGGGTGATGGGTTACCTGTGATGTGATGGGGCGAGATTGCCGTACAACTGAGCACGTCGCATGAATTGGTGCACGATCAGATGAATTAATGCTTTGCCGTAGGAGACGAGATCGGAATCAGGGAGTTGTCATGGCCGACTGGACGCAGCCGAGCTGACTTGCCGTGGAGGACTGGAGATCCGTAGACACGCACATTAATTGTTTAGTAAGTCGGAGGTCTGCAGGAGCCATGCGTGATGATGGTTGAGTAAGCCGGAGTCGTGCATTAATTATGGAGTAAGCCGGAGATTTGCAGATGAATTAATGCTTTGCCGTAGGAGACGAGATCGGAATCAGGAAGTTGTCATGGCCGACTGGACGCAGCCGAGCTGACTTGTCGTGGAGGACTGGAGATCCGTAGACACGCACATTAATTGTTTAGTAAGTCGGAGGTCTGCAGGAGCCATGCGTGATGATGGTTGAGTAAGCCGGAGTCGTGCATTAATTGTGGAGTAAGCCGGAGATCTGCAGAGGCCACGCGCATTAAATGCTGGGAGGCTGTGGCAGGATATGGTCTCTGATAGGGCCACGGAAGGATGTGACCGTGGTAGGTGAACGGCGAGGTCGGACTTCCGAGGTGGTGAGCTCTGAGGTCGGGCACCTGGTCGGGCGCCGGGTCGGGAGCTCAGAGGTCGGACGTATCCGAGGTTGAAAGTTCGGGTGCCCCTGATCATATGTTCCGCGATATGCTCACGTGCTTTTGGGGCGATCTATATTACCCCAACACTACCCCCGACTTCCAAGTTCGAGCCGTTTGCGAGCTCGGACGTGGGAAGTAGTTGTCTTTATTGCTGTGGTGGGGGCCAAGGGACTTTAAGTTATTCCGGCGCTCTGCGCACTTCGGGGCACTTTTAATGAGAGGAGATGGGGCGATGCCTTTTCGTCCTCCAAGACCGCTTCGCGAGGCGGGCTTATAATGTGGTCTCAAGATCCGATGGGATACTGCATCGATTGCGTGTTCGAGGTGCCAACCTAAAATAAATATGCCGCTTCGGTTTTCGGGGCCGACACGCGGCACAATCTGAACGAGAGGCGGGATCCAGCCCTGCCGATCTGGGCCGTTGGGAAAGTCTATATAAATCCCTCGACCTGGCCCTAAAAAAGGTCTCTCTTGGCTGCTTTCTCTTCTTCGCTTTTAGCCTCTCGTTCGTCTTTCTCAGTCGTAACCGAGCCTTCCGGTGGCGCCTCAAGGCGATTTCCGGCGATCCCCCTACCATAGGTCATCTCCCTTTCTTAGTTAGGAGTGTCTCCACCTTTACTTCTCTTTTCTGAAAATGGGTTCTGGTCCAAATGAGGTTGGATCTTGCCTGTCAGAGGAGGAACTGGAGCTGGTTCACTCCGGGTTCTTTTTTCGGCTCAGGTTTCATCTCGAACCCGCGGGGCCGGAGGACCGGGTGACGCGACTGCCCCCAGGCCAGATCGGAGTGTACGTTGAGACGCTCTGGGCCGGCCTGCGGTTCCCCCTCCCCGAGTTCATGAACGACCTGCTGGTGGAGTACCAACTCGTCCCAGCACAGCTTGCTCCGAACTCGTGGAGGACCATAGTCGGTTTCTTGTCCCTTTGCCTAGCGCATGGGATCCCGACTCTGGTGAGCGTTTTTCGCCGGTGTTTTTTATTAAAAACGAACCCAACGGACGGAGAGTGGTTGTACTTCGCCTTCCGAGGCGGTATGTACCTCTTCCGAGGTGCCCCTTCCTCTATCCATGAGTGAAAGGGGCGTTTTTTCTTTTTGGCGTCCGAGGTGTCATGAGGCTTTGACTCGAGGTGGAGGCATCCCCGGCCGAAGGCCCTTAACAGGCTCTTCGAGCTTACGGCGGATGAGCAGAGGGTTCTTGACTCTCTGCAGCGTCTCAGAAGGGATATTAACTTGGCCGACCTCCTGAGCGAGGAGGCCTTGGTGAATGTCGGCCTGAGCTCGGCGCGCCCCGAGAGTAAGAGTGGTCACATTGTTTTGTTTCCTGTTTTACTTGTTTCCTTCTCCTCTTACTTAAAGTTTTTCTTCTCTCTTTGTTTCAGACATTCCGAACATGTCGACCAGCAATGCATCTCTGTTCTTCCGGCTGAAGAGGAGATCAGCCGAGGTTGCCGAGGCGGAGGTCGGGGCTGCCGAGGCGGAGGTTGGGGGAGAAGCCGCCGAGGCCGAGCAAGTCGTCCAGGCGACCCCTGCTGAGGGGACCTCTGAAGTCGCTGACGGAGCCGTGCCCGCTTCTGCCGAGGAAGGTCCCGAACCTGTCCCCGCCGAGGTCCCCCAGGTGATCATCGTGGATGATCCTGGTACTGACAAGGTCGGAGCCCCCTAAGAGTTGTTTTTCTTTTCTATCTCTTTTGTTGTAAGTGAGGTCGGTTTTTAAACTTGTTGTATGGCCGACCTCAATTTTGTACTTTGGCCTTCGGGCTTTCATTAATAAAATAGTTCCTTTGCAAACTTGTGCTTGCCTTTCTTTCCTTCTTTCGCGCAATAAATAAACCTTCACTTTAATCTTTCAAGTCGAACTCTTCTTGGCGAATCTTTCTAAGTGCTCGAGCTCGGCTAAGCTCTTAGACATAGACTTAGGTGTGGAGCACATTCGCTAAGGTGTCAAGCTTAGCTCTAATTAGGACAACGTTTTAGGCGTCGGGCTCAAACTGTAGGAAAATTTGCTAAGTCCTTGGGCTCGGCCAAATTCGTAGACTTAAGTTCCGTGGACTTGAATTTCAACCACGCTTGTCAGGCCAAATTCTCGTTGGCGAATTTCTCTAAGTCTTCGGACTCGGCTAAGTGTGTAGACTTTGGTTCCATAAGCCTAGGCTTAAATCGGGTTCCCTAAGCGAAGCTCCAAGCTTTGACTTTAGAGAAGTCCTCTGAGTTTTCGAGCTTGGATCTGAATCTTGCCAAGTCCTTGGGCTCGACTTGTGCATCGAGCCCGGACCTCGAATTCTGAAGAGGTTTCGTCGGGCCTTTAGAATTGTCTTTTAGACAATTTTAGCCAAGTTTTCGAGTTTAGCTTTCCAGACGTTAGCTCGCAAAAGGTTTTGGAGTCGGTCTCTGGGAAGATCATGGACCGAAGTCGGGTTGCCGCCGAGACCTTTACGGTAGTTAGTCTCAGGCTTGGCCAAGGTGCCAACGAGTAGAGTTGGGATTTTATGGTAAGTGCCTCGGCACTTCCGAGCTCGACCAAGATATCGAGGGTCGAGGTAATTGCTGTCGATTTGGAATGGGAGAGGCGTGCCTGGGGTAGGGAAGACCCCAGGCTCATAGTAGATTCGGAGAAACATCCCGATCTTGGTCGGGGAAAGTTTCGAGTTCAATTAGAGAATTACTGGCAACATGAGTAAATAAGTGTAATAGAGCAAGTGCCGGATAAAATGTACCTTCCGCACTGTCGGAGTTAGGCGCCTCATGCTGAGGTAGGCAGCTTTGCTCTTTGGCTAGCTTTTGAGGGTGCTCTTTTGCCTGGGATCCACTTTAGGGACGCCGACATGTTGGAAAATGTTGCTGCCGTTGGAGATCTATGTAGACGTCGCTCTGCTGTTGTTCTCGAACGTTTCGGAGGGCCGCGAAGGTACTACCCCATCTTTTCGAGGTCGAGGGAGCTTGGGCTCACTGTCGACTTATCGGGGCATCTCGACCTTAGTCGAGGAGGCACTACGGGGGGCCGCGAAGGTACTACCCCATTGTCGATGTCGAGCGCCACGGAGGGCCGCGAAGGTACTACCCCATCTTTCCGAGGTCGAGGGAGCTTGGGCTCACTGTCAACTTATCGGGGCATCTCGACCTTAGTCGAGGGATCGTGCACAAGGTCAAAGGGTCTGGGAACACACTATCGACCTGCGACACTTTTCGAGGTTGAGGGGTCTGGGCACGCACTATCGACACTCGGAGCATCCCGACCTTAGTCGAGGAGGCGCTACGGGGGGGCGCGAAGGTACTACCCATTGTCGATATTGAGCGTCACGGAGGGCCGCGAAGGTACTATCCCGTCTTTCCATGGTCGAGGGAGCTTGAGCTTACTGTCGACTTATCGAGGCATCTCGACCTTAGTCGAGGGTTCGTGTGCAAGGTCGAGGGGTCTGGGCATGCACTATCGACCTGCGATGTTTTCCGAGGTTGAGGGGTCTGGGCATGCACTATCGACACTCGGGGCATCCCGAACTTTGTCGGGGTCTTTGAGGGAGATCAAGATCAAGCTCAATGTCGTCGTGGCGGGGGCATCCGAACTTGGTCGGGCATCCGAGCTTGGTCGAGCAATCCGAAGATCACAAATATTCTAATATCAGGAGAACACAACATGATTAAGAGAAAACTGTAGATGGATTATCGTAAGAAGAAGATGGGACTCATGTTCCCGATCGCCAAGGACCCCTTAGGGCTTCACTGATAGTACATCCGGAGATTTTCGGAATTCCAGCTTCATGAGATAAGAGTTCCTTCGAGGGATTCCAGCTTGTATGCACCGGATCGCTGGACTTGCGCAATCCGGTAAGGTTCTTCCCAATTTGGGGCTAGCTTTCCCTGCTCGGTTGGCTGAGAAGCTTCAGCTCTTCTAAGGACGAGATCCCCTACTTTGAAGAGCTTAGCCTTGACTTTGGAGTTATAGTACCGGGCCGTCTTTTGCTAGTATCTTGCCATACGGACTCGGGCGACTTCCCTTGCCTCCTCGACAAGGTCCAAATTGTTCCTAAGCTGAGAAGAGTTGGAGTCGGCGTCGTAGTGCTCCACACGCGGGGAGGGGAGTCCGATTTCCAGCGGGATGACCGCCTCCATCCCGTAGGCCAGGTTGAAGGGGGTATCGCCTGTGGGTAGCCGAAACGTGGTCCGGTAGGCCCAGAGAACGTTGTATAAGTTCTCGACCCACTGTCCCTTGGACCGATCGAGCCTGGCTTTGAGCTCCTGCAAAATAGTACGATTTGTTATCTCGGTTTCTTCATTTGTCTGTGAATGGACGACCGAGGTGAAGTGGTGGTCGATGTCGAGCTCGGAGCAGAATTCTCTGAATCGAACATTGTCGAACTGGCGGCCGTTGTCAGATATGAGGATGCGGGAAAGTTCGAATCTACAGATTATTAACTTCCAGACAAAATTCCGCATCTTTTGCTCGGTAATTCGGGCCATTGGCTCGGCCTCGACCCACTTGGTGAAATAGTCGATGGAAACAATCAGGAACTTTCTTTGCCCGATTGCAAGGGGGAACGGCCCCAGAATATCAATTCTTCACTGGGCAAATGGCCAGGGGGTACTGATCGAAGTCAGCGGGGCCGAAGGTCGGCGCTGGATGTTGTCGTTCCGCTGACACCGGTCGCATCTCCGGATGAAGTCCGTTGCATCCTTCTGGAGTGTGGGCCAGTAGTATCCCTGGCAAAGGATCTTGTGGGCTAGTGCTCGGCCCCCCAAATGATTTTCATAGATTTCTTCATGGACCTCTCGCATGGCATAATCCGCCTCTGACGGGTGGAGACACCTGAGAAGGGGAGAGGTAAAGGATATGCGGTAAAGTTTGCATTCGTACAAGACGTATTGGGAGGCGAGGCGCCTGACTCGGCGATACTCTAGCTCATCGTTGGGCATGATTTCATCTCTCATATAACTGATGAGCTCGTCCATCCAGCTCGGCTCCGCCTCAAGGTAGAGGGCCGGCTCGGATTCCTCCGTACTGGGCGTTTGGAGGTACTTGAGCATTGTTGCTTTGGGAAGCTTGCTCATGCGGAAGGTCGCCAGTTTTGACAGTTGGTCCGTCCTCTGGTTCTCCGACCTTGGAATATGTTGGATGTTGAAGGAGCTCAAAGCGGAAGCGAGATCTCGCACTTTCCGGAGATACTTCTGCATCGCGGGCTCTCTGGCTTCAAAGTCTCATAGAATCTTGCTCACAACCAGTTGGGAGTCGCTGAAGACTCTTAGGTCCTTCACCTCCAGCTCCTTCGCCAATTTGAGCCCGACGATGAGTGCCTCGTATTCCGCCACATTGTTAGAGGCGGAAAACTCAAGGCGCAAAGCTTGCTCCTTAACTACTCCATCTAGGCTGGTGAGGATGAGGCCTGCTCCACTACCCCCGAGTTCGAGGAGCCGTCAACATGTAGAGCCCATGACTGCGCCAGGGTCTCCTTTGCCAGCGCGGATGCGGGCTCGGGCTCGGGCTCGTCAAACATAGTGCACTCGACAATGAAGTCGGCGAGTGCCTGGGCCTTAATTGCTAGCCTCGGTTGGTACTCTAGGTCAAACTCTCCGAGTTCGACTGCCCACTTCATGATTCTCCTAGCCCGGTCCGACCGCTGCAGGATTTGCTTCATAGGCTGGTCGGTTAGTATGGCGACTATGTGGGCTTGAAAATAGGGCCGGAGTCTTCGAGCTGAGATGACCAAGGTGTAGATGGTTTTTTTCAGTTTTGAGTATCGGGTCTCAGTGTCCCTCAGGACCCGACTGATGTAGTACACTGGTTTCTAAAGCTTGTCCTCTTCTCGGACCAGGACCGAGCTCACTGCAACCGGGGAGACTGCCAGATACAAGTAGAGGAGCTCACCCTGCCGAGGTTTTGTAAGAAGTGGAAGGGAAGCGAGGAGACGCTTGAGGTCCTCGAAAGCCTGCTGGCATTCCTCTGTCCACAAGAAATTCTTCGGCCGCTTGAGGACTGCGAAGAAGGGGAGGCATCTCTCGGCGGACCTGGAAACAAATCTTCCCAGGGCTGCAACTTGGCCAGTGAGCCGCTGTACCTCCTTGACTATCCTTGGCGGCGCCATCTCTTGTAGTGCTCGGATCTTCTCGGGATTCGCTTCAATTCCGCACTAGGTGAGCCGAAGAATTTGCCCGAGATGACTCCGAACGCACACTTGGTAGAGTTGAGCTTCATCCGATATTTTCTCAGTGTGGAGAATGTTTCGTTAAGATCAGCTACATGGTCCTTCGCCATCCGGCTCTTCACCAGCATGTCGTCCATATAGACCTCCATATTTCGGCCTATTTGATTTTTAAAGATTTGGCTGACCAGCCTTTGATAAGTTGCCCCAGCATTTTTCAAATCGAAAGGCATCACTTTGTAGCAATAGGTGCCCCCGTCAGTGATGAAAGCTGACTTCTCCTTATCTTCGGGCGCCATCCGGATTTGGTTATATCCGGAGAAGGCATCCATGAATGTCAGCAACTGATGCCCCGAGGTGGAGTCTACGAGCTGGTCGATGCTGGGGAGCGGAAAGCTGTCCTTTGGGCAGGCTTTGTTCAGGTCGGTGTAGTCCACGCACATACGTCATTTCCCATTAGCTTTCTTGATGAGGACTACATTGGCGAGCCAATCTGGGTAGCATATCTCCCGGATGAAGCCGGCCTTGAGAAGCTTGTCTACTTCCTCGGCCGCCGCTCGCTGTCGCTCTGGGGCGGAGCCTCGCTTCTTCTGCCGCACGGGATTGCAGGTTAGTTTCACCTGAAGTCGGTGAACCACGACCTTCGGATCTATCCCCGGCATGTCGACGGGCGACCAGGCGAAGACGTCCATGTTGGCTCGCAGGAACTCAATCAGGCGTCCTCTTTCACGGGCGTCCAGGCCGGAGCCGACCTGCACGGTTAGCTCAGGGCAATCTTCTTGTAAAGAAATCTGGGTGAGAAGCTCACTAGGCTCTACCCGCTCCTTTTGTGGGCCATCCCGTGCCTCCAAAGTTTCGATGGAGAGCGCCTGGTCTGTTGTCGGAGTTGACGCCTCGATCGGTCTCCTTGCTTTGTGGGTTGCCATGTAGCATCGTTTCACTACCGTCTGGTCCCCACGAACTTCGCCCACTCCTTGGTTGGTGGAGAATCGCATGAGCAAGTGGCGAGTCGAGACTATGGCTCGGAGGGCGTTGAGCCCTGGTCGCCCAAGGATGGCATTGTACACCAAGGGCAGACGAACCACGAGGAAGTCCATCCTTACGGTGCTTTCTCGAGGGGCGAGGCCGACCGTGACTAAGAGATCGATCTCGCCCACGATCGGGACTGAGTCCCCAGTAAATCCAACCAGGGGAGCATTCATTCTCCAAAGTTGACCTTCTGTCATCCTCATTTTTTGGTAGGCGTCATAATACAAAACATTCGCCGAGCTTCCATTATCCACCAAAACACGCTTTACATCAAATTTATTTACAATCATGGAGATGACCACAGCGTCATCATGAGGAGTCTCAACTCCTTCCAAGTTCTTGTCCGAGAACGAGATGGTTTCGGAGGTGCGCAGGCGCTTTGGGGGGACCATTTCCTCGGCAGGTCCTCCGACCGAGGTTCCACCTCCAATTGTGTTGATGGTGCTAGCAATGGGTTTGTTAGCATTTGGATCCTCGGGCTGTGCGGTGTTCTCCGCTGGCCTCCTTTCCTCGCGCCGGTTCCGCACAAACCGATTGAGTACTCCGCGGCGGATGAGCGCCTCGATCTCGTCCTGGAGCTGGAAGCAATCCTTCGTATCATGGCCGTGGTCTCGGTGGAAGCGGCAATACTTCCTAGGATTGCGCCAAACTCCGGGGTCCCACATCGGGGGTGGGGGCCGAAAGTAAACTTGGCCCTAAATTTCCATCAGGATCTCCGTCCGGGGAGCATTAAGGGGAGTGTAATTCTCATACCTCCCCGAGAGTACTCGCGGCCGCACTGGAGATCTCGATCTTGGCGGGGATCTCGATCGGGGCTGCCCCTGGGGCCGTGGTGGACTCCTCAGCCGAGGAAGGTTTCTGTTCCGGCGAGGAGATTGACTTTTAGGACGACCGCTTTTCGCGGTGTCTTTTTTGCTTCTTGGAGGTCGGCTCGGCTACGCTTCGCCTGGAAGCAATGGCCTCCTCAGTCTTTGCATACTTCCGAGCCCGGACGAGCATCTCTGTGAAGTCGGCGGGGAAGCTGTTCTCGATGGAGAAGAGGAACCTATAGGACCGAGCCCCAGTCTCTAGCGCCGACATGGCTATCGACTGGTCGAGCTCGCGAACCTCCTAGGTCGCGGTGGTGAAGTGGTCAAGGTAGTCTTTGAGGGACTCTCCCTCCCTTTGTTTGATGTCGAGGAGGGAGTTCGAGGTCCGCCGCTGACGTCGGCTGACAACAAAATTGGTGGTGAACTGCCTGCCGAGCTGCTTGAAGGAAGACACTGTATTGGGCTTTAGTCTGGAAAACCAGAGCCGAGCTGCTCCCCGAAGCGTCGCTGGGAAGGCCTTGCAGAGCATAGCCTTCGAGGACCCTTGCAATGCCATGAGGGCTCGGTAACTCTCCAAATGGTCGAGGAGGTTGGTCGTTCCATTGTAAGGCTCCACCTGGGGCATTTTAAACCTCGGAGGGACCGGCTCATCCTCGATCTGGCGGGAGAATAGGAACTTAGTCGTGAACTTGAAATCCCCTTCGCATCTCGCCTTCCTGCTGTGGAGCACCTCAATCTGGCGCTCAAGTTTCTCGACCTTCTTGTCGAGCTCTCCGCTCCGGGGGTCCGCCACAGTGGTTTGCTCTGGCACGAGTTGTCCCGGAACTGACTCGGCTTCCGATGGTTGTGGGTCGTTGCCCAGACCCCTCGCTAAGGGTTCCCTTTGGGCTGAACCCTGGCAGCAGCATCGCTCCTCGTTGTTGGCCTGTGAGGAGCCGCAAAGGTTTTGGCCCTGGGATGCCGGTCCATTCGGAGGAGGCACTGGCAGGACCTGGGCCTGCTGGAGCGGCGCCGGTGGGGCTCCCTCACATTGCAAACCTTGGACGGCCGTGACCAAGGCTTGGACCTGCTGCACCAGGATATCGAACTGTTCCGGCTGAACTTGCAGGGCTGGACCAGCCGGGGGTGGCGAATTCTGGACGGAGTGTCCCGGACTTGGTGGGAAACGCCGGGAGGCGTTAGAGGCTTCCTTGCTTCTCAACTTCATGGTCGCGACTCGGACCCTTCCTCTAGCGCCAACTGTTGCTGGAAACTGGACCCGGAGGCGACCGGTCGGACGAGAAGGAGGAGCTCCGGCGAACGCTGGTGGGCGGCGATCCGTCGGCGGGCGTCGTCCTTCGGTGAACCTGCAAAAAAGTCGGTGGCCGAGTTTTTCGGCGTCGGCCCTCCGATGCCTAAGTCAGAGGGGGGGCAAGTGTATATGAGGAGAGACAATGTGTATATAGAGTTTTCTGTCTTCCAGGCCCCTCTAAAATGGAGGAGTTCTCCTTTTATAGAGAGGTGCTGAATTACCTGTGATGTGATGGGGCGAGATTGCCGTACAACTGAGCACGTCGCATGAATTGGTGCACGATCGGGTGAATTAATGCTTTATCATAGGAGACGAGGTCGGAATCAGGGAGTTGTCACGGCCGACTGAACGCAGCCGAGCTGACTTGCCGTGGAGAAATGGAGATCCATAGACACGCGCATTAATTGTTGAGTAAGTCGAAGGTCTGCAGGAGTCATGTATGATGATGGTTGAGTAAGTCGGAGACGTGCATTAATTGTGGAGAATCCAGGAAAGTAAGAATGTCCTTCCCCATTCGTCCAAATCGACTGATTTCCAAATCTAGGGGCTACAAACCAGCTAAAACTACACCAACCCCGAGGATAGGATTTCCGTGGAGATCAGGACCACCGATCGGACGGCCCACATGCGCCCCGCGGCCCTCGTAATCCAAATGAGGAGGAACGAATCTGGATCTTAGATGCCGGATGGGGGCATTTCGGTCATTTCAGTTACTTCCACGACCGGCCCGAGGGCTGCGCTCGTGTTCCAAGCGGGAAACTCCGAGGACGGATAAAGTCCTCTCCTTCGCCTACTCGTGGAAGAACGAGAACGAGAGGACGAGGGAGCGGGTTGGAGAGAGAGAGAGAGAGGAGAGCGATGAGGGCATTTCGGTCATTTCAGTTCCTTCCACGACCGGCCCGAGGGCCGCGCTCGTGTTCCACGCGGGAAACTCCGAGGACGGATAAAGTCCTCTCGTTCGCCTCCCCGTGGAAGAACGAGAACGAGAGAACGAAAGAAAAGGAGAGAGACAGAGAGAGAGAGAGGAGAGCGAAAGGGGCAGAAAAAGGTGGGATTTTTGTCCTCGAGACAGAGCAAAAGAAAACGAGGGGGAGGGCAATGGAGGACGTGAGGGGCACCGCGGCATGGGTCGCGAGCCGCGCTTCTCACGTGAAGGTGGACTCCTCAGGTTCCGCTCGCCTTCCTTGCCTCCGAACCGATCTTGGGTTAGGGTCTAGTGATGTCGCTCTTGTTCTATTTGTCTGTTCCTGATGATTTCTGAGGGAAAATTGCTGTGTGCTTTGGCTCTCTTTCCTTCATTTACTTTTTAAAAATTTCTTTTTTCGTTTAAAGATTTGAGTTGCGAATGCTTTTTGGCATAAAGAGTCTAGTAGTTCTTGTGGAAGATTTGGAGTTTTGTGATTGGAATGAGACTAATCTTTGGCATTCTTTCTTTAATAATTTTATTTTGATTCTGTCCTGTTTCACATTTTTTGTGGATATTCTGATGTTTAATATTTGGAGAAATCTTTGTTATGAATTTATGGATTTGGTCCATTTTATGAGAATTCTGGTGAATTTTTCTAGATAGTGTGATACTTGTGGTTGTGTACAATTTCTTCGCTTCTCTTCTCTAAATAGTCTCCCAATATGTATGTGGATGTTGATTGTCATTGTAAAAGTCTTTAGTTTTCCTGTTTACACCGTTCCCAATTCCTGGTAATGAATAGTATATGTTTTTCTATGAATTTAACTCCAAAACACTTTTATGAATCCTTTCTATCATCAGAAAAATTACTGTCTGTAACCTTTCACAGCTCGGCAGATGTGTTTCCTGCCATAGAAGACATTGAAATGATCATTTGCTAACTTACCATCACTTGCTGACAGAGCAATGATGATTCTTAGTATTGCTCCATTTAAGTTGAAAGTTCAAATATGCACATGCAAGGCACTTAACATCTGTGGAAGTGTATTTTTTTTAATGCTCAACAAAAATTCATAGCACATTGTGTTTTCAACTATGGGCCCTTTCACTCAAAGTCATGCTAAGCAATGTTTAACTGATAAATTGCCATTTAAACACCAGAACCAGTTCCTTTGTTTCTTTATTGTTTGTTAATTCTTTCTAAAACACCTACCATACTGCATTTTTGTGAGGTGCATAAGCCCCTCTAAGAGATTAATTGAATACATTCGCTTTAGAACATCCCAATCTCACGTGCACTACCAAAATTAATGCCAATGTACAGCGCTTTTTCCATGGCACCCGCTCTAACACTTAATAAGTTGGGATAGCTTAGTAAAACCAGTTAATTGGGAAGCATTGAAGACTTGGTGCTTCATTATCCCCATGTCATAATGGGAAGCGTGAAAGGAATCAAACATTAGAATGTTGAAGAAGCTTTTACTAACAAAGAAAGTTTAGAGTATATTTCCTGGGACTAAAGTTGTAGGGTTTCAGACTACTTGTGATTCTGCATTTGTTATGTCATTAAGCTTTTCCGTCCTTTTGTTTTAGACTTTTTTCCCTTTCAAAGAGGCTTGTTATAATCTAACTAACTTTGATAAGTAATATATGATTCTCATTTCGACAATGCTATCATTGGTTTTAGTAATTAATTCAAAGTCTTCTCCACTTTATGCATCTGTTTTCATAACTTCTCCCTCTTATGGGCTCACCTACTCCCTGTCTTGCACATGGAAGAATCACTTGCATAAGCTGACTATCCATCCCCTTAACGCTCAACTGCATTTATTTACCTTCTACTCCATTGATTTTCCTTTTTCTGATGATGTAATAGTTACCTAGTCTTTGATTGCTACTTGGTGTGTTTTACTCAAACTTTCTTAACATGGGAACGACATTCGGTTAACTCTTTTCTCATCAGTCCTCTGAGTCACCCACTCTTTATTATGATCTTTTTTTCCTGGCATGATTGTAGTTTATTGCACTTGAAGTACAACTAGAATTATGATCATCTAATTATTATGTAATTCATTTAAATTTTTCTGTTTCCAGAACTTGAGAGAGTGGTGAATAATATTCAAGGTTCAATTCCAAAAGTTGAATGGAATTTTGAAGGGATCCACTACTTTGACAATGGGCCACTTACGGTTCAGTACCTATTTGTTTTGGATGCCTTGAACTTCTGCTTTTGGCCAGGTATATTTCTCTTTATGCCAATTAACTCTCATCCTTATATTCAGCCATCATCATTATTTGTAGCATGTTATGTTATGGTGTATCACACTAACAAGTTTTAGCAATTGGTGGTAGAACTGTGTTTATTATGTCTGATGAGGAAATTTTTATTTTTCATTATACTCATGTAGCTCATCATATGATAGCTTTATTAAGTTTCTGATTTGACTATTTAATACTCTGTATTCTGAAGAAGTTGCATTTTGCTATTTGAGCAACTTTTGGCAATTTAAGGTTTTCATGAGATCCACAGAGTTTCCAGACCCATATTTTGGGGATGAGAAATGGTTTCGATATGATGGATATGATGGATTGTCAATTTCAAAATCCGTGATATTGATGGGCACACCCATGTGCCGTGTCCCCACCTTGTCATCCATGTCCAAGCTTTCCAGACGTCTTTCTATGGGAATGATTTCGCCTCAACATTCTCCATAATTTTTCAATATCATATGTAAGTTGTCTCCAGGACTGTCAACTAGGAGCAGATTCTCAAGCATGCTTGATGGTAGTTTGAGCAGGGAAAAGTAAGTGCAACCTTAGCATGCCAAGAACCAGGAAAATACCTGACCTTCATTCTTGAAAGTTTAATAGCTTAAAAGGCAAAGTTATGAGATCATTTGCCTGATGCTATGATGTAGTTTCTTTGAGAAAAATGATATTCAGCAGTGCAAAACATATCAAGATGCATGTTTAACTGAACCATGTTTTATTCAGTACTCTACTTGCAAATGCATCGCTTTGTTTGCATTTCATATTCCAAATGTCAACACTTCTTCTTTTTCCCCCTTCCTCCTCTCCTTTTTTTTGCTTTCAGCGACTTGTACTAATTTGATGTTCCCAATTACTTATGCTAACCAGATAAGGACTTGAACTATGATCATTTGGCTTCGGGATTAAAGGCAGCTTTGCAGAAGGACAAGTCTGCTCTTGATGCAGATCGTCTACAGAATTACACTGGTATCTATTTATCCTTGAACCTTCAATTCCTGCTAATCATTTATGTCAATCTTAGCCTTGGTCTTATTTTGAATATTTTTAAGGAGTACCATGCACTTATAATGTTTTGTGCGAGCAATTGTTGCATGAGAATTATTGAATGGCCATAGAAATGAGAATTAAATTGTCAAAATGTTAGGTCCTCAACTGCGTGAATTTTTGAAGTGGCCGCGCCCACTTCCTCTGGAGGATGAACGAGTGCGGTTACTGCATGAGGTAGTATTCTCTGAGTCCTTTCTTGACAATTTCAAAAAAAAAAAAATTATTTGCATGTTTTCTTTGAACCATTATCATACCACTTCTGCTAACTGATGTTTGTCTCCATCATCTAGTTGCTTGTCTTTCCTTTTGCTTTGTTTTATTTCCTCGATCCTTGTACAAGGGTGCGCTCATCATATTTATCTTTTTTAGATGCAAGGACATTATTGCTTGCAAAAAAGAGTTAATTATTTAAAGAAAAAGTTTCCTGTGTATTTATTTCTGCTTTAATTCGTTCAGGTTGGACTGGAACTGGAGAGAAGCTTTGGGGGACAGGCAGCCAACCTTGTAAAGTCTTGTGGAAATTCTGCTATAACTCTAGTTGCACTTGTGACACGTCACTTTCCAGGTAAAATTTTCTTGTTGTTTGCAGTTGTCATTTTCGAGGTCTGCAGATGAGTTCTGAGAAGTTGTCTCTGTAGTAAAATTTTCTTGTTGTTTGCAGTTATCATTTTCCAAGCCTGTATATGAGACGACATATATAAGAATTTTGGAAATATTTCAAAGGTTAAACTTATAAGACACTTTGCAGTGTTTTTCTCTTTTCTTTTTTTTTCTTTTTTTTGGTAAATAATGAAGAAAGCATCAGACTTAACTGCTCCAAGCATTAATGGAGGAAAAAGGTTTTGTGTTAGGTCTCTTATTGTGTGTATGGTATCAATTGACATATATCTTTTAGTCTTCTTACATCCAAGAAATTTCATTTAATATTTGATACTCTTTGCTGTCAACATATGTACAAGGATCGTGGCTTAAATTCATATGATGATAAAGCAAAAAAACTTCGAACTTCTCAAATTATTCATGATATCATGGAGCATGAACTATAAATGTGATATTCTTAAATGTTTTCTTGGTATTTTTACAAATTAAAATTTTGTTTTTATACAGCTAAGCGTGTTTGTAGATGATTTCTATGCAGAATTTTCAGAATATAGTGAGCTTTAGAAATTTATATTTATTATTTTATGGTCATTGTAAGTGTGTACGTGTGCTATTTTTATTGAAAGATAGACGTAGAAGCTGCTTTTTTGTCACTTGTTTCTATATTGATTTTCCATGAGATAACTATCAAGACTTTCTACTTGTCAATTTTAAGGTAACTTGAGAATGAATCCATGACCCCAAGGTCACAAATGCTCTTGTCAAACATCTATAGGGTCATGGGAATCTTTAAGGGTTTTTTGCACTTGATAAGAATATAAATTCGTGGAACATGATATATCGAATCAGCCTTACATTCAGTGGAGAAGGCTTTGATTTGGAAATTTAGTATTAAGCAAATTATTATGTATTTCACTCCAATCTAATTTTCTATTTCATGTGTCTTCTTTCTTGCGTAAGAACATGAACATCATTCTCCCTAGCATTGATAATTTTCATATTATCTCTTATGAGAGAGTAATAAATTGTAACTATAGTTTATTTTTTCCTCCTTTGATTTTTTTTTATTGAAATTGGCTTTAATCCAATTACCTGAAAGCCTCAAATATAATTGTCAATTGAGCTACATGCTCCAACTTTTTTTGCTTGACTCTAATTTGTAGGGAACATTCTGCTGCATACATTTCTATCTGTTTATTTTTTTTTGTTGTACTATCCTTTTGCCTTTTTGGTGTAAAATATTGTCATAATTCCAGTACATATTAAACTAGGTTTTCGAGATCATTCATTATACAAGGGTCACCAGGTCTTTTTGTACAAAAGGGCACAAATTTTTGCTGCTGATTTGTGGGGTGCTTTCAAGGGCCAAAGTTTTGGAAATTTCTACGACATAGGCTCCATTACAATATTTGCAGACTATATCGTCCCTGCTGTACTCAGACAGCTTGGTGTGCTGAAATATAGTTCAGCCTTATCTGGCTCTATTGATTCTAATGACGAAATAGGTCCTGGCAGTGAGGAGGAAGTCGAGATACGTGCTTGCTCTATTCATGCTGTGGAAAAAATGAGAGAACTTATTGAATCAAAATTCAGGAAGCAGGTATATCAATCTATTGCTGTACTTTCTGTTATCGAATCTGTGATGTTCACTGTTAAGCATATATTGCATGCTTGGTATACTTCAGTTTAGTCTGACTAGAGTACTTGATTAGGTAAACTTTTTCCTATCATGCAAGGTGAACATGTGCCAGATACATTGAGATTGCAATTTTGCTTTGCCTCTCTTTTTAAAATGACCAATCTTTATATTTCACTGTGATATATGTTATAGTATCAATTGAAAAAACAGAGATAAATACACTAGGTTCATTAAACACGAAAACTATTTCATACCTTAGCCCAATAAATAAATAAATAAATAAAGGAGGTGGGTGGGGCCCAGGAATTTCCTCTGCTAATACTATATAGAAATTTTGAAGTCCAAAACTGTGTTCAAAGGCTTAAATTTCTCAAAATACACTTCCATATATTCTAATTTAGATTCTCATAAAGCCAGTGGGTCCATTGTTATGGATCCATAATATTTTTCCAGGTGCTATGGTGTTGGTTGTTGGTGCTGGGTATTAGGAAAATATTGCTGGGTCAGTACATAATGAACTCATATGCTAACCATCTTTCCAATACTGAGTGTCAAACCCACCCTATCAATTGAAAGAGAGATTTTTTGGATCTCGTTCAGTGAAGATTTTAGTCAGCCATGGAAAAGAATGGGCCCCTAGCTTCTAGACAGAAATAGTAGTTGTATTTTTGTTTTTCTAACAGAATATTCTTTAGAAATATGCAACTTATCTCTTACAGAAAATGAATTTAGTGAATACTGTAATCCTTGGGTAGCAAAAAGACTTGTAAGACTTTTCAGATAAAATTTAGAAGGGTTTTTTGACTCTGGAAGGTTTAAGGTATTGTCAGCTGTAAACCTTCAGCATGACTAGGCTACAATGTTCAGTCCTGAGGTTCTTCTCACCAAAACAAAGGGAAAATAAAAATGGTTCTTATTTGAGTTCTGTTGAGGACATGAAGATCAAATCTTGAGCCTCTTTGCTGTGCTACTTTATATGCTCTATCACAATTGTAAGGGGCTCAATATCTACCATATTCTTATTTTTTGAAGGAGAATTGACACTTCAAAATGTTTTGCTGTCAAGGCAACATATTAGTTTCGCTTCATTAATTCTTGAAGTAGATGCACTAACTAGTCTCCACATGGATCTTTTGTGCAGGTGCTGAGTGTAGAGATGGATCTCTGGCTCTGGTCCTACGGCGTTCAGAACCCTTCTTTGCGGCATCACCGCACACTTTCAATATACTATTGAGTAATTACAAGCTGCATAGTATGGTCATGATGGGTTTGTTTTCTATCCTGTGAAGACGGGTGAGTTTCTTCTCATCAGTGCATTTTTTGAAGGTAGACATCTTTCACTTCTTGTCCTGTTAAGCGGCCAATTTTGAAGGAATCCATGTTTTCTGACTTTTTGGGCTACACTCACACCCATTGTGTGTGAGTCGCCGATGTATCAAAAAAAAAAAGAAAGAAAAAGGGGATCCATGTTTTGATTAGACACTAGGATTTTGCGAAATAGACAACTCTTGAAGGCTAGGGAATTTATGGTTTATGGAAAAAGAAAAACTTATTGCTTTATCTGGCAATGACCCCAAAACTGATGAAAGATTATTCAAGTATGCAGGCCAAGGGGGCTTGCTCCTGGTTATAGTTAAACTTGTAGAAAACAAGCAAACAGTAATTGAATTTATAAATAATGATACAAAGAGCAAAAGTAAGATGAATAATTTTAGATTCTATAGTGTCATAAATTGGTAAATTGTAAAATATTTTTTTTATATTTATCTTAAATTGTAAAATCAAATCTTAGAAAGCCTTTCATTGGTGCTTATTTATTATTTAACCTGATTAAAACTATGCATTTAAATACTTTGAATCATATTAGAAAATGCTGAAAAGAATATAATCTTCATCTTCTTTTGATTTCAATGGTAAGTTTTTTCTGTTCATTTTTCAGTCTGATGCTAAGAAGAGTTTTGGCTAAATAATCTAGATAAGTAGATTCCCACACAAGTTAGGGATTCAAATCCGTTGTCCCAAGCCCTGATGTATTTATTGCTGATCTTTCGGATGGCTTGCAAACTTTGGGAGATTAAAATCCATTGTCATCTCACCTGTCCATGGACTATAATGGAGCTGAATTACTGTCTGATGTTGTATGAGATTCTTGGTGCAGTCAAACCAGAGTTGGGTCAACCGTCGGCAGAGGGCCAACACAGCCAACAAGACATCGAAATCTTACTCAGACCGAGCTTGCGAATGAACTCAAAATTTTAACTTGATTATAAATTACCAATAGGCTTGGGTCAGGTGTGAATTGGCCAATCCAAATTGCAGCCATGGGAAAGATCACAGGAATCTCTTGTTGATTGTAAGTTAAATGCAAGGAAAATTTTGTTGAGCTAGCAGGTTGGAAGTGGGCCATATTTAGGAAATCTCCAATGTGGAAGGCTTTCTCTTCTTCCGCCATTGCTTCCAAGTCTCTGGGACAATATTAAAGTTTGGATACATGCTTAGCCTTCGTCTTCTGGATCAAATCATTGCTGCCAGTTTGGTTCTGGCACTTTGCCAGGTTTTCCTAGACATGAACTCATGGAAACAATCTGTGGGACAGCGTTACAGGGACCATATATGTGAAGCATACTCTATGGACTGCTAGGGTCAGATCTGGTTCATATCAGCTTGTTCTTAAGTTTCATTCATTCAGGTTGGCTCGGTTGTCAACTTTGCATTAAATTCCAGTCATCATGATGTTTTGCAGATTTACCTTTACAACTTCTCAAAGATATCTTGGCTAAATAATTCCAAGTCCAAATCCTTGTGCGCATACAATTTTAAGCTTCTCTCCCTACCTGAACTCTGAAATTTGTCCGAGGTACTCTTGGACAAACCCTTCATAGAAAGATTAGCTTATCCCTTTTTCTTAATAAAAACTGAGATTTGTAGCTCTTGCTTAAGGTAGAGAAATAACAGGAGTAGAGTAAGCTAAAAGGTTGGAATGGTTTCTCTTATTCTGCCTGCCCGTCATTAGTTTAAAGATGAATTGAGGCTTTTGGGCTCTGAGTTAATCTGCTGCTTTGTTATGGAAAGTGAGAGACATTCAGCATAATTCTGGCCTAATTGTGACTTCTGGTGAGCATACATTTCGGTTTAGTAGTACCATGATGATAATTAAGCTCATGTGCATGCTTATACCGAGCAAAAATACCCTTTGATAACAATGGAACAAGAAACGTCCTCCTCAAGAAGTGAACGACAAAATCTTGACAACAAGTGCATGGTTCTTCTCTCAAAAAGTAAATATTTGATTTTAAGTAGATAATGATGTAATTAACCACCCGCACCAATAAGCACATTAGGCTTGACACTGACAACAGGTGGTCACATTCCAAATACCGATGTCGGTGTATATAACTATTAACTCGGTTGTCTCACCATTGCTTCTCTTAAAGAAACCCATCTAATTATTCACCAGACCTACCAATTGCTTTGGGAAAGAGAACCCACATTTGCTTAGGACTCGTTTGGTTCACGGGAAGTGTTTTTTCTTCTACAAATATGATTCCTAAAGAGTAGATTTCTAAAAAGAGGATACTTGAAAAAGTACTTTTGGCATGTTTGGTTGACAGTGGAAAAGTGATAGATTTCATGATTGTTTATGTTTGATTGACCGTAAACTTTTCTGAAAAAATTATATATAATTTTTATTATATTCTTAATAAAAATTAGGTATTTATTGCCTCTTTACTACGGAAGGATTTTTTTGGAAAAAATAAAAATAGAGTGATTTCCGGATCACGGAAAAGTAACTTTCTTATGTTTTTTATGAAAAAGACTTTTCCATAAAACATGAGAATCATATTTTTATGAAAATACAATTTTTCGTCTTTTTTTTTTAAAAAATTTTAATTAAACAAAAAATATTTCATTACTTTTTCGTTGATTATATTATTATTGTTATTATTATTTCCGGACCAAACGACTCCTTGATGCCTTCCAATATGCTTTTAAGAAGGCTTCAATATTTAATCTTCTAACAACACAAGCAAGTATGGTCCTTGGTCAGGACTCTAGGTGCAACTCAAGACCGAAAGCACAAGCAAATTAATGCAGTGCTGCCGCGGAAAACAAAGCTGGAGAGCATTAAATAAGTGCAGAAAATTAAGCTACGGGGACAAAAGTAAGCGCACTTTGTGGGGATTGTCCTCGCCCATTGCTATCCCTGAATAAGCTGGTGCCTGTCACCGAGACGGGATTCCAATAATTGATGGGAACCCCTCCCACTCTCAACTTGTCCAAAGTTCCGTGGTGTTACGATCAATTATGGACGCCACCGCGCATTCTCATCCTCCCAATGGAGAAAAAGGCGTCTGGACCACGGCCAAAGCCCAAAGGTTCTACAGGATAAAAGTTAAGTACCATGTACATGCAGTACAGGACGATAGATATTTTGCATGCAGCATACTCGTTAAGTTCCAATTTATATATCCAACCATTGTGCCTCCTGCTTTCAAAACCTAGGGTTGAATCCAGCCTTTCTTTTTTTTTGCTAAAGTGAATCCAGCCTTTTGAAAGCAGCATTTAACTTATTCAGTTGGATGGCATAAGAAAGGTCCAAACATTAGCATATTATGCTGCTAGAGTAATGTTTATGGGAGCTCAGGTAGGGCTTCTTGGTGTGGCTCATGGCATTAAATTAAATATCAGGTTTCTTATAAAAAATTAGTATAATGGCCGATGTTGAAGCAAGAATTCTATTACCAGTGCATCGGGATAGAAAAGAATCTTACGATTAAGAAATATGATAATTGATTGATGGAGCTTTTGGAGAATTTCTTATACCCTATGCGACAATTTGGGATTGTTGCAATATGCATAGGATAGGTGGGTGCTTGAGAAAAGTTCGAGCATAGGATAGTAGGTGTGCCTCTCCCACTGTGTGATATTGTATTTTCTGATGCTAGTGGCTGTATCTACCTAAAGCAGCGCAACTGTGCTGCCTCACAAAAAAAATAAAAAAAAATGTAAAGGTTTTCAAACTTTTTCGATCCCAATCAAGGGATGTATATAAATATTTGGAGCATGTTGGGGGCGTGACTGCAAAATAGAGAGCCTAGACGGGAGGCAGACGGGGCAGTTTGAACTAGTAAAGGGTGTCGTCCGTGGTCGTTGCGCAGATACTAAAAGCTAATACCTCTTTTGTAAATTCAAAACTAACGGAGGGTCTTAGTGAAAGAGAAGTTTTTAAAACAAAATAGGAATAAGATGCCACAAGTTGGCGCATTCATAATTACGCCACAGAGGAATCGGACGGTGGAGAGGGGGACCAGCCGCGGAAACACGGAGTCGCCCCGCACCCCAGGAGTTCGGAACTTAATCCCCCGACCCCCTTTTAATTCCAAACCCAAGGCGGTAGCCCGAACCCAACTTTCTTAACCCCAACATCGAGTTAAGCTAACCCCCGGTGACCCCTATAAATTCCCCCACCCCCAGCTTCTCCGCCTCCTGTCCCTCCTCCTCCTCCTCCTCCCCCCCAACCTTGCTCGTTTCTTGTTCCCCAAGTAACTGGAAGAAAAAAATTCTCCTTTTTCTTGGAAAAATTAAGCCGGAGGAGAAGTAGCTCTCACCTGCGTGGAGAAATCTCCGACGATCTAGGGTCCGGAATTGGTTGCGTCTCCGGCGACCGGACAGCCGGTTGATGAGATCTGACCGCTGAGAGAGGAGGGGAGGATGAGCTGCAATGGCTGCCGAGTTCTCCGGAAGGGATGCAGCGAGGCCTGCATTCTCCGGCCGTGTCTCCAGTGGATCGACAGCCCCGAGGCTCAGGGCCACGCCACCGTCTTCGTCGCCAAATTCTTCGGCCGCGCCGGCCTCATGTCGTTCATCTCTGCTGTCCCCGAGTCCCAGCGCCCTGGTATTCCCACGAAATGCCCGCTAGAGCATAAGCTAGCTTCCCCTCCGAGGTTTTTTGATGCCAAGTTCTTGGCTTTCTTACCCTTGTCTTTGGATCTTTAGCTTTGTTCCAGTCGCTGTTGTTCGAAGCGTGCGGGCGGACGATCAACCCGGTGAACGGCGCGGTGGGGCTCCTGGGGAGCGGGAACTGGCACCTCTGCCAAGTGGCGGTGGAGACCGTGCTCCGCGGCGGGACTCTCAAACCGCTGCCGGAGCTTGCCGCCGACGCCGCCGACCATGACGACGTCGCCGCGGTCGTGGGAGGGAAAGGCGGGCTCCTCTACGGGCGGCTGAGGGCGGGAGGGTGGCCCCTATCCTCGGCAGCCAAGCGGCCGAAGGCCTCCCCCGCCGGGAACAACGCGTTGGCGCCGCCGTGCGATCTAGACCTCTGCCTGACACCCGGGTCCCCGGCCGTGGTTCGGGAGCAGAAGAGGCGGAGGCCGGCGACTCCCTCGATGACCTCGGAGGGGTCCGTGACGACGAGCGGCGAGAGCGGCGGCGATCGCCAGCCGCGACTCCTCAACCTCTTCGTCTGAGAAGAGCTCTTGATCGAAATTAATTGTCGCTCGTATGTGTGTCCTGGTAATTTCCGAGCTCCGATCGTAGTCGGCGAGGGTTTTTGTTTTGCCTCTTTTCCTCTTTTTTTCTCTCTCTTTTTCTCCTGCTGTAACTACCGGTCTGGATTCCCGCTACCGAGGGGAAGATGAGAGGGCCGGTAAGCACACCGCTCTTTTTTCCTAACTACGAAAGTATATTATCCTAAATTAAATTAAATAAATAAAAAGGCCTTTCTATTTCATCTTGCCTGTGTTTCTCTATTCCGCCTTTTTTTTATATAATAATTTGGAAGTAAAAAGAAAAAGGCCACGCTTGGGCATGGCGCCGCGTCGGGGGTGACGCGGCATCGCACCACTCCAGGTAATTTTAAGACCATTTGCTTCTATCGAAGACTCTGGAGGCGACACGTTTACTTCAATGAGCTTAAAACTAAAACAACCAGTTGAGCCTCTCGTATTTATCCAGATATTTGACGTTTCGACTTTTATCTATAAATTGATAAAATACAAGGATTAGGAGCGTGCGAGGGGCGTCAGATTTTTGGGCGTGCCGAGAGAGGACGGCTCTTGGGAGGTGGGGAGAGCCGTATCGAAGTGGGCAAGGTATTTTGAGGATGATGGTAGGGCCCACTGGGCGGCAAGTTGCGACGCATTGCAAGTGTGCGGCGGATGTCAGCGTCGAATTCCGCGCTTCCTCCCTCGTTGTGGAGTGGGGGATGACGCGGGATTGTGGGGCCCAACCCCACTCCCCCCTCTGCCCAAAAGCGGGTCATGCTAAACTTGGCTAATATCGTTTCATTTCTTTTCTATTATTTCTTCCTTCCAATTTTTCCATTACCGGCGCTCGTTGGCCCCAATTCGCCGCATACGCTCAAGTGGAGCCCCCACTAACACCACCACCACCATCACCGATTGCTTTGCTTTTCCATCCAAATATTCTCGACGAGAAAAAGCCTGCTGTTCTTGATGGGATACCGTAGGGTTCTTTTTTTTTGTAGGTTAAAGAATAATCATAATTATTTATTTTTATAAAAAATATTAAGATGAGATTTATAAAAATAAATAACTGTGATTGGAAGCATGCTGTAATAATGCATTATGTGGCAATAATCCTGATAATTATAATTGTTTATTTTTATAAAAATATATTGAGATGAGCATTTGATGCGGTAGGCTTATAAAATAATTGCATACTATATAGAATATAACTTTTCTTTCATTAGGGGCAAGTTATCTCTATAGCGTTATCAGGTGTGTTATTTTTTTACTGTTCTGATGGAGCTTAAATATGATATTATGGTAAAAAGGTTGCGAGCATTGGAAGGAGCACTAACCCTTGTCCAAATTATTTTGGACTGGCTTTTGTTAGTGGCAAAATGACAGGACATTGCTGAGGGAAACAATTGTGAGGCGTAGATGTTACCAAACGGTTGAAGGGCGAGAGATGCAAGAAGGACGTAACCAAAGGGTTGTCTCCATGTTTGCCGGATTACCGTGAAGGGTTAGTGCATCTACCGAATCATGTACTTAATATAAGGATGTGATCTTGGTGTTAGGTCTCTTGGCACTTCAATTTGGAAGCGTAGCTATCATTTACTACGTGTGTATCCAACACATACGAGAACGAGAAAAAGGTAAACCAAACTACAAATTGATAAATAACTGTAAAGAAGTATGGTTGGTGTCTAATTAGGGTGGAAGCCTTGTGTTTAGATGGCACTCTCTATTGGTGTTTGGTTGGCTCAGTTATAAATTAGAATTATTATCCGAGCGATAGGTCGAACATATAAAGAAAAGAAAAAGAAGAGCAACAAAGGTTGTTGGACTTCATCTGGCGAGGAATCCTTTGATACCAAAATTAGGATAGGTTTTGAAGAGTAGTGGAGATTCAAGCAATGAAAGTAGAGGAGAATATTAGAATGTCTGATTTATATAGGTTGAGGGTTAATGTCAGTTAATGAAAAAGGTGGGCATGCACCTTAATTGCTCAACGAGCAGTAACTTTTCATACGTTACACACGTTGTGGGATTTAACTGCACAGAGCGTGTGTTTGTAGACCGAGTAACCATCCATTGAATAAGCTTTAATCGACTTTATGGTCCATCTAGCAGAGGCCACATGATGAGTTTCCATTAGTCGGCTAATTAGGTCACCAATGGTCAGATCCGAGGCATATCACTCTTCTTAACTAAATTTCAGCAAAAGTTTTGGATGTTAACCTTGATTCTTGTAGGATATTCATCCATTCTTATGTTCCAAGATTGCTCTAGCCAGGGTCAAACTCTTACCCATCGATCTTTAAGTGCCACTAAGACAAATCATGATTAAAATCTCTCCTCATTTGGAGGACTGAGAAGGAAATCCAAATCTTTGTGGAATTACCTTCTCTTTGTCCAAGCAATTTGCATTATCCAAGTGGGTTTCACATACTTTCACATGTAGATGAATCCAAAGAGAGCCATTTGTTTTATTTAGCGAGAGGAACTAGTTTGCAACTTTCAAGCAATCAATCTACGTTGCATCCTCATCCACGACAGAGAATCAAAAATATTGAACAACGACAACAACAGCAATAACAAAAGTATTAAACTACTCAAGATTAGGTTGGAAAGTATGTCATTGGGCAAGGCATGACCCCAAAGAAGTTTTGAGGCTTATAACGTGATTGGCCAAGGGTGGCTGTGGCTCTTGGGGCTAGTATAAGCTTAAGATAATCCAATTGGTTTGCTTTGGCTTTTTATATAGCGATGTGTGACGCGGAATCCACATTACCTTCCCTAAGGTCGCGTCGTTTCCATCCAACATGGGGCCGGCCATGTTGAAACTCCCAGCTCTTTGGTGCTGAAAAGGTCAATAGACAAAGATCCATGGATTTCTTTAGTTTGTTTCTGGGGTGTAGTTATCCTTAGATCCTTCTCTTCTGTGCAACTCACCAACCCATTGGAACTGCCATTGCCTTGGTAATCCGGAATAGATGTTATGGAATTAATGACTTGGATCTGAATAAATAAAACAACGAAAGTAAAACAGCCCTAGTTTGCACAAAGGTGTCTAGTGGAATTCGTAAAAAAAAAAAAAAAATACAAAATCCCTATTAGTTCGCTTTAAATTAGTTTGTTCTACAAATCTCAAATTACAAATAAAACGATCCGAGTTTCCGCAACCATTGTTATTAGGCTAAAACAAATGGTCATTATTGACAAGTATTGTTACTGCTACTGTCGTTATTTTGAAGAGAAGTGTTTGTTTGGACATGATTGTGTCCATTTTTTTTCTAACAAAAAAAAAAAAAAGATTTATGAAAACAACAAAGAAGTTGCTCAGTCTATTACAAGCATTTTATGCATGTTTGTGGGGTGCAACTCAACGAATACAAGTAGATTAATTCATGGGCTTACTTTGTACTTTATCTGCTAATGAAGGAGTTATCTGCTAAAAAACAAATTAACACAACCCTGCTTGTTTCTTTTCTTTTTCTTTTCTTTTCTTTTTTTTCTCCTGAAGTTCTACAGCTCCTGCAATAAATCTTTGTCAGTCAGGTACTTCCAGTTGACCCCAAAAAAAGGAGGGGAAAAGAGGAAGAAAAAAAGGATGAAGGAGTTTGTGGGGGGATCGACGCAATAGTTGGTTGGGAGGCCATTAAAGTGAAAATCAGATCCCAATTTCTGGTACGGAAATAAAGGTGGCATTGACCCAATTTAAGATTCTTAACTTGGTTGTAACGCCACGGTGCTGCAGTCTAACTATGAACCAATATACGCAAACATGCATGTATTATGCTTTTTTTTTTTTTTTTTGTACGTGTTGGTTCTTGATTGAACTAGTTTATTACTGAATTGGTGAATATGATTCAACTAATAATTTTTTAGATAATTGATGGTAGGGCCTTTTCAAATTGTTGTTTGTCTGATTCAAACTGCTGAAAATATGAGCCAGCTTTACATTAAAATAAGACCAAAACTGATGGCAACTTTGGCAAGGGCCAAAAAAAAATTGTCTAAATATACAGCATAAGAAAGCTTCCATGCAATTCATGGCAAGGAAATCCACATGAATGATCAGTCTTGTTTTCATCGCACCTCACACGTATTTGACCATACTACAAAGGATTTATTATTTCCCCACTACCAGTGCTACGCTTTCCCAATAGTAGCGCTAACATAACAAAAACAAAAAAAAAAAAGGAAAAACAAATGAAATGTTACAAGCTGTGTTACTTATTTGTGTGAGAATTCCCACTTTGGATTTGGCCCAAGACAAGCCACATTGATCCTTGGTAATAAGTTGCAGGTGTGAGTGGGAGTATTGTTTTCCAATCCGAAAAGAGAACGATGATGACATGCGTACTTTGTGGGTACAGTCGTGTTGACTTTGTCCGACGAGCAAAGACCATGGAAAGAAAGCTCACATGAATACTATTCCATGGCGGAGCAAACGCTGCAGGAGTTGACATGATCCTGCAGACAAAACCGCATCCAATAGATCTCGTTCTCCAAAAAAAAAAAAAAACAAAAGAAGAAGAAGAAGAAAGAAGAAAGAAAGAAAGATGAGGATGATCGAAGGGATCCAAAGCTCTGGATGGTCAGATGAAAGCATGCGGTTGATTCATGATACTGGCCGCCTTTAGGCAAATGTATTGCATTCCGCGCTACTCATGTGTACAGGAAGGCCAACTATGCTGCGTATTGGATGGCTTCCTATGCGGCCCATCATTCGAAGATGTCATCTGGGATAAACGCGACTCGGTTTCATCTATTTTGCATTTTTTATTTTTTTTTGACTTTTTGGGTTACATTTACGCCCATTATATGTTACTCGTGCTTAAAATAAATAAATAATAAAAAAAAATTGTGGCTTATAATTACTGGTTGTTCCCTGGGCTAAGTGAACCACCAAGAATAGCGGATCAAAGATAAGAAATATTTCACTCTAATATGAAAGCGATGTTAAATCTTAATGTCACAATCAATAAGTTTGTTTATTTTATTTACCGTCAGCAACAAATTTGCAACTGTAACACTAATCAAGGGATATGATTATCATCTCCAAGTAAGCAAGTACTTGGTCGCAATTAGGGAAATAAGTTTGGATGTTTCCTTGTTCATATTTGAACCACCAGACCATGGTAAAAAAAAAAAAAAGGTGACAAGTCTAGTAGCTACGGATAGATGAGTACGGACCTGCTGCTGATGTCAGATCAACTAGAAAATGATTAAAGAGAGCACAAAGAGTAATATGGTTTAGATATTTTGACCTCTAAGTATTTTTTTATATTAAAAAAAAATCAAAGACTTTTACCATCATCACATCATTATTCGAAGAAGATAAATAAGAGATGTAATACTAGGCTACAGTAGAGAAGTGTAGTACTGGGTTAAGATAGGGGTATAGCATTGGGTTATAAATTACAACTACTTCTAAAATAAAAAACTATGATAGATTAAGATAAGATAAAATATAGTAGATTGATTGCCGAAGTGTCCATAAAAATACATTACTTATACTAGGATAAAATAACTGCCTACTTCTGATAGCTGATACCCACATCTACTTCTACTCCTAACGGTTATGGTAATTGACGCTAGTTGTTTCCCATTTCTCTATGTTCTAATTTAGTACCACCTTACAAGCTTACAGACCATGTACCACCTCCTAGATCAATAGTCATGCTTAATCAGTTAAATCCCCTACTATATATCCATTCAACCTATTTTATATCGGCATACCATTGTTTCATGTATTCGACCTCTCGTAAGATGCTCTTGATTCAGCCTCTACTAGATGTCCCTGATCTGCTTTTATTCGATATCCATTCGCTCTCAGCTCTTGAGATGTCCATCATACCTGTTTTCACTCTCCCATACAGCTAATTTAGACGCATTTCTCCCATATGTTGGTTTGAGCAAGGATGTAGTGTAAATAGGTAACATAAAAAAAAAATAAATAGAATTTGCTATTCCAAGTCCAAAAGGAGTAGATTATCTAGAATGTAAGATACTGATCATCTCTTGAAGGTTTTTTTTTGGTAAGTCTCTCTCTTGAAGGCTTTATCACATTATCAAATTAATCAAATTTATGATCCACTATAGAGAACAAGATGACTGCATACTCATTGCTTGTTGAATAAATTATGTCTTGTTGAATAGATTATATTTTAAAAAGCATGATTGATGATAACATGAAGTGCCAATGAAATCTACATATACCTTTAGTTGTGATTACTACTTACCCTAAGGTATTTTTTTTAATTAATCTTCATGTTTTTAAGTGGATCAAGTCAAGGTGCTCCTAAAGCCTTTTTTGGCACAAGAGATTAGGATGCCTTGGTGTGGTATGGATCAGAAGCATTAAGTCCAAATAAAATAAAAAATCTCTTTAAAAAAAAATATTAAGATTATAAATATGTGTATGTTTCAATCCTCACAGCAAAATACATGGCCTATTAAAGTTTTAATACTTGAAACACTTGGAAACCATTGGGTCGATATATTATACAAAAACAAAATAAACAAAAAAAGTAGTCACGCATGATTTCAATATATATTAAATATGCATAGGCTTTATTTCCTAGAAGTTTGGAGTGAATCTAGCCTAACTTACTTTTTTTGATATGCACAAATGTCAAAGGTCCTTCATAATTAATACCATAATTGTGGAGAATATGCTCTTTTAACATCTTAAATTCATAATGATGTATTTTATTAAACATAGCCATGCAAGTAGATTAATAGAAAATAGCAAGTGAGATAGAAATTAAAAATAAAAAGATGTTGCTTGTGACAAGTCCATCTTCTTCTCTAGTGCTCCACATATAATTATTATTATTCTGATGGCTTATGCCAATGAAAGTGACATGCAATTTGTTTTTTTTCCATATTAATATTGGTTATATTCCCCTTTGCATTTCCTTTTTGCAAATTCAAAACATATATATATAAAAGATCCCTTCTTCTTCTCTAGGATTCCAAGAATTTGGTTCACTTTGCATATTTTATTATTATGACCATTCTTGTAAATGCTGCCCTTTCAAAGAACCTACAGCCATCTTCCTATATTGCATGATGTCATTTCTTTGATACAGGGGCATTATTTTTCTGTGCTAAAATTACAAAGACATCCTCTCTTTCCAATATGTCTTTTGTTTTTGCAAAACTTTTAAATTTTGATGGAAATGATTTTATAGAATCAACACTTTGAGGGGTCAAATTGCAAAAACACATGGTTGAGGAATGAAAAGTAACTCACCTAACGGTCAAAAAAAAAGACGCCGTTAATAGTACGACTTTGTACCAAAAGAAGTAAGTAGGGATCTACATACAAGATTTCGGAAGCTATGAGTTCTCCATCATTTTAGACCTTGTAAGGAGTTAATTGTAATAGTTGTAACAATAAACAAATTGGAGTCGCACTAATAGGAACGCATCCCACCGTCTCCAGGAGCTTTATACGGGAGCCATTCCTTGAGCCAATAAAAATGGGGCCAAAAAAAATCATCTTGTTAGATTTATTAAGACGGGGTGCATGTACTTTGTGGATTTTTTTTTTTAATCATTGAGAAGAACAAAATGAATAGGGAGAGAAAAGTTCAAACTTTTTTTTAAAAAGTAATATATGAGTTATTTTCAAATAACAATACTAATTATAAGTTATTGTTTAATTTATAACTTTTTAAATATAGAAGATAAGATAACTTTAATTAGAAAGATTTTTGGACAACTCATATTTTGGTAGAATTCTAGAAATATTTTTTTTTGGGTGGGCCTAAGGTGAGTGTGAGAAAGCAGTAGCAGTCTGTAGATGCACTTTCAAGCAGTCAACTTCAAAGCCTTTCAATTTATATAAGATTATATATATTTACTAAATTTCTTGTCAAAGAAAATTTGAGCTCGAGAAACTTTAAAAAAAGTTAGAAATATAGATTCATAGATAATTAATATGGCATATTTTTTATTTAGCATAACATTAAGTGGATCAACAAGTTTAAAGTCATGCTAATGAAACAAAGAAACATCAGCTATAAGGCAAATGCCTCTTTTAATCAATTTTGTAGTACAATTTGTGCAAATTAGTATCTTTACTATTATTTTGATTGGTGAAGTTTTTTTTTTGCCCTACCCTAAACAAGATAAGTATATTAATTTTAGAAGTATTTATTAACATATGGAAAGTGAATGTAATTTAACATTTAGTCTGACAAATGTCTTATGATAATTTATTTTATATAATAATGAAGCTATATTATTTATAAATAATATTTAGTTATAATAGTCATTATTTGATCATTCCATTCTTAATTCGACTCAAATATTTTTCAATTCAATGAACCTTTTTAATCTTGAAAATAAGTTTTAATTTTTAAACATCTTTATAATCAAGGAAATTTTGCAAGTAGAAAGCTATTAATTGTTTTTGTAAACTTTTTTTAATGTAAATATTCTAATTTAGTTTTTCGATGGACCATTTATATTCTAATGCTCTTGATTATCATAACGCTGATTTTATATATATATATATATACTGGCTAGTAGTAGTCTGTGCATTCTATATCAATATATATATGGATGCATCGACTAAATTAAATGTGTGAACTGAAAAAGCGATGATCCCTTTTTGAAGATTGACATATTAAGTAGTTATTTTTCTATAAAATTTATTATGATTAAACCTTTATCTTAGGAATTTTGCAAAAAAATCATTTTATTTTTTATAGTTGCAACTTTTTATAAAAAAATATATCAATTTCAAACAATGTTGAACCACAAATCCTTGCCCTTTGAGTTTATTGTAAGTTTGTAACAATATTTTTACATGTGCACCAAGCCATATCATTTGCCCATCTATTAGGCTATTACCACTATGTATGAACAAATTCAGCTAAATATAAGCTCCTAACCTCCCTTTCCTTCTTTTTGGTTTCTCTGTATGGAGTTTTTTTATTATATTTTATTGAACTAGGTGGCTAGCCAATGAAACCATGGATGGGATATTTGGAAATCACAAAGCAACTTATTTGCAGCAAGATGGTTTTTGTTTTCTTTTAATTAAAGTTGGTGATTATGATTTTGAGCTGTGATATTGTTATTGGATCAAAAAATGGCTGGGTGATCAGGATCTGCACAGAAATATCATGCGATAAGTTAAAAGTTACCATCCAATTTGATTTCTACAAATGTACCTTTTCTTTATCTGAAGACAAATGGTCTCTCTCTCTCTCTCTCACACACACACACACACACCTGACATTGGAGAAGCCGGCGGTGGAACGGCTCCCAAGGCGGCCGCCGAAATCACAACGGGTATGTCTTTGTCACGTGACACGGTTGGCACGGCAGGAGCAAAGATTCGGACATGGCTACCAGCCAATAGGATCCTTCCAAGGACTGCCACTGGTCCTGCGAGCCAACATGGGAGGCTGCTCATCTGGTTAAGGCTAAGTTGAAACGACCGCTCTCGGGCCGCCGCCGCCACTGCCCGCCGCCCATCCTCTGATTTTGTTCGGCTCTCACTGAAATACCAGACATCCCCCTGCATATCATCAAAAAATTTAAAATTTATTAATTAAAAAATTATTTTAAAAACTAAAATATTGATTGATATGAATATATTATATCAGCCAATATTTTGGATTTTGTCAATATATTGATTGAAATAATACGATCAAATATATATATAATATCGGTGGTTAATTAAGGATCAAAAAGTTAATTTAGCCCCTGATGGTTTAAGAAAAACATGAATTTGAAATGTTTTGGAAGGTTTGGAGGGAGACAAAGGATTTTACAATTAAAAATGTGTATCATTGGAGTCTACTAAAGAGCTTATGAGGATAAGAACTCATTATGAATCGATGTATGAATTAGCTTGCGATCTGATGTATATGAAGTGATTTTAGAGAAAATCAAAGAAGTAATACTTGGAGGACCGCTCTACAAAAGAAGTCCTATAAAATAGTTGATGTTTTGTGCATCATTTATTAGTAATTGGTCGATAGAATTATTTTCTATACAAGTCCAACTATGTCATGTTGATGAAAGATGAATATAACTGTTTAATTAAATTTGTCCCATAAAGTGATTTGCCTAGTATTACTCATCG
The DNA here is from genome assembly GCA_025769935.1 of Phoenix roebelenii. Classification (NCBI taxonomy): domain Eukaryota; kingdom Viridiplantae; phylum Streptophyta; class Magnoliopsida; order Arecales; family Arecaceae; genus Phoenix; species Phoenix roebelenii. Next base: position 9,208,361 of record JAOXJJ010000914.1, read on the forward strand.
TTGTTAATAAAGGGATCTTTGGAGTATATGCTTTTCATATACTTGGAGAATATTAATTTATGAGTATGAATTTGACATTTTACTAGTAGCCTGTGAATGCAAAGTGTGATGTTAACTTTCTTGAATGCTCAATGCGAAAATATAATTCATGGAAGAATATCATCTGCACATGAATATATCATATTTTGAGAGTAATATAAATTTGTAAACTAGCCAGTAAAGTTAACATATATAATGTAATGCAATCATCCTTTCTTTTCAATTGGAAGGAAAGAGGCAAAGAAAATGAATTGCAAGAAAAGGCCCTCTTGCCCCCATCTTAATTCAGCCCATCAACTTTGATCTTATCATGAACCCTAGCTATCTAGCCCTGAAAGATGCTGTGCAGCCCCCACCCCTGAAAGTTGAACATTGGAGTTTGGACTGGAGCATGGTGGAACAATTTAGCTGATAGAGTCCCTTGAAATTCATTGATCTCAGTTTACAAGCTCAATACATGCATCATGCATATATCAATAAAATAGATATCCATATTTATGTACCTGCAGTCATATTAAATATCTTAGAGCACATCTATTCCATGCATGTGTATGTGATGAACACATCTAAAATGTTCAAATTAGTAAGATTTGTCTGGTGGGAAGGTTCATGTGTAATAAGTATTGTGATTGCAAATCTTAAGATAAATTTTGAACTCCTGACGATCGAGAAGATTAACACCTGAAGAATATGTAGAGAAACAGCAGCAGTAACACAGTCACATAATGTCAATCTCAAAGTAATTAGCATTACAATGGAAGAGGTATAAACAGACTTGCCATCAACCAGGTGGCAAATGAACATCTTTTTCAGTGTCACCATCCAACCAAGGATCTGAACATTGGGCAAGCCACAACAGACGCTTGAAGCGCATAGATTCCTCACAGACTGGTACTGTCATCACCTCTTGACATCTGGCCTCCCAAAAGATTCCATGCCCTTGTGTCGTCAAAACAAATGCGAAGTATATAAATGGATACAGATGGGAAAGGAAGTGCAAAGAATAAGGACTCCTTAGTGATTTTTGATTGATTTTGCCATTCATAGCATGATAGCAAGAGGTATCATTCTTGACACAGGAGTGCACGGCTCACAGTTAAATAGCACCAAAGCAACACGAACAATGTTCACTTTATCATCTAGGGCTTTGGAACAACTATATATCAAAAGATGGACAAGATACAAAAACCACTTTGATAAAGAAACTGGTGATCTTCCTTCTCTCCAACCAAAAAGAAAGCATTAATATATACAAAAGCTTTTCTTTGATCAGTACAGGAAAAAAGTATTCTGTATACAGCTAATGTATATCCTGCAAGGAAAAAGGCCATTCCTGTGGTAGTATCCATACAAAAATACATGAATCAGCCACCCTAGGTGAGATCAACAGAAGATTTAGAGGCACTCGCTTCGCTCCCAACAAACCACCATGCTTTATTACCATTGGCACAATCTCCAGTTAGAAAAAGAAGAGGTTGCAGTGATGTTAGTGATCACAAAGGCAGAAACAGAATTGGCTCTACAATTTCATCTGGCTGGGTTTCCGTTTTAGCTGTACTATATGCCCTTGCAGGCTCCATTGTCTGACCTGTTTTCCAAGCGTTTGTTAATACAAACAATATGTGAAAGTTGGAAAGGAAATGAGGATGGTTTTAGCTTGTTCTAAATGAGATTGCATCGGGAGCTGGGTGGGTGGCGTCCAACAGACATGTACATGCTCGCGCACATGTACACGCACAAGCACAGACAACCCAGTAAAGCATGCCATTGCCCACAATCACATATGCAGGATGGAGCACACTTCAAGGGACTTGTAGATTACATTTCCACCCACACCATGTCCATTTGCCTCCTAATGTGATCATATCATGTAGCTAGTTAAACCATTTCCAGAAAATAATAAATCTGGCAGTATGACTTACATGCATAGCTGCTACTGTGGACAAGAGATCTCTGGATTGATCTAGTAATGCTTGCTCTTGAGCTGCCATTTTAGCCAGTTCAGACACCAAGGAACTAGTTCCTTCTACCTGTAGATAATGCCTCATACATATGAGGTACATCAGAGAGAGAGAGAGAGAGAGAGAGAGAGAGAGAGAGAGAGAGATCATTGAATAAATGCAAGCACGATCATACTTGAGGAAAATTAATAAGATCAAATAAAGATTGAAAATAAAGGGGGAAAACGGTTTTTTTTTCTTTCTTTTCCAACACATATTAACAATCAAAACTTTAACTTCTGCAGATTGCTACAATAACGACTAAGCTTTCCATATTATATGAGAGTCGGAGGCCTAACATTGATTAACTAACATTAATCTTCAATGGCTGGCATTTTTGTCCAGCCCATTGAATCAATCAGTCAGAAGTGGAAAAAATGAGGTCTGGACTAAGGTTGTCTTTTGCTTCCATTCTCTACTCAATTTCAGACACTAAATGCTGTCCACTAACAATTCGTTTCAGGCATCAACAAACTCCAGGATCCTAAATATCTGTGTTAATGTACATAGTTAAACTCTAACATTGTTATTAGTTCTATTATTCAGGCATCAACGAACTCCAGGGTCCTATATATCTGTTTTTTTTTTTTTTTTTTTTTTTTTTTTTTTTTTTTTCCGCTACAACCTAAATATCTGTGTTAATGTACATAGTCGAACATTGACATTGTTACTAGTTCTATTATTTCCATTTACAAGTTTGGCTAGATTGTGTGTGAGAGAAGGGGGTGGGCTGGTGTAGATAGTACAAATTACAATGTCTCAGGAAAAGCACTATTTACCATTGATGGATATCTATACAAAATGTCCATTAAGTATGTCTTAAGGCATGTTAAAATGTTAATTTATAAAATATAATACAAAGTAAGAAAATGTTAAATGAAGTAGATGAATGAAGAATTGTGAGAGATTATTATACCAAGATGTCTATGTGATTGCTTGGGCACCTAGGAAGTGGTCTCTCATGGATCATAGCAAGCAACTTGGCGCACCAGTAAGTGAATTGGGTGACTTGGTAGGTGCATGCTGCAGTGCATTTAATCCTACTCAACTATGGGCCAACCAATTGGGTGGCTAATCCCTCGGAATATGTGCTAAATAAATAATAAGCAAACTTTGGGATTCTTTTTTTTTTATTTTGAAAATCTCAATTATGTCAAAAGCTGGCAGAAGTTACATATGCTAGCAAAAAATTATTGAAATGAATTAAAAGTTCCCCTTTCTTTGAGATTTTATGAGAAAATATAATAAAAAATCTACATATGCTAGAATTTTGGTAGTAATCTATTATAACTTGCAATGTACCACAATGTACACACTTTAACTGTCATCCTCTGATGTATCCATTTATTCTTCATATGAGTTTGCATAGACTATGCATAAGTCTGTATGCACGTGCACCCCAAGTGTGAAATGCATTGAGTTGATTCCTAATAAAAATGAATCTACTTAACAGATAATCTGGAACCAAAGTGAATGCTAGTAGTTGCATTGTAGAAGAACCATCTGCCAGTAGAAAGTCTTAACTAGCTTGACTAGTTGAGATGCGAGCCATAGCATCATATGCTCACTAGAGAAATTTGTCAGACAATGACCTAGCGAGATCCATTTCTAACAACCAATATTGGAAGTTCCGTGACTTCCAAAAGGGGGATTTTAATTTCATCATATGCTGACTAGATAAATTTGTCAGACGATCACCTACCAAGATCCACCTCTAACAACCAATATTGGAAATTCAGTGAATTCCAAAAGGGGGATTTTAGTTTCATCTCACAGGAATTCTGCATGCACTATCCGATCTGATAAGATTGTTAGGATGCTAAATTGACCTTTTCCAATGCATGTTTCAATAGCTCATGGTTATATCTGCTTTTAGCTGTCATCTTTTGTGTCAATTCTCCATCCAATAAAAATATGAAATGCCCCTTGCAAGGCACATCATTATTATGAAAATGTTCCCCCTTTTCTCCCTCTTTTTTAACTCAAACTTCAATTTGGTTAGGCTTCTACAATATATGATCAACTTAATTTATCTTAGTTTTTGAATTGTTTTCTTAGGCCAACTTTGTGAGAACCCATATTGGGTTTTTCAAACAAGGATCTTGATGCCTTTCTCCTTATTTGGTTTTTAAACATATACCAAATTTATTTAATTTCATGATCCCATTTTAAAACCTTCAACAATCATTTCTTGACTCTTCAAACATTTTCATCTTATTTAATGAATTTGTGAGCTTCTTTCTGCCATTTCTTGCAATTAATTGGTTGATTTTACTATTCATGATCAATATGAAATTTTTCATAGTAATTAAACCATAATTGTCTTGTTTGTTTTTATGGCTCATTTGCCATGAAAATTTAAGTAGTCGATATTTTGCTAATTAAGCCATTCTCTATCACATGTGAGGAGGTTGGACCGCAAAACTGGCACCAAGTACTGTGTTCATTATTGCCACTTTATGTAGTACATTTGGTAAGGTACGTTCCCGTACCTACACAGGCATCCAACACTTTCTTTTTTTCTCATGGTTATGAAACTATTCAAAACCAAGCAGTATGGGTTGGTACCAAGTGATATGGGGTGATTCAGCTCCGTTCAAATTGGTACGGACTGGTTGGGCTGATATACCGAATCAAACCTGGGTAACTTATTGGTATGTTATGGTCACTACAGGGCAGTGCAGGCTGGTATGATTGACCTTGGTTGGATATTTGTATTTTCACATAAAAGTCTCATCTTTTAGGACCACCACTATGTGAATTTGTTAAGCAGACCTCGGCTTCCCAACATAAGCATTTAAAGTTCCCTGGTACCCTCTTGCATGATTCAGACACCTTCACTTCCAAAACCCTTCTTTTTTTCACTAGTTTATTATGATTTTTTGAAGGCTTCATTGTCAATCTGCAAAGACCTCCTAATCCCACAGATGTCATCATCTTGTCCAGCCTGTAGCATCAGCCAACCTTGTCAGTTGGTTCTCCTTTCTGGTCTTTGTTAGCCCCATCTCGATTTTCTTTAGTACCCACTATGTTCACTTATGGCGGGCCTTTTCCTTCTCTTGGGTGCTACTTGGACTGTCACTAGGAGTTGCTTTAGTCTTAACACTTACTTTATGCCTTCCTTGCCCTCATGTTATTTAAAACAACCTTCTGACCTAGCAATGCTATATTAGGATTTGAAGAACAATGGCTCTTCATCTTTTTACCTTGCCTTATGAAGTTTCATTGCCTCTCACTCTCCATTTCTGGATTTCCCTCATTCTTTGTTTCTTCACTGTTTCTTGATGTTCTGATCCTACTGTTCACCCTTCTCCTTTAAATATAAGCCTCCCATTGAATAGCCTTCACTGCTTGTTTGATAAGCTAGTTGAGATATTACAATAATATTCGGCTGCCACCAAAGGTTAGGTGGAAATATTTGATTAGGTCTATATTCATGAAATCAGGCAGGTTTTGGGTATGGATGCACGTGAGGTGTCAGTTTGAATATCTAAGAATTTCTTGCCGAGCACTACCCAAGTATGATATCCAATACCCTATTATAAGCATTAGGTGTGGGTGTCAGTTCAAACATCTAAGAATTTCTTCTTGCCAAACACTACCCAATTTTCACACCAATACCCTATTATAAGCATTCGGTGATGGAACTCTGGCTAAATGAGCATATAGGATGATGTTTGGTGCTAGATGCGAACACTACTAGACTCATTTTCCTCAGCATTTTAACTTTTTACAGACTCATCTATAATCAGCTAAATGTATAAAATCAAATAAAAATATAGAAAATCACAATCCAACATGAGCTAAACTGCATATCCATCCACTTCAAAATCATAATTAGTTCATTTAAATTTTGAAGGCAAACAATCAACAGCTTCTCCAAACCGATAGAGTTCAACCAAAGTCTGCCGAATCGGGACCAGGATCCTTACCGGTTGGTGGGCGAGTTGGTACGGTATCGGACCACCACACAGTACGCTTGGGCGTGCCGGTTTCGAACCGACACTCCAATTTTTTTAAGTTTTTCAAGTTTGATTAATTTATAATCAATATTTTTTTTAACTTTGTTTTGAAGATTTTAAGTATAATTTGATGTTTTTTGATATTTCCAAAATTCCAGTATAAACAAAAAGATGCATCTTGTTATTTTAAAGTGATACAAAACATAAAGTGATTAGTGAAATATTGCAGGCTACAAAAAAAAACATGAAATATCCTAAAATCAAATAGTGAAGTAAAAAAATATAAAATAATGCAATCAATTACATATATTTAAAGTATATCATACATAACGATATCTAAAATTTCATCGAGTGGCGATGCCTCTCGTAGATATCCGAATCATTAGCATAATCAGGTGGCACATCAGCCCACCCCTCTAACCAAGCGGCATTGTGGTTTTGTATGTTCATCCCATAAAAAATGCACTCTGGATTATAAGTACTTTCGGATCTCTCACTGAAGCTCTAACTTTGAAAAATATCCTCTGGCTGATAATACGGTTGTGGAAGGGCCCATCCAAATATATTGCCAGCAAAATCTGACTTGTAAAATAGTCTGGACTACGTAGGGTAGCAGCCATCGGAAGACGATGCTTCAAATGCACCATATCCATATCCGTATCTGTATAGATCATAGGCTGCCAGTGGTTGTGCGTAATAGAATCCAGTATACGACTCAGAACGTGTATTGTATGTCACATTTGTTGGGATGTGGCTGAAGTGGAACCAAGATCCAATAGCTCGTCATATATCTTTCTTTAGCATTGGGTGAACCCTCTGCTGCTTCGAATTTTTATTGGAGAAGGCATGTGCATCAAAATTATGGATAATGGCTCCAGGTGGAATTTTCGTGGACTTTTTTTCTACTAAAAACTTCCAGCATAGATACAATATGGCCACCGCCTCTACTGACGGCCTTTCTAACTGAGAAGGTCCTTTTGATCTCTGAATATGCCCTGCTACTCGCAGAGCCGGAGCTCAACTTGTAGTATGAGGGCCCAAATTGAACCTTATGCCTAGCCATCTCATCCTGTTGCCACTGATCATCCAAGCTCGTCTGAATGGCAGTCTGAATTTATCTTCTTGTCATCTCGAGCAAATGCCTTTCTCTGACTCCCTAGAGTGATTAGAAGGTAGCTCTGTCGCTCGGCGGTCCACCTCTGCCTTCTTGGAAACCCTCATTTGCTGCTTTGAAATCATCAAAGTGCTTCTTCATCAGCTATCAAACCTCTTGTGGGCAATTCTAACATAAATATGTCGAGATAACCACCAGCTAAGTATTGCTTCAACCTAGTTATCCCTTCTTTGAACTCTGTGTTACACTTCCAATGGTGCCAATCCGAGAGTATTTATCCATGATCTCAACTAATGTTATGCTCTAGCTCATTTTTTCTTGATGGTTCTATTCCAGCAGATTTATTAAGTATGTTAGTTTATCAATGATTTAAAAATAGCAATTTTTTTTACTATTAAGATAATATTTTTTACTTCAAAAAAATACATCTGATTTATCTAATGCATAATACTATTTTTTTATATTTTATTTATTTATTTATTTATTTATAATAATTTTTAAATTAAAAATTATGTTTAAATACCATAAATTTAGAAAAATATGTTTTTACTTCAGAAAATACATCTAAAATATGTATTATGTCTACTAATTTTTTATAATTTTTGCTATAAATTGTATATGTTTAATCATTTTTAAATAAAAAAATAAATATAAATATTTTAAATTTTATATATAATCTGAAAAATTAAAAAAAATTATGTCATCGTGTAAATCATCCATAGGTCTACAACATATCATAAAATCAATCCAAAATCAAAAATTTTGACATGATCTTTTCTTATTTTGCAAATTTTATGGTATTTTTGGCAAAAAAAGAGAGAAAATGAGATAGAAAAAAGAAAGCATATCTTATTTAGGGTTGGATTCTCCTTCAATCGTGCTAAATCAATATATTTTTCGTCCTGAGGAAGGGAGGATATTCGGATAGGTTGGGAAGGCCTAAGAAACTTCTCGGGCCTTCCCAACCAACCTTTAAACAAAAGGAAGGGAAGCCGGTTTGAAACTGGTCCGACTCGGTGCGAACCACTAGTTCCGCATGGAACCAGCTAGTTCACGACCAGTTTCGGCCTATTTCGGCCGGTTCCTATCGGTTCGGGACCGATTCCAGCTAATTCGGAGCTAGTTCCAAAAAAAAATAGGTGAATCGACCCAGTTTATTTGCATTTGCCTCACATGAGCAAAACATGCCACTGTTACTTTTGTACCCGGAACGTGTCTCATACGCAACACACTAGAAGCAATGAACATAAACTTATATGCCAACAACATTTAGAGCAAATAAATTTAATGATGAATAACAATCATATAATTTCACCAGTGGAGTGTCAATAAATTTATTTAGACAACTGAACTTTCAGATGGCATTCTGTGCATGTGAAATTAAGCAGATATCTTTGTTATTAGTAGTCAGGAACAAGTTCGAACCAAAATTTTTATTGGTTACAAGTCAAACTAAGACACCAATGACAGTTTCTTCTTGCTCCCAACAAACTGTGTAACTCTCTACGACACCAGTTATTGACCGTTTTTAGATATGACAATTAAATGTTATATTGTTCAGACAAAGTTATTGACTACAGAAAGACATTATAAGAGAGGCACTTGTTCCATATTATATCAAGAAAATATCTGAACGCTCATCAATCAGAAAACTGAAAAAACATTTTTAATAGATATTACATGTGAAAATGAATGTTGTGAAGGTAATCACCTTCGACAATAGAGAACATATGGAGGATCCCATTGACTGCAACACGTCAACTGCTGAACCAACAGCATCTTTCACTTCTTGGATGTCCGCCTGTTAATAAAAAAGAAAGCAACTACATTACTTTGCAAAGTTTGCCTGAAATTACTACATAAATTTATTAAATTGGATATCTAGAGGTACAAACCTTTGCTCCTCCAACGACCGGAAGACGGAGCGTGCTAGCCTTTAATGCTTCGATAGCTCCTGATAAAGCACTAGAATGATCTCTATCCAAAAGAGACCACTCCTCCAAATAAGTCATCTGCATTGATCAAATATTAGAATGTTTAGATCTACACCAAACAAAACAGTTCAAATCATCATGATCAAAAGTGCAAAACTATCATCCTGAAATATTTTCTCGAAAATTCTTTAAGATAAGTAAATTCATTTTGTAGGAAATGTATTGTCTCAGATTTTGTGAAGCATGCATGGCGGTTTTTGGAATACACTTTGACTGGATATTTCCCATTACAGAAAATTACTCAGGGAAATAAGCTGCCTAGACATTTGCAGCTGATCGGCAAAATAATCCCCATTATACTAACATAATATCATGTTTTCAGCAAATCAATGCCACATTTCTGTGGACTAATCTTAAAGGGCAAACAACGGTTGGTGAAAAAACAGGGTAACTAATACCTCCGAAGTTACAGGGAAAATAACAACAGAATAGCTATATATCTTGGACATGCTCAACAGCAATGAGAAACTTCAGAAAATGGATTAATGTGCTCTCATCCATAGGGCTTGTTAATTTGCACATTTTATCTAGATAATAAGAAAAGAAAGGTCCACAAATATGTTAGCAGCCCCTTCCAGTAAAAGAGAAGTGGGGGTGTGCTGACTTAAGAATAGAACTGATTCAATTGAAATTAGTAAAAAAGTCAGGTGGTTAGAAGGGGTTTTAGTTAACAAAAAGATGCTTTTACTATAGGATGCCAATGTACTATATAGGTCCCTGGATCTTGAAGTTTGAACACCAAGAGTTCTAACAGATATAACTAGTTTCAAGTCTTCATTTTAAGTTATTGTCATAAAACAACTTGGAAATGCTTTTGTAGCCTAGCAAAAATAGTCTTTAGCTGTAAACATTTTTGGCCCAAATTCAACATATTTTTGGGACCTTTTATCGTGATGAATCATCATATATGTCAATCATCTTTGTTATCATCTATTACGTCACACTAATTATATAGATATAAATAATAACACAGATCAGAAATCACAAATGCATTGGAGTAGGATACTAAAAACCCAATAATTGATTATTCAACCTAATGTTTCATTGAATCAATCTAGATGAAATAATCACTATGTTAGATCCCAAGAATAAAAATTATGCCCGGCATCATAAAATGGAAAGAATGTTTGAAATCATAAAATGGCATCTTCAAGAGAATAGATTTGTAAAAGCTAGGTTTCTTTCAGTCCCCCCAAATGCACATTCCTGGCTCCATTCTGGAAAGAAAAAGGCAAGTTGTCTAAGATTTAATGCAAATACTCGATGACCATTATATGTTAACATCCAATAATGAAGGGTGCAGCAAACGGGAATTATAGAAATTGAGTATTTTGTAGACATGAAGCACGGTAATAATCCAGAACCGAAATTAGACTTGGAGAAAACCTTGCAGCAACAGCAAACACACACACATACACACACACACAGAGAGAGAGAGAGGGAAATAAAAGACTTACTTGTCCCTTAAGAATAGAAGTTAGTTTTAGATTTTGTTTCATAAGCTGTAGCTTGGTCCTTTTAAAAGTGACAGAATCACGCAACTCTGATGTAGTTATCCATGCATTATACAAATTTTTCTGATACAAAGCAAATGAAAGAATTAGCTGATAAAGCATCATCTATACTTCTTTGATAAAGATCAGAGGAAGGCATTAGCTTATTGATATTAAAGATTTTACATGCAAGTTAAACCATAACATTGAAGGCAAAAATGGCTAAAACAGAAACTAAGATGTTTTGGTAACTGTCCAAAGCAGTAAAAATTAGAACATAAACGACATGGAATGCATGCATAAACATAATTGGAGTCACATCTGCACTTATGAAATAAGCCTAAGACACAAATAGTAAAAGTAAGAATAATAAGCACATTGAGATACTTGCACACACACATAAACAACACAACAAATATATGATCTCTGCTGTTGGACAACCTTGAATATGTGCACAAACTCTAATTCCATGAAATTGCATATAAAGTCACACCATATTGCAAAAAAAGCCTGTGCAACAATGGCTTGACATTTTGATGAGCATGATTTTGTTGAACAGAAAATTGAATACAGTGCTTCAATGATAAGGACCAGAGAAACTATGGTACACCATTATAAGATGAGATCCTCCCATAGGTTATGGACATCCATGTGCATGCACAAGCGGTACATACCATATGCATGCACAGCACACATAGACAGAGCTGAGCTGGGATTCCAGTGGCCCAATTCAATTAATTATTACATAATTAACTGGAGGAAATCATCCAAGTTGAGGATCCACACACTGTTTATCAAGATCATATGTTTTGAAGGTCACCTACTTATACATCAAGTGGATACAAATGTAATGGAACTATTCTATATTTTGAGTAAGTTCATCAATTTAGAGGCATTTAAACCCATTGAATTTTGGTTCATACATGTATTGTGATGTATAGATCATAATTCACTATCGATCCCAAATCTACTTAAGTCTTCATCCCATGGTTTGAATATGAATCACTTGCTATTTAAATTAGAGTCGCTCTCCTCAAACTATGTATTGATCCAAGTAGTTTTAGATCATTATTCTCTAAACCTTTTTTTCCTGTAATTACATTTAATGTTCACCCAGCCAAAACTATATCATCTGCAGATAATATGAACTAAGGGTTCTCCTCTTCAATTTGAACTGCAAGTTCCTATAACATGTGCAAAAAGATAAAGGTTTAAAGCTGATAATCAGTGAAGACCTATTGCAACTAGAAGCCCATTATTTTTTTCATAAGCAGTTTGTAAAGCTGGTATTACTCTCATATACATGAGCATGGGTGGGGAGGATACAACCAGAAACCTATTAGGAAAAGCACATGGTTGAGAAGAAAAGAGTTGCAAAATAGCTGATACCACCCATACTGGTAAAAGCACCTATACTAAAACAAATTCAAATCAATCAAAAAGAATATGTTATAGATCAAAAGAACCTTGTGTAAAACAATAAATAGCCAGGGGCACAAATGAACCTAGCTGCTCTGTAGCAGCAAGGGCTTGATTTAAGAGCTTGTTTGAGCTCGACTCAATTAGGAAACAAGTGGAGCTCAAACAGATTTCAGAGCTTGGCTCATAAACGAGCCATGCCTGAACAGCTGTCCAATTCTTATATAGTGGGAAAGCTCAGCTCAGCTTGAGTAAAGCTCGACTTTTAAAAGCTTAGCCTAACCAAGCTCAAGCAGGTTTTATTGAGCTCGACTTGAGTTGGAGCCAGGCTCAAGCAGCTTGTTAAGAAGCTGAGCCGAGCCAGAGCAGCCTGATACTCAGCTCAGCCCGGCTTGTTTGTGCCCCTATAAATGCTAGCTTCTAAAATATGATAGGCTAGCAAACAGCATTTTTATGACTGCACATCAATTTAACTAAATCTGTAAACATTCTTGCATGCTAAATATCTAATCGGAAGATCCTCACCCTCGTTTCTAGCCAACGTCCAGCAAGAACATAGGGATATGATATTTGTTGCAACCACTTCATCCTTAGGCCCGACCAGATTAAGATTTCAAAGAAGAATGTCACAGAAACAAATTACAGGCCGTCTTATACAGCCTAAGGTTTTTGAAGCCAAAACACACCACTATCAATAATAAGGAGATGGAAAAAACGATGTTCCTCGACATGTCTTAGGAAATTCTGACTAAGCACGTTCTACCATTTTGGCGTATTGCTGAAAGGATTCCATCATCTCATGTATAAGAGGAAAATCTACACTACAATAAGGCAAACTTTCTTCCAAATGATTCATGTAGTAGAAGATGACATACTGAAAGAAGATGAGCCATTGTAAGTAATGCAGCTAGAGTGAAATCTAGGAGTGAAGACATGAGGGGTGGTCAGGCGGCAACATAAAGCAAGAATTTCCCTGTCAGAAAACATAAGCATCGAGAAAGGAGGTTTAGGGTGACGGCAAGAGGGTTTATTCATCTATCATTTTTATAGAAGAAGAGTTTTCCTAAATAAGGCCTAGCATGGACCCAGACATCAGAATCAGACTCGGACATATGTCCAAGTATCTGACCCAGCAAGAGGAAGGAAAAGGAAATAAGAGATACATCGAAAACATCTTAACTAAATATGTATATATATTTATAAAATCTTATAAAAGATATTGTCTGATAAGGTCTTCCAATATGCTTGTTTCTCATCTAGTAACTTAAATATATTAGGAAAATGACATTTTGCAAAGCTATTTTAATATCTACATTCTTGACCAGTCTCTAAAAGAGAAAAGTTCATTTTTAACACTATTATAGTGGGGGTGGACTAGTTGTTAAAAAACTCCAACTCTTCACCAATTTTTAAAAGCAGCAAATATTAAAATTTAATATGTAGCCAAGTGTCTGAATATATTCAGAACCGTAACTGATTTAGATTCTAGGAGCTGGATGTGAGTGTTTAGGTAACAACAACTCATTATTGAGCAGGCTTTGTAAAATAAAGTCAGAGAGAATCAAAGCATTCTCTGCTCAGGCAGTTCCTTGGCAATAAGGTTTAGATTGAAATCCTGAGATACCAGACAAAATTTGGAATAGAGCAGCAGCTTTCGTAGTTCTTGACATGGTCAATGGGGTTGATGCTTTTAAATTTCAAAATGCTGATGATATGATGCAAGTCCTTACAAGAGCCAATGGTCTGAAAACAGGAAAAATGCTTTCCTCAATACAGTGAAGAAATAATTATATACCGCTAGCATTGAGCTTCCAGGTTGCTCCAGTTTGGGTTGTTTTCCAAGGCTTCATTCAGAGTGTTACAAGAGAACTATTATTTCACAAACAGACCTGCTACTGTGGGCCTTCCAACCATGATAGCTGCAAGCCATAGGCTTGCTTGAGTTTCCCTGGAGGTTGATCTTACCAAACTGCTACAGCTTGGAGTCAAGATTGAGGATGGTCCGGACGTTTTGAACATTATGTTTATGAAGGTATTAAGGTACAATATAGATGTGGGAGGGTAGGCCACAAAGTTCTGGATTGTCTCCATTAAATCCAAACAAGAGAGATGGAGGGGGTTCAACTTCCTGTGCAGTCTGCTTGTAGGCTGCCATTGCTGAGAACATTGTGGAGACAATAGTGGTGACTAATGATGAATCTGACATACATTCTGTTGTTCAAGAGGAATTATAGTATGAGCCATGGTTTACAGTCTCTTCAGGTCGGGAGGAACCGACATGGCTGATGTGGTAATCTGTGTGGCAGCTATCACCAATGATCTGGAGAAAGACATGGAAGAACAAGACATATGATATGGTGATCAGTCCCTTTTGCTCACTGATAGTGGTGACCAAGTTCCATGTTTGAACAAATTAAATGAGGACCACTTCTAGATAACCTTGAAGAAAAAATCTTAACAGTATTCAGCCACATACTCGTTATAGCAAGGGTCATGTGGCAAAGGCTCGAACAAACTATAGTCAAGAAGTATTAGATGCTAGTGCTTCTAATGATGGACAATCAGAAATATTGCAGCCAAAATGGCAGATAGCAGATTTCTATCAAATGAAAAATTGGATAATATACTTTTTGTTCAAACGTTTGTTCATATCTTGTCACACAAAGAGCAAATCCCCTCCAAATTAAATTCAGTTGTTTATTCTCATGGTTGAGAAAAGTGCCTAAAATTGTACCAACTACCTTGATGATCTTAGAATTGAGGGATAATATAGTCAACCTGGAATTTTCAGCTACAGCACATTGATGATGGAAGTTTGAAGAATGTGCAAAAATATGTGAGGATGAATGAATTAAACATAAGGTCAACCCAAGATGATAGAAGGGTTCAACCAAAGGCTCACATTGATGGGCATTGCATGAAGAAGCTAAGGAGTATATGAAGAGGGCACTATAGCATACGACATCAATGAGACGGATCCATTAGTTTGGCCTTTCTGAAGAAGAGTTTGTCCTCGAGATGACAAAGGCATATACATCTTGAAGATGACAATCCACTAGGTTTTGAGGGGAAACTAACCAAAGAGTCAAAAACCAAGGTAGGAAATCACAAAAATGAGGTGTTAACCTTGGGGTGAATCAAGTGATAATGAATAAAGGTAATAAGGGATGTCTGAGTAGGATAAATTCATTCATCTGTTAAATTAAGTCAAGCATTTTAACTGTATGGCTTTTATGTTGCTTGAAATTTTCCAGAACCATGTAGATTTTAGATCATGCATCAAAATTGAGTGTCACCACTATGTGCTGCTTGGCCAATTGTGGCTAAGGCAGTGGTGGGTTGAACAGGCCTCTTGTACTTGCTCATTTGGACTTGAAAAAGGAAAATGATGAAATAACATCATGTGAGGATATCACATGAGGCAACATAATATCTTACTCCACAGTCTCTCATCATTTTATAAATCTTAAAAAGAAAACCTAGATAATGTAACAACGAGATCTCTGCAACTAAAACAAATGCATCCAATTTCTCAAGAACACTGCTGCCCAATTGCCAACACATCTACTGATCTAACAAAAATATTTTGTTTGTAGTTTTTTGAAAAAGCTAATTATTTCTAAGACACACGATACCACCCAAAACCTAAAATTATTGTACTTGACAAGCCCAGAACTGATTTTCGGTCTCTCATGTTTTTAACAGAAAGGTGGTGTTTGAACAATATCTGTATATATAAATCTGAATATGCATAATGTCAGTGCTCAACTGTGTCTTCAGATTTGCCAAATATGCAAATTGTCAATGTGTCTTTCTTTCTCATCTCTCAACAACCAAGCACTCATCATACTAATAAAAGTTTTCTTCCAAATAAGCAAAAACCATATGCAAGTTATATCACTATTCTATCTGAATTTTCTGATCACCTGCCTAATTAAGAAAACCAACCAAAATGGTTTTAAATGCTCATTGCCTACCATTATACCAGTCTTCTTCATAGCTTGATTGTATAATGCAGACCAAACTGCAGACCAAACTAACCACATTTGTTCTACACTTCTACTAATATATATTTTTATCGGCATCTCTTCTGCCACTTTTCATCCTGACTAAAGTCACCTCACATAAATCTAATTGGTGCTATTTGGTGAAGTATCTTACCTTTTCTCACCCTACATATCTTCTTTCAGCTAATCCTAAGCTCCTACAATTAACCTTTAACAATTGAAAGCATCATCTCCATTTTTGACAAACTCGTGGCTTCAAACAACCACTCTATCATTTCTCACTCTTTTTGCATGATCTGTTTCAAATACTGCCTTCCTCCCATTTTATGGTAACACAAATATTTTTCTCACCCTCTTTTCAGCTTCATTTTTAAGTTGAAATCATCAAAAACTAAACCTTTCCCTTGATACTCTGACTTTTTGGCCTTTCTTTTTGATTTTTGCAAATTAAGTTTCTAGCGTTCTTACATTTTTCAAGACATAATATTGTCGTATAACCACAAATTCTCCTTTTCCATAATTTAGCACCAGACATTCCAAGCACACTTCTTGCTACAGTCTCAGTACATCTTCAACCATCTCCTACCACATTATATCCGGAGGCACACACTTTCATTCATCACTTTGTCACCTTGCTCATGCTATTTATTATCCTTTCTAACTCTGCATCATATGCTTAAATGTCTTCTGACTCCACTTTCCTTTATCTTCTGCTTTCCTGCTACTCTTTTTGGCCATACTATCATATCAAAACTGAAGGAACATTGTTAGATGTCACATAAATGACAAGATGGTCCAATTTGAAGTGAAAAATGTCAAATTAGAACAAAATATGCTCTGAAATTCGATAAGTCGCAAATGTGCATCAAATTTCTTAAACTGATAATAATGAAATGCACATCTTGAGAAAGGAAGAAGTAACTACTGGAAGCCATATACATCTCGATTTGCTAGTTTTAGTTTGAAAACAACATTACTAAGGAAAGCAAAATCATAACTTCATAAAGGGGTTTATGTCTAAAGTCAACTGCATTTATTTTAGATGACCAGTAACACAGGAACTCAAAACAACACAAGAACAATTTCAGTTTAATCAGATTATATGATTTGAGTAACCCATATTTTTTTTGACAGCATAGTTCCTAATACTAATTTCAACATTACATATACTACAAGGATGCATGATACTCAATTAATATAAGAACTACAGAATGTGCGCATGAGAACTAAAAGAACTGCATAATGCCCCTATTGTGTCTGTCCCTGACCATAGCAGTCATCACAAACCAATACATGTGGTGATGAATATGATGGACACTCCCCTTACTGGCAAAATCTGCCAAATGAGGAAGCTAAATCCCTAAACCGAAATAGGCTAAAAACATGTGCAATTCTATAATCTTTCTCGTATGCTTACACTGTCCCAGAATTTCAGCAAGAAAATGAATACTGCATTAACATGAGAAAATATGGTATACCATACTAGTCCGAACCGGACGGTATAGGACATACCATACCATACCGGTTCAATACCGGTGTCCGGTATAGGTGGTGTACTGATATTCGATATGCTAAAAAAATTCTATGTCATACCGATATTGTGCTAGTGTGGCACCGGTATGGGTCCGGTACCAAAACAGTGAACCTTATAAAAAATATTACAAGTGAAAAATGATTGTAAGCTAATCCTTGTACCATGCAATATATGAGATGACAAATGAAAAACAGCAATACTGACAGGTGCTTTTAGTTTAAGTAAGAACGATGGACTGGAGTAACATATAGAAGAAAGAGAAATACTTCTGAACGATTAAGATGAGTCGATCTTAAACCAAAGCAAGGTACCAACAAAATTGATAGGGCAAGCAACATCCAAGCTAGTATATTGCTAATTGCTAAGTAGAAAGCACGCGGACCAAGAAACCATAACAAATACAGATAACAATTTCAAATATCAATATGTTGAGAAAGCAAACTCTAAGATTGTAGCACTGGCAGTACCTCTGCGGTCAGTCTCTGCACCAATAGTGCAGCATTGGCCCTTGCATTCACCCAACGCCATTGCAAGTGTCGATTATGAAACAGCCTCAACAAGTGTGCTTCCTCAATCCGGTTCTCCCCTTTCTTTGCCCTCCTCACTTCTGCTGCAAAGCTTATAATTGAAGGCGCATTACCCGGCTGACCAATTGGAGAGGAACTCACTGATCCATTGTTCCTCATTCGCAAAGGACTGGCCATTCCCTTTGAGGGAGAAGCTGTAATCTTACTCGGAGAAGATGGCCTCATGGATCCACGAAGTGGAGAAGAAACCGACCGAGGAGATGACGAAGGGCTATCTACCAATGATTTCTTTGCCAAACCAAGCTTCGGTGGGGCTGCAGTCCTGGAGCCTGACGACAACAATGGCGTGCCCGGCTCTGGAAGCCGGCGTAGCCGGCTGTTGGTCTCCTGCCAGAACCTTGCAGGCACACTAATTCCACGAGGAGTGACCCGTGCCCTTGAGGGCACACTAAGCTCCTGCGCCCCTGAATTGCTGCCGGAGGACACACTGTCAGTATCCGATGATGCCGAAAGGTCGCCCCCATCGAAGGATGCACGGCGTGTGCCGTCGTCGAACACCATCGACTGCTGCAGCAAATGGACCGTGGCCAAGATGGAACCTTTCTTCTCCAAATTGCAGTCCAAGCTCCTCATCAAGGGGTTCGACTGCCGAGGTCTGGCAGCGGGCCAGCGATGGTGGTTCTCAAAGGGCCGGGAGTTCTCCGACTGATCGCTGGCTCTGGCAGGAATAGCGGCAGCTGAGTTGGTCCTCCGGTGCGTGGGAGCGGGCTTGCGGGCGGGGCTGGGGGAGGTGGCTTTGGCGCGGCTGGTCTGGTAGAAGAAGGACTCCCCCTGGAACGAGACGGAGAGGCTTCGCGTGGTGGTGCAGAGGGCTCGGGCGGCGGCGGAGGGCTCGGCGGGGGCGGGCCGGGGATCAGGGCGAGGGGTGGAGGGACGGCTCCGATCGACGGACTGGGATCTCTTAGGGGCCAATGCCGGTGGCGTGGAGGGCCGGGAGGAAATCAGAGGCGAGGGGAAGCGCCGGGAACTCGAAGAAGAGTTCGAAGAAGAGTAGGAATTGGAAGAAGAGTATGAAGTAGAGGTAGTCGAAGACGAGGAGGAGTAGGGAGAGAGGTACCGAGAGGAGATCTCTTTGGTACGGGGGCGGCGGGAGACAGCAGCAGCAACGGCGGCGGCATTGTCCTTCTCGGAGGGGATGAGAGGGCGACGGGAGGGGCTATGGAGATCGTCGGGGAGGGAGGGGGTTTTGGGGCCAGGGGAAGTGGAGGCAGCCGAGGCGGTGGTGGTCGGAGAAGCGGCGGGGATGGCGGCCACCATGATCCCCAGGGAGAGATCTGATTCTCCGCCTCGGCCCTATCTCGATCTCCTTCTATCTTCTCGAATTCCACCACCAGCTAGCCGTTTGGTGGAGAGGACGAGTCACATTCCCCGGCGGAGCACCAGACTCCAGCTTCTAAGCTCCTCTCCTGGCCCCTGAAGGAGAAAAGAGAAGGGAAGAGTGAAGCGGAGAAGAAGGGGCGAGAGAGAGAAGGGTTTGAAGGTTTTGTTTTCTCTCTCTATCTCTATGGTTTTGTTCGTTATTATTTAGTGTGGTGTTGCGGTTAAGCTATGGAAAGGCTTGCCGTTTTGCTACGAAGGGAGCGTCGTGCGAGGTGGGCGAGAGAGAGAGCGCGCGCGATGGGTTTCGGATTTTTTTTTTTTTTTAGCTTATTCTTTTGCTTTTAGGCAAACAAATAGAACTTTTTTTGTTATTTTCCTTGTGGTCTCTAGTCTCTGCTCTATAAAAATTAATTCTATCAAAAGAATAAAATTGAACAAGGAGAGTAGTTAATTTCCAAAACAAGAAATAAAGAGACAGAAGGAAAGAGAGGGGTTCGGGGGTAACGGCTACATGGTAGAGAGAGAAGGAAAGAGAGGGGGTTGCTTTCCCTTTGATTTAAGGGAGCATTTAATAGAATTTAAGAAGAACTTAAAAGAATTGATAGGAAAATAGACCTTTAATTAAGGATAAAGGATATTGCTGCCTGTTGAGAGTAAGAGGTGAGAGGGGTTTTTTAATTTCTGATGAGTTGGGGTCGCTGGCTTTGGGGGGCATCACAAGGTGGGGGACTTCAAGCTATTTAAAGGCAGACTTCTTTTGGTAGAGTGGGATGGACCCTTGTCTTTACCAAATTGTCATCAGATTATAGATTTTAACCAGATTTAATTAATATCAAAAGTATTTTAAAACTAATTTTAAATTAAATGCTTGGTAGGGTGGAGTGGACCATACCTACATCAAATTGGCACTAAATTTTAGCTGGGTTCAAATTTGGATAGATGAAATAACAAAAATATTCTTAAGCTAACTTTAAATGAGACATGCAAATATTTAACAAGTATTAATAATTATAACTACTATTGTGGAGTCATTACAGACAATACATTTGAGATAGTAAGAGGTAGAAAAATGATGCATTAAAAATTGAAGCCCAATATGGACAAACCTTATAAGTTTGCTTTTAATAGTAAAATAAATAATTAAACTCATCTATTCAATTTTTATTTGAAAAAAATATTAGTCAATTCAGGTCAAGCTTTAGTAGAGTCATCTTTGCTACCTTAAGGTGGCATTTAGTGATCTAAATAGAATCATTGAGGTGATCTTAGATCACCGATGATTCTTATATCAAAGTAATTTTAGTTGAAATTAGACCCTTTAAGAGTTCACTGCATTTGCCAAACGCTCTTTTAAGAGTTGAAATTAGGCATAGAGCCCAAATTAAACCAAAGGATCTACACGAGCCAACTTACTTTGAGGTGACAAAGAGGTAAGCTAGGAAGGAGGTGATAATAATTTAACTTAAGTTTTCACAACTAACAATCACCAAGGAAAGACCCTAGAAAAGTATAATAGTTTAACTGTATTTATTATATAATACTACAGTTCTTCGCTAATTAAGATGGTATATTTTATTGGTAAACTACTTAAGACACTACTTTAATGAGTTGAGGTCCAACAGGAAACATGTAGCTAGGAGACCACAAAACAGTCATCCATCAGAACAGTCCTCTTTAATGGGTCCAATCCTGGGATGGAGGTTAGCTCAAGGGTCGCTACCTATCATTGTGGCCCTTGACAGTAACATGCGATCCCTTCCCCAGCTTAATTGGCTTGATTCATGAAAGAAAAAGAATAGTCATTAAATTTATTTGGCTTTCCCAAAATCTTGACTGCTGGTCACAGGATTTTAGCGCTGTAAAAGGTGATGGGGCCATACAGCTGCCAGGTACCTGGCAATTCCTATTTCATCAATTATCCATCACAAGCCAAAGTGGCACACTGTTGATAAGTAAATTGTAACAAATTAAAATCTTATCCAAAAAAACCTGATCAGAAGATATTATTTAGATTTTTTGATCTTATATAGATATTTAAGATCTATGCAGTACATACAGCTATTATCCATTACAAAGACTAGACAAAAATATTATTTGGTAATTTCTATTCTATCGGCCGGAAAAAATTGTGAGAAAATTCATGGCATTAATTGTATTATTCCACCTCCAATTTGTGATTATCCATCACCAACCTATGTGGCATATTGTTGAAGGGCAATTCCTTCCACCTTTCCCTCTCATTGATCTTATTCTTCATATTTTCCCTTCTCCCACATCCCCCCCTTTCTTTGCATGCAGAGGGCTCTATAGATCCAAGTGACTAGTTAGGAATTAAGAATTTATTGTTGATCTGTGCAGTTAGCACCAATATTGTTTTATAGTAGCCTTTAGAGATAGACATGATTAAGTGCGCCTTAGTGGTAGTTTTGCCTTTTATAGTTCCCCAAAGCGAACATAATTGTTTAAACAAATTGTGATCCAACTTTTCTCAAATTGAAAACTTATAAAACTGTTGAAAGATTTAGTTGTTAAAAAAGAAAATGGAATTATAGGATTCTAGTTTTTCATTAGTTTGAAATATATTTCCATAGTTGCTTTGCCCATCTTTTGCAATCTTTTCAAATGTAAATTGAATTGTATCACCCTAACCTTTTCTACTTCTATATTGTGCATTGCTTCTTACCTTTCTTCCAATCTTCGATGATCAATGAAGATGCATGAACTTTTTGAGAAATATGCTTGGAATACTACCTCTCTACCAAGGAGAGGAATGCCAACTATTTAAGTCAAGTTCTATTGGCAAAAAATTTGATAAACTAGACTAAAAACAAGTATAAACAAGGTGTGAAATTGGAAAACATTCATGACAAAAAAATAATGCATAAGAAAAAACTAGTTATAATGCGTGTGCAAATGGATGTGGCTGCTAATGATATATATATCTTTTAAATTATTTGAGATTTATTTGCTACAGTACATTCTTTGTTTAGATAAATTTTTAAAATTTATTACGACCAACAAATTATGGTCAATTTGGGTAAGACTCTTATTGTAAAGTTTAGCATGACTGAAGTATTTTGAGGTGAAATTTAATTAAAGCTATTATGGTGTTGCTCTTCTTTTTTCCTTGAGGGATGGAATGGAAAGGAGAGCAATTGATGGCATAGCTGGATCGATGCACGGGCATGCTACTAGGGTCCAAATCAAAAAAGATGAAGGGTAGTAGGTTTCGTTGCCTTGGTCTTCAAAAAGGTTTTCTATTAGATATTATCTACTTAGAAAAAGAAATGGTTAAGTATGATGCTACACTACGAACTACGAACTAAAAGATAAATAAAGATAAAAAAAATAATTAAAGATAAAATAATAATGTTGATCATTTCATTAACGAAGGGCTCTTCTCAAACTTATAACTTAATACTTATAAGTGTTTTTCATTAATTATTAGAATAGGTGCCACTACTTTAACTTTGATGCTTGTTCTTGCAAGTTTATACTACCATAGGTCATTGTTAACTTTTATAATAGCTACGCTCCTTCCACTACTCTTATATTATGGATAATGCTACGACTTCTTTTATGTACTAGATAGTAGTAATTACTAGCTAACCATCCTACTTAGTTAGGTTCTACTCCATTAAAAATCTCCTAAGCTAATATCTCTCATCCCTCTTAGTTTGCACTATATGTACTCAGTTTATACCTTGATGCTTCATCTTGCACCCTTAGTGGTTTGGCTTGTATCTCTATTATTTTGACATGCATCTTTAGTGTTTCGATCTACATCCTTGGTACTCAGCTTAAGATTTGCATATTTCTAGTGGTACTCAACTTGCTGATCATATATTTTAGCTTGATGATTGAGTACGACTTTGGCCTTCTATCCAAGTACAACTTAATCTGCTACCTAAGTATAACTTTGGCCTATTGGCCGAGTACTTCAGCCCGCTGATTGAATTCTCGATTTACATCTTGGTATTTGATTGAAGGTTAATATCCTTCTAAAAGCACTTAGTCGGCGCCCTACTCGCTTTTAAAGTTATGCTCCTACTCAATTTCTATTGGGTGTGTTGCTAGAAATTGGACCCGGGGTGATCACTGGCCGAGGAGGAGGAGCTCTGGTAGAAGATGGTGGGTGGCGGTACGTCGGCGGGCTGCATCCTCCGGAGGACCTGCAAGAAGCCGATGGCTGGGATTTTCGGCGCCGGCCCTCCGATGCTTAAGTCAGAGGGGGGCTTAATTTAGAGAAAGAGATGAGTTGTATATCGGAGTCAAAGTTTTCGGATCAAGAAGAAGAATCCCCCTTTAAAGAGGAAGAAGTTTTTCTTTTATAGAAGGAATACAGGATTACATGTAATGTGACCAGATGAATTAAATGAGTTACCGTCATGATTGAGTGTGGTCATCTGAATTAATGCGTTGATGTGGAGGACGGGACTAAAGCCAATAAGTTGTTGTGGGTGATCGGACGTAGTTAAGTGAGTCAATGAGTTACCGTGGATGGCCTGAGATTTTGAGTAAGCTGGAGATCCATGGAGACCATGCGCATTAATTGTTGATAGTCGTAGCAGGGTATGGTCCCTAATTGATGTGTCGTGGCGTGGCCGGCAAGCAAAGCATTATGCGGCGAGATTGCTGCAGGGCATGGATGCAGCATGTGGACGACGAGCTCGGTCTTCTAAGCTCAGCCCGCATGAGCTCGATCTGCATAAGCTCTGTCTTCTGAGCTCGGTCTGCATGAGCTCGGCCTGCGTGAGCTCGGTCTGCATAAGCTCGTCCTGCGTGAGCTCGGCCTGCATGAGCTCGTCCTGCATGAGCTCGGTCTTCTTAACTCGGTCTGCATAAGCTTAGTCTTCTGAGCTCGGTCTGCATGAGCTCGGTCTTCTGGGCTCGGCCTGCATGAGCTCGGTCTGCATGAGCTCGGTCTTCTAGGCTCGGCCTGCATGAGCTCGGCCTACGTGAGCTCGGTCTGCATGAGCTCGGTCTGCACGAGCTCGATCTTCTGGGCTTGGCCTGCATGAGCTCGGCCTACGTGAGCTCAGCCTACATGAGCTCGGCCTACATGAGCTCGACCTTCGGAGCTCGGTCTACATGAGCTCGACCAGCATGAGCTCAAGCTTGCTATTGGATTTGGGTGCTTTAATTGCACTTATGGGGTGGTCCATTTTTTCCCCCAACACTACCCCCGACTTTCGAGTTCGAGCTGCGTTTTGATTCGGACGAAGGAAGTAGTTCAGTCATCGATCGTCTTGTAATATAACCAAATGTCTATGGAGATGTATGTGCTAAGTAGGGTGTACCTCTCGTGTAGTCGGAGCTAACGGCCTTAAGCCGAGCTGTCCAAGCCGAGCTAAGCGACTTTGCTCTGAGATCGACTTTCGCAGCCTTCTTTAGCTTGTGGTCGACTCAGTAGGGTGCCTCCACTCAGAT
This sequence comes from Phoenix roebelenii, assembly GCA_025769935.1. Taxonomy (NCBI): domain Eukaryota; kingdom Viridiplantae; phylum Streptophyta; class Magnoliopsida; order Arecales; family Arecaceae; genus Phoenix; species Phoenix roebelenii. The sequence goes on from JAOXJJ010000914.1 coordinate 9,233,260, forward strand.
TGGGGCGTGTTGTCGTAGGAGGCGTCGAATGGCGTTGAAAAGCGTGGAATGGCGTGGAATGGCGTCAAATATCGTCGAAATGTCGCGGAGATGTCGTCACGAGGTCAAGGGAGCTCGGGCTCGCTGTCGACCCCGTGATGCTTTCCGAGGCCGAGGAAGCTTGGGCTCACTGTCGACTCAACGGGGCATCTCGACCTCAGTCGAGGGATCATGCACGAGGTCGAGGGAGCTCGGGCTCGCTATCGATCCCGCGATGCTTTCCGAGATCGAGGAAGCTTGGGCTCGCTGTCGACTCAGCAGGGCATCTCGACCTTAGTCGAGGGATCATGCACGAGGTCGAGAGAGCTCGGGCTCGCTGTCGACCCCACGATGCTTCCCGAGGTCGAAAAAACTTGGGCTTGCTGTCGACTCAGCGGGGTATCTTGACCTTAGTCGAGGGAGCTCGGGCTCACTGTCGACCTCGTGATGCTTCTCGAGGCCGAGGGAGCTTGGGCTCGCTGTCGACTCAGCGGGGCATCTCGACCTCGGTCGAGGGATCATGCACGAGGACGAGGAAGCTCGGGTTCGCTATCGATCCCGCGATGCTTTCCGAGGTCGAGGAAGCTTAGGCTCGTTTTCGACTCAGCGGAGCATCTCAACCTCAGTCGATGGATCATGCACGAGGTCGAGGAAGCTCGGGCTTGTTGTCGACCCCGCGATGCTTCCCGAGGTCGAGGAAGCTTGGGCTCATTGTCGACTTAGCGGGGCATCTCGACCTTAGTCGAGGGATCATGCACGAGGTTGAGGGAGCTCGGGCTCGCTGTCGACCCTGCGATGCTTCCCGAGGTCGAGGAAGCTTGGGCTCGCTGTCGACTCAGCGGGGCATTCCGAACTTGGTCGGGGTCTTTGATGGAGATCGAGATCGAGCTCGATGTTAGCGCTATGAAGCGTCCCAAACTGGGCTAGGGCATCCGAACTTGATCGGGCATCCAAGCTTGGTCTGGCATCATTGGAGACACATACAGGAGACGGACTTCGTCCGTTAGCGATCGTGCGCCCTTATTCGGAGCGGGGCGATGTTGGAGATAGAGATACCCGTAGATCGTTTTTTGGATTCTCCGACTTGGAAATAGGTAAAATATTAAAATTATTTGAAGCCAAAGTGGCGTTTTGTACCTTTTGGAGATATTTTGATGCCTCTCGAGCTTCGAATTTCCTCAAGACTTGACTCAGCACCGGCCTTCTGAGATTGGCCTTCAGAGCTCGTTTTGCATGAGCTCGGTCTTCTAAGCTCGACCTGCATGAGATTGGCCTGCATGAGCTTGGCTTGCATGAGCTCGGTCTGCATGAGCTCGGCCTTCTGAGCTCGGTCTGCATGAGCTCGGCCTGCGAGAGCTCGGCCTTCATAAGCTCAGCCTTCTAAGCTCATGCCTTCTAAGCTCGGTGGGAGCTTTGATGATGGCGACACTCTGCAGGAGAGCGACGTCGCAGGCGCCGTTCTGAGGACTTACACCCATGAGGAGGGACTACATGCTGGTCTCTTACTTGTTGCAGGCCTTGATGATCCGAACAAAAGAAGTGGGGACACTTAGCCTTCATCCTGATCGCGGAACAAGAGAGAAGAGTTTGAAGGGCAATGGAATTTAATGGGACTGTACCCTTTGCCACAGAGGCTTACAATTTCATTTTAAGATTCCATAACTCTCCTCCTCCGGACCTCAGCTTATTTCTATTCCTCCTCAACTCATTGACGTGAGACTTGGGCTACTACTTCTGGTTGCCCCCACATCCCACGTCATTGCAGCGGGAGCCGTGTTTGATTCGAGATGGCTCGGGAGAAAGTTTCTTCCTTTGCTTAGCGTGAACCCGTGGAGGCGGCACAGGAGGGGCCTCCACTTGTCGCAGGCTTTGGACTGCAATGGCTAGCACTTGGGCTTGCTACACCAGTGCGTCGAACTGCTCGGGTTGGATTTGTGGAACTTGATCTACCGGAGTTCTTGGTGGTGGATTTTGGACTGAGCGTCCGGGGCTTGAAGCATAATGCCGGGAGGTATCAGAGACTCCTCTGTTCCTTAGTTTCATGGCCACGACTCGGGTCCTTCCTCTAGTGCCAACTATTGCTGGAAATTGGATCCGAGGGTGACCACTGGTCGAGGAGGAGTAGCTCCGACAGGAGATGGTGGGTGGCGGTACGTCGGTGGGCTGCATCCTTTGGAGGACCTGCAAGAAGCCGGTGGCCAAGGTTTCCAGCGTTGGCCCTCCGATGCTTAAGTCAGAAGGAGGCTTAATTTGGAGAAGGAGATGAGTTGTATATTGAAGTCAGAGTTTTCGGATCAAGAAGAAGAATCCCCCTTAAAAAAGGAAGAAGTTTTCTTTTTATAGAAGGGATACAGGGTTACCTGTGATATGACCGGACGAATTAAATGAGTTACCGTCATGATTGAATGTGGTCATCTGAATTAATGCGTTGCCGTGGAGGACGAGACTAAAGCCAATGAGTTGTTATGGGTGACCGGACGTAGTTGAGTGAGTCAATGAGTTGCCGTGGATGGCCTGAGATTTTAAGTAAGTCAGAGATCCGTGGAGACCATACACATTAATTGTTGACAGTCGTAGCAGGGTATGGTTCCTAGTTGATGTGTCGTGGCATGGCCAGCAAGCAAAGCATGGTGCAGTAAGACTGCTGCAGGGCGTGACTGTAGAATGTGGACGACGAGCTCGGTGTTCTGAGCTCGGCCTTCTGAACTCGGTCTGCATGAGCTCAGTCTTCTGGACTCGGCCCGCATGAGCTCGGCCTTCTGAGCTCGGCCTGCATGAGCTCGTCCTACGTGAGCTCGACCTGCATGAGCTCGGCCTGCATAAGCTCGGTCTTCTGAGCTCGGCCTGCATGAGCTCGGTCTTCTGAACTCCATCTGCATGAGCTCGGCCTGCATGAGCTTAGTCTTCGGAGCTCGGTCTTCTGGGCTCGGCCTGCATGAGCTTGGCCTGCGTGAGCTCGACCTGCATGAGCTCGATCTTATGGGCTCGGCCTGCATGAGCTCGGTTTGCATGAGCTCGGCCTTCATGAGCTCGGTCTGCATGAGGTCAGGCTTGCTGTCAGATTTGGGTGCTTTAATTGCACTTGTGGGGTGGTCCATTTTTTCCCCAAACAGGGTGATTTTCCGAGACTTGTTATTAGTCAATCTAAAAATCGCACTCATCAGTTTGGATATAGTGTACACATATAAAAATTAATAAATTAATAAATATAATATGCTAAGATTTGCCTACATAGCATTGTCGTCCTTTCTCTCTCTCCTTCGAACCCTTCCTCCTTTCCTCGGTGTGCGTAGTTTGAACTCAAAACCTAAACAAAATCTCATTTCTATGCCAACTAATAACTTAAACCTAGAAACTCAAGCCCAAGGCGATAAAGTTGGATCAATAATGCATTTCAATCACAACAAAACAAGCAAATACTGATCTCTACAATGTCGAAAATGAATTCAAGTGTGCCAATACTAAAACTACCGCATTCATTTCCCTCCTTAGTTAAGGTTTTAAAAATCAACAGCAAGTCCCAGGGACCCACCAATTAGGGACAGCCAGAGGGGTTCCCAAAACACCAGTCATCTCCCCCAGAAGAATCCCATCAGTAACTGGACCAAACACCACCATTGTACTTCGATCCAGTCGAGCACAAATGGCAGGACGCCACCTCCAAGATTTCAGACAGCTCGCGAATGCATCCATTTGCAAGCCAAGAATGATATGACATTAAACCAGTTTTTATATATTTTTTGTTTAAAAAAATATTATTTTGCACTGCTGTTCTAGCTTCCAGATCGCTACGTGCCATCCCAAAGCCTCTTTTGGACGAGCCCGTGAAGCCATGCATCCCTGCCGACTTCCTGATCCCCTCACGGGATCTTGTCAGAAGATGGGAGATGCGGCCGTCTCACCCGTACGCATGATGCGTCGAGCCATTCTAGATACATGCAGTAGTGGACAAGTCTCCGGTCCATGCAAACACCATGCAATGGTCGAGTTGGACTTATTTTTTTATGGAGTTAAGGCTCAAGCTCAATCACTAAAATTTTGAGCTCAACTCAAAGCCTGAGTTGTTTCATCAATTGATCATCCTAAGGAATTAGGTTAGAGCTATCTTATTGGGTCGGATCTGGGTGTCTCTCGAGGGGGATTTAGGTTGAAATTTCGATCTAAACCAGATGGTGTAGCTAAAATTTTATAATTTTATGACGATGTCCTACCTAATACTCATCATTAGGTTTGGATCTTGCCTTAATTGGTCGGCAATATCTATGATATTGCTTCTGTAACTTTTTAATATTTGATACAGCATGTGAACGAGCTTGTCAAAAGCCTAACATTTTTTAAATAATAAAAATAGACCGTGACGATTGAGTGCTTATTTGGATGGTATCACTTTCTTATCATGCAAGAGCTTAAATCCGATTGGAAACAACCCTCAGTGGGCTTCTCTTAATCTTAAAAAAACTATATTCAAACTAAAATAGGAAAAAATATAATTTACATTAAAACAAGAAAAGAAGGGAGTGAAAGAAATGGGCTGATTGGTGATGCAAAAAGATCAATGGTGGGTGTGTCCTTAAGATACAAAGGGGAGAATCAAGGATATGGCTTGGCTTCTTTCATTTATTTGAAATCAGAGATTTCGTAAGCCTAACGTTCTTATTTTCTTTAATATAAATCATTAGTGATATCTTTATATATACTTGATAAGTTTTGTAGAGAATATAGCAACCAAGCTATAATTGTGTACCACTTGTGGTGCACATAAAAAGATGATGAATGTTCTTATTCTGAAGAAAACTCAATATTTTCATTCTTAAAAATACTCACTATTTTCACTAACCAGCAAGGGCAAACAAGTTTTTGAACTGTCTTATATCATCTATTAAATGCACCTCTCAAAACCTGTTGTGGGTTACATCCAACTCCAATGGAAAACCTTTATTATTATTATTATTATTTTTCTGTACAAGGAACCTACAATACTACACCAATCAGTCTTTCTCCAGGATGTTTTTATCCCGAATGATTCGATGGGAAATTTCTTTCTATCATAAAAAAAATAAAAAAATAATTTGAGTCCACCTTCAGTGTTGCGGTTTTGCTGTTGTGTTTTATCTAAAAGATCTATATATGTTCTAAAATACATAACCTTATGAAAATATTCATTTGGTTGCTTTGAATAAAATTTATCCAAAAAAAATATAAACTTTATAAATAATATTATTTTTAAATAAAAATTATGAAAAACTATTTATATTATCATGAGAAGAAGAGCAAGTATAGATGAAGGTGGATCGGATAATATCTATCCGGATCCTTTTTCATATCCGAATCTATCCAAATTTCGATAAAAATTTAGCATCCGACTAATATCCCATCCATATTTATATCCGTAAAAAAAAATTTATGAATATGGATAGGCAACTACGTCATCCGTATCTAAATATCCGATTCTATTTATAATTCTATTTAATTTATACAGCAGTTATAAACTTTTAAGCAAAATAAATGAGCATATTAATATGCTATCCACTTGATTTATCATCCATTTAGTAATATTTTTGATTTTGTGTTCATAAATTTTAATTATCCGACTTATATCCATATTTATGTCTATACTTTCAGTATCCAATTTGTATCATATTTATTTAAAACAAATATTGTTCAAAATTTTTGCATCTGACTACTATTCGTATTTGTATCTACATTCGTCAAACAAAATAAATATGGATATGGATAATACCAATACTTATCCATATTCGATTCGATTTTAACCCTAGAAGCATGGCTTCGATCATGTTGTTAGTTGGCCATCTGAAACCTGTTTTATGACCCACTAAACCAAAGTTTGGGACATAATAGAAAAGAAAAGCTTGCCAGCTAAAAAGGGCTTTCCATGGTGCACAAATTAAGGTGGCCAATTGGACCACGACACATTTTCTCATGACTGATCAGACCACGAAAGTGCCCCTTGTGTGCGGATCACTTCATCAAACTCTTCTTTTCTCATCATGCTTGATTAAAACACACACAACGGTGCACATAAGTTGATATTTTAGTGATAAGAAATCAGTTCATGTGGAAACAGCCCATCCAACGGTCACTGGCATATCACCCCAGGACTGTAATTCAATGGATATTTCTAATTTGACTAAAAGAATGAGCTCAGATGTCAACCCCCTGCTCTAAAAGAATGAACTCTGAAAGGTTTTTTCAAATGTTTGATACAGTGTAGTTCTAATTAGGAGTGCTCTGGTTGTTACTTCAAAAGAGGAAAGAAAAATAATTATACGATGTGTTGTACATAATACCGACCGACATTAGGTATCATTTCATAAAAGGAATGCTAATATTATGGCAATCTTATTTTTATTTTTTAACCGAGAACTAAAATTATTGTATTGCTCATGTTGTGCATGTACATGTCCGACGCTTTTGCAACGCTTTTGAAAGTGTCGGCACGAAAATTACCGACGCTTATAAGTATTGGTAAGAACTCTATAAAGCACCGAAAAATGTTAGTTCTCTTGTAGTATGTTAAACATAGTCGAAAAAATTACTATTATAGAGATATTTATAAATATATTAATATAAGAAAATCAATAACTTGTGATCAATAACAACCAGTTCCCTAATTCAATATGCAACTTACAAGGTTTCCTCTAGTACAATTATTATTATTTATTTGTAATACAAATAATGACCATATCATTTGCCTAATTAAACATTTGATTGTTTTTTCTAGAAAAAAAAAACTAATTGCGGTTATTTTGTAAGGAAAACAATGGTCATGGATAATAACAATACATTGTCGGGGAACATCATTTATACCAAGAATAAAATACTAATTTTGAACAAGTATGGTGATTTGCCTTTCATTGTTTCTAATCTAGCCAAAAATCTCAAATAAATTTTGTTGTTATGTTATATAATAAATATCGTTACAACTTAATATGAGATAATATAAATCATGACCACCATTTAGTTACATTATCTGTATGTAAGGCTACATATGGGTCGGGTTGACCCGTGGCCCGACCTGATCTGACCCACTTAGACTCTATCCGACCTATTTTAAAGAATCCGTAGAGCCAAGTTAGGTCCTAATATTGGATTAGTTTCATTTTTCGGATCAAGTCAGGGTTTATTGAATTCAGACCCAACCCGACCCATTTGCAATTTAGGTAATTTTGGGTTTTTAATCCTACGACTCGAATCTGTAAAATTATTTGGGCTTGCGGGTTGCAACCTGGGAAAGTGCAAACATAAGTTTTGAAGTTATGGATGGGTTGACCTAAACCGGACTCGACTTAGACCTGACTCGGACTCGACCCAGATCCGAATTAAGTTGGGTCTGGATTGCATATGAACCCAACATGATCCGAATGATTCATTGGGTCAAAAATTGTAACGATAAACCCGTCAGATCTGAGTTCAAAATTAGAACTCGAACAAGAAACTGAGTTGGATCGGAATTACTCACGACCCAACCCGGTCTGACCTATTTGCACCCCCATGTGTATGTTTAACATAAATGAGGCTACAATGATCTTTCTTAAACTATATCATTTCTTGTTAGAATAAGGTTGCCATGTACATAATAACACAGGAAACGTCACCAAACAACAATAAAATGGTTGTTGGATGTCATATTCTTGCCCACATCATGGAGAACTAATGCCCTATTTTGTAAGGGCGCATGGGGACGAGCGAAGACTTGCCATAAAATATAGATGGTTGGTTACGTCACGTCGTAGGACGAAGGAGACACAGCCTTTGTCCCTACGCACACGGATGAAGGTCAAACCCACCGGTTTTGCGGATCCGGGTTGTCTGATTATGTTGGGAGTTTGGAGCGACGTACTTGGAGAGTGAAATCACATCTAGAAATGTGGACAGAATGGGAAAAAAAAATTTGTTCTTTCTACTAGATTTATGACATACCTTCCTTTATGCTCCCCAAAGATGATGGCAGGACAAGAGCTCATGCTTCATAATGTGGATTAAGTAGCTTATATGATCCTTCGTAACATAGTATGCAACACCAAGCTATAGCTAAACCAGCTTTCGCTCATGTCATCGGCATATATCTTCATTTGAAGAGCGATCGAAATCGAGAGCAAAAAAAAGAAGTTTTGTCAACCCGTTCGACTTAATTATCTTAGAATAAAATATTAAAAGTATTAGAAATTTTTGAGAATAGGTTCTAAGCCATTTATTTTTATTAAAAATAACTAAAGCTATTACTTCGTGCATCTAGTTATACTAGTGAGATTCATCGAATTTCTCTTTTCACCAATAAACAAGCTAAAATCTTTCTAAAAATAGATCTACATCAATTTTAATTATATCGCATTACCTAATTGCTTCTGAATTGAAAGATAAAGCCAAATCAAAATTTTCAAAAACAACAAAATTTGATTTGATCATGCATTTTAAAGGCTTAAGTGGTCTCGAAATAAAGCCACGCAGAGTCTGATGAGTCTGTCAATAGGTCATCACGTTATAAAACTATACAATTTTAAAAAATGCATTGCAAGGTAGATACCACATATAAAAGCTATATCTTCCAAAATGTTTGATGTACAAATCAATCTTGGAAATGATAGATCTTGCTCTCAAATGCTACCCAGGAGTAGCAAAAGTGGTTCGTAACAGATGTAATGATCCTCCCGGATTCAAAGTGCAAACCTTAACAGTAGTATCCCACACCATCACCATATGTTGAGGACCCAAAACTTATGCCTTTGCCTTTAACGCAAGTGAAAAAGTTTAACCTCTATATGTGTCATCAGTACACCAGGGACACCTAACCTTGAAGAACGGAACTAAAGGGTGCTAACCCCCTAACCCAAGGATGGCCCTGCCACTCTCTTCTCTCCCTCACCTACACTTATTTGGGGACCATCCGTTTCTCTCATGGTTAGCCGCTACTATAGTTAAGAGTTCATAAAGGACCAATGAAACACCAAGCTATTTGAGCGACTGTCCTGAGTGAGAATTCTGAATTAAGCTAGTACTGGCTTTTCTATTGCTTATCTGACCAGCCCAACAACCATGGTTGTCCATCCTTAAAGGGGCCAATAGAATAATGCCACATTGGTACAATGATTCTTTCGAGTGAGATGTTTGAACAATGGTGGAATAGCTCACCTTCTACAGCTACTGTAGAGTAATTGGACTTCTTACCCCTTGTTCTATTCACTACACTATTGAAAGGTTTCTCCCTTCCAAGAAAGCAAATGAGGGTGCAATTACATGGAGAAGTGATAGCACTGTTTCTTATGAATCTTGTGGGATATAGATGCTTTAGGAAAGGTCGTTCATGGAGAAGCAATGGAACTTTTTATCGTTTCTGATAAAGAGCAAAACAAGGCGTTAAATTAACAAGCATCCTTAGGAAGAGGAAACAAAGTATGAATTGTGTGAGGTTCCATTTGTTGCGACCAACCATACTGGCATTAATCTTAGTGATAAGAGCCTGGTAAGACGAAGTGAAAAGGCTAAGATTTTGGTAGTTTTGTATAGTGGCTACCTCAAATGATAGATGATGATGCGCAAGCTAAAAGGATGCCAAAGATCTCAGATGATTTATTTTCACTCATTTTAGTAGCAAAGCACCATTGTCCAATGGGAATCACAAATATATGTTCAAGAAGTAGAAGTTTTCTACGAGTAGAAATGAAATTTCTATGAGGTAGAATATAATTTCCAGACTTGCCAGACTTGCTTAACAATTTGTTGTTTGTTTCTAATGATTCCTATGTATATTCATCTTCTTCTACTGCTGCATTTACGAGACATTGAGCCTGGCATTACCTACCAACAAGCATTGTGTCTTGGTATTTCATGCCTCTCTTACATCTATAAGAACCCTAACGCTTGCTACCATTCATCAAAATGCACCTCTAGATCATTCTACTTAAATTTCCTTGATTCATGGCAATTCACCACATAGAATGCTTTTGGTGCATTTTCCATCGAAAACCACTCAAGGAGAAAAAGAAAGGAAGAAGATGAAAAATTAACTTGATAGACCTATGCGGCAATAACCATCGGAAGAAATTAAAAGATCATAGGTATGATTAAATACCTCAGTGGAGAAACTAGCCACCCAAGAAGTTCTTGTATCTCTAAATTAGCTTTTCTTGTTCTTGTTGTGGCCTTGGATGCTGGAGAGCCGAAGACTCCGAGACCAAAAACACATCAGCCTAAGGTCGCTATTATTTGCAGGCTAAGTTTTGTGAAATGCCCCTCGTCATCTCACGCACTCACATACACACCTCTCACTGTTTTTTTATCTCCCCCTCTTTGCTTTCAAGGAGGTTTTGCTCTCCATTTGAAACATTCTACCTTTTGCCTTTGTGGTCTCACGCCTGTCCTACTATCATTTTATAGATGGGCACTGGCCATCTACTTTTCCTACCTCCTCCTCCTTTTCCTATATAGCATAAAAACTCCATAGTGGGCTCTTTCAAAACCTTGTAGAGGCATAAAAATCGATACGGAAGCTAATTCTGCGTACTAAATGCCGGTACACCCTCCATATCATAGGAACCAATATGATACACCCTATACCGCCTGATTCGATATAACATAGCATACCATGCTTGCTAGCATCTTACTTTTGTTGATGCTAAATGAGTTCCTCCTTCATGTCTCCATTGATCTCCATCTTAAGTACCCACAAAGTTTTCAGGGGATAAGTTTGATGCTTTAAAATTGGATTTGTTTAATTAACTAGCTAGGTGGACATGGTTATCATAATAGTATGCCATCTTATCAGGGAAATACTTGGATGATCAATTTCTGGCACCGAAATCATTCGATGATGCACTAAATAATATTTTCTTATATTTCATTTGTTTAAATATCATATTTCTAAGGGTCCTATCATTGTATGATAAAAAAATTAAATGATTGTTCTACATTAATTGTCACATATTTGAGTAACATAAATAAATTTGATGCAAAAGTTCCTTCTAACAACATTAATATGAAATTTCAGATCTGATTTAGTCTTTGTTTCCCCCATATTGAAACTGGGTAGCAACATGAAAGATGCTATCAAGGTTGCACTCAGTGATTAAACTTACTAATCACTCCAGAATAGCTCCAGAACTCATTTCCCTTTTGTGCCTCATCCTTTGGGACTCCTGGTAGCTCTATAAAGTTGCGGAGCATGTTTTGCAATCTAAGACATCATTATACAATAATATAATACGATTGTCCAACTTTTGAAGCTAACAATA
>JAOXJJ010000914.1:9255834-9282077 GCA_025769935.1 Phoenix roebelenii
TTAGGTTTATAAAGGGACAAACTATGTAATTATTATATTTTAATATGGGCATTTTTGTCAAAAATACAGCTTTCCGAAAAAGCTGAAAACAGTTTTTGGGAGGAAGCTCCAACTCCCAAAAGCTATTTTCAGCTTCCCGCAAAAGCTGAAACAGCTTTTCCAAAAAATTACCAAACACAGTTTTTTATCTAAAAGTACTTTTGGAGGGCCAGAAAGTACTTTTTGGCCCTCCAAAAGCTTCCCCAAACAAGGCCTTAATGGGCATGGAAATATGTGTTTGATAATCTTTCATTCTCTAGTTCTTTATAACTCCTGTTGATGTCATGCATAATGTCTAAATGACTACAATTCGATCTCAAAAGGATGTGATCTTAAACAAGGAAATTCCCTAATCCATTCTACCAATGGCATTCAAACAGGACAAAAACCTATACAACATGCTGCATTATAACAATTTGGTTGCCTGTTCCCTGCGGCTTATCCCCATCATCCGAAGTCCCAATCAATATTCGAAAAGACCAAAACCCAAGACTATTGACTATTCCCAGCACAAAAATGACAACCAAATGGAGGACAAACACCTGGAAGATGGCCAAAAATGAGATACAGTTATGTAGTGTTCAAAACATACAAAGAAGTATCGTTATTAAATGTCTTTAGGCCCCATTGCCCTTTTTAAGTCATCCAAGTCTTGAACATGGAGCTGCGCAGAATGGAAGCAAAAGAAGACGTCATGTAACAGCTCAAGGGTGCAATGCCCATTCCTTTCCCTTATAAATATTACTCTGGGCATTGGGAATGAGCGACCGGCTCTCATTTATCAAATATTCTCCCCATCCTTGCTGAGAGACTTGTGAGGAGCCGTCCACAATTTCTTCCCTCGACCAAAGCTTGCATGGGAGTGAGGGTTTTCCACGGCAGGGTGGTGCAATCTCAGACCTGGGTTCTCAATTCCCCAATCCTACAAATTCTTTAACATTAGATGGCATACAAGACCCATTATTTCCGCTTCCTTTCTGGAATGAATTAGAATGACCTTAGTTCACAAAGCTTTTTTTTTTTTTTGGACTGAAATTGAAATAAAATTTGAATACTGAAAAAAAAAAGTTTGAGATTCAATTTTGGAGAATTAAAGTACTTCTATTTTCTAAGAGTCGGAATAGAAATGAAACTTTTCCTAATTACACAGTTAGAATGAGAGTCACTCATTTCTATTCTTATTTTAGAGCACAACTACTTCCAACTAAATATGCTGATAGTATTTTTGTACGAGTTCTTATCTATTTTAGCACATAGCCGCAACGGACCACTGCATTATTTACATTCCTTATGGTCGTTATACATGATCTGCTGTTATATCATAGCTCCTTATCAATTATAATCATCAATGAGATGATAACATGGTTATAGAAATTGCCGTAGATATTAAATTGACTCAAAGATTTCAAATATCCAAAGCAATATTTACTTTGTCAAAATAGAATACCAAATCAAAGATTATTTTATGTGAAAGTGACCTTCTCAAAGTCATAACAAGTACATGATTAATACTCCTAAGATACCTTTTAGGGTGCAAATGCAAGAAGCGACGATCATAAGGGTGAAAATGGATTAGATAATATCCATCTATATCCATTATTGTAACCAAATTTATCGAGATATAGATAGAAATTTAAACATCTCACTATTATCCGTATCTGTATCTATATTTGTCAAAGAAAAATATATATGAATATGGATAGATAACTATCGATCTGTATCCGAATATTTGATTCCATTTGTAACCCTATTTAATTTTACATGATGCTCATAAACTTTTTTTTAAGAAATAAATGACTATATTAATATACTATTAATTTAATTTATCATCCACTTAGTATTTTTGATTCTGTCGTCATAAAGTTTAATTATTCGATTTATATCTGTATTTATATATATATATTCGGTATACGATTTATATCCGTATCCGTTTAGAATAAATATGGATATAAATTTTTGCATCTGATTAACATCCGTATCTGTATTTGTATTTATCAAACAAAATAAATATAAATATTGATATGCTAGTATCCTATCTATATCCGATTTGATTTCATTCCTACATAACATCATTCCTAGATAAAATAAAACTCCAAAGTTAAGCTTGTTGGTGGGCTGGTCAACTTAAAAGCTTACCGAACTTAGTCTGTTACAAGAACCAGGAAGGTCCAACCGTCCAAGAGTACAACATAATATTTAAACTGGGTCAATTGTTTGCTAAAACTATCAGACTTATGTTATATATATATATATATATATATATATATATCCGGACTTCTATGGTTTATACGTTATTCACAGCTAGATTAACCAATTTTCCAGCTATTGGTACAAATTATCTTTGGGCTAGGATATTTCCCATGGGGCTTTCATGATGGTCCATGGGCCACCATAATGTTCCACAGGTTCGGGTTGCGTCTTTCGTGTGAATGTATGATTGATTTTCTTTCGCAACATTGTCCATCGGATCACGCTCCACACAGCTCTCAAAGCACTCCAAACTCTCTCATTCATCAGCCTGCACAAATGTGAAGTGATGTTTGTACGATCCACCAGTGGATTTGTGCGAAGAAAGGTGAATCATTCTTTCATATGAAAGATACAACCCCTACCCGTGTTCCACTAAATCATCATTGAATCAGGCACCACAACAAAACTTGGTTCTAGGTCTTCCACAGGGCCGAATCTGGATCACGACAACAATGACCCAAACCTGATTTAGTTCATTTTTGAGTCATACTTTTAGACCAGAACTAATGTATTTACTGACCAAGTCAGATGTATGGAAACCTGTAGCTCATTCAATCATGAACCATACCCAAACCAACGCATTTAGGACCCGATTGGATCTGCTAAAAAATTTGGGTTCAATTCAAGATAAATACAAGTACACTATTTTTTAACATTCAGAAGGAAAACTAGTAAATAGTAATGGCATAGATAACAGGTGGATAATTGAGTCTTTTATCTCAAAATAACTAGCCTTGATATCTAACTTATAAACATATATTTTGTAAGAGAACAAGTGATAAAGGAAATAAAGATTTCAATGTCATGAATTCTAGGGTTGAATTGGATCAAACTAGACTGTATTGGGTCATCTAATTTTGGACACACTAGACCTGATTACTCGACATACTGGACCGAGTCCAAAGTGGCAGAAAAAGACCAAGATCTAACCAAATTTTCAAAAAAGGTCATGTTAAACCCAAACACAGCCATGGGTCTTTGAAACCATATAAAACCTGGCTCAACCAAATCTGGTGACAAGTTAACGGGATCCATTTTCAGACCTACTTAAGAACCAATCCATGGTTCATCACAAGACCATGGTCTGCCAATAAAACCAAAAGGGCTATGGGGTAACATGAATGCACTCACTCAATTAGATTATTGTGAGGGCCCGTCCCATTGACCGGCCCGCACATGATTTGGGCTTGTGGGCCGGCCCTAAGAGGCCCGCCCAACTCACATGCACTGCACGTGAGAGAAAAGGGAGGAAGATTCCGGCTGGGAGTCTCCTTCCTCCCTCATCCGATCGCATTCGCACCAAAACCTAGGGTTTTAGGGCGATCCAAACACCAAAAAAAACGAGATTTTAGCCTATTTAAGATCTCTCATCCTCCTTTGAGATCCATCAAAGAATAGGGCTAGATTTCTTGCGATTTCAAGCTTCCTTCTCAAGATTCTTCCTCCAGTTTCCGTCGAAAAGAGTCGCCGAAAAGCCTCGCCTGACCGAGGTATGACTTATTCATCTTCTCCTCTTTCTTTCCTACTACTTTGGGCCATCGTTCTCTTGGATTTAAGCTGACAATCGTCGGAGCTTCATCCAAAATAGAGCACCCCTGTTTCGGTATTCTTTCACCGTGATTAGCCACCACCGGCCGTCGGGTTTGGCCGGGGTTGCAGCCGCCCGAGGCTGCCATTGGATGGGCAACTGGTAAGGGTGGCAAAATATGACCCGACCCGCCAACCCGACCCGTGTTCGACTCGCCATAAACAGGTTTGGGTTTGGCCTAAATAGGTTCGGGTCATAAATAGGTTGATCCGTTTAACCTGTTTATTAATTGGGTCGGATACAGGTTTAAGATATCTAACCCATTTAACCTACATAACACGTTTAATAACATGTTTAATATATGGGTCGGATTGGATAGGGCCCTTATCCACATTCCACAGCCCACAGCCCACAAGGAGTCAGGACCCATTTAAAATAATCTCTCCACGGGTCATTAGGGTACCGGTGCCTTTTTTTTTTGGTTCGACACTTCGACCTCTCTGACTATCCCTCTAGTCCACCTCCTCCCCCACCCTCGAGCCTGTCGCCTCCGACCCCTCCAACGGCGCTGACGACCTCTCCTACCTCCCCGACCGCCTCTTCCATCCCCGCAAGCTGGCCCCCTCCCTCCCCTCCCGCCGATTCGTCGCCGAGCCGGTCGCTGCCCAGTCCTACTCCTTCGTCGGCACCCACAAGTGCGTCACCCATGAGGTCGCCGCCGGCCGCTCCCATAGTCCCATGGCAGCGCCACGTCCTCCTCTACGAGCTTCTCTACGGTTGGATCCGAAGACTGAGAGGTATAAAACTTCTCTACGACCGGTGAAGCTCCGGCGGCGACGCGGCAAGGAGGAGGCCACGAGCGGTGCGGGGTGGCGGCTCGGGCGCAGCCGGGGCGAGGGAGGCCGATCGGGGAAGAAGATGAGCAGAAATTTTTTTTTCTCCTTTGCAGATTTACCCTTCCGCTTCTCTCTCTCTCACTCTCTCTCTCGTCTCTCTCTCTCTCTCTCTCGTCTTTTCCCCTCCCATCCCCCTAGCCGGCTAGCCCCCACCCTTTCCTTTCCTTAAATAGGTCGGGCAGGTGACCTGTTTATTAAACAGGTCGGGTTCAAGTTGTAATTCCTGACCTGTTTAATAAACAAGTCGGATTCAGGTTTATAATTTTCTGACCCGACCTGTTTATGCTCGACCTGACCCGATTGCCACCCCTAGCAACTGAGCCACAGCCGCTGCCACTTGTTACCGGCGAGGGAAAAGAAAGAAGAGAGATGGGAAGGACTCTTCCCTCTTCTCTATTTTCTCTCTTTCTCCCTCCTCTCTCTACTTTCTCTCTAGAAGATCTATGGAACCCAGTATCGGGTTCTGTCGATCTGGTCTACGAACCCAGGTTGATCCTTGGAAAGAGATCTTGAACTACCTTGGTGCTAATTGGATCGATCACTTCGGCAGTGTTGAATGTCCCTAAAACCTTCATTCATAAACCATGTTAATTGATCTTGACCCTGATTGAGTGATCCATTAAGTGAATTATCTAGACTTGACCCATGCGAAACCACCATACACCCTAGTCAAGTTTTCTCGTATTATTTTATTAAAGTCATTAATTAGAAATTAATTTTATGGTTAATATTTTAAATAGGTCTAGCGAAGTTGCCTAGCGAAGTTTGACAGTCTAAGATAAAATAAGTAAGTAAATCTTGCACTCCTTATTATTTTTCAAATTATGATATTTTTTTGCATAAAATTTGCTGGTGGAAATATCATATTTTTCTTAAAATTATAGATCATCATATGTGTTATAAAAATTATGTTTTATTATGAAAAATAGTTTCATAAATATTTAAATAAAATAGCTTTATTATGAAATATGAACCGGATCATGCCATTAGTGTTTTTCATCTATTTATATGTATGTTTTAAGAAAAAGATATAAGTATATGAAAGGCTCTCATATAGCTATGTATGGCCCTCACCAACGGGTATAATAGTTGGTAAACGATCCTACTAGTGGGTATAATAGTTGGTAAACGGCCCCATCAGTGGGTATAATAGTTGGCATACAGCCCCGCTAGTAGGTATAATAAATAGTTGCACTACAAGAAACTTGGACATTAGCGACGCTTTTTTTGGCTACTAGAGATGCTTTGAAGCGTCGGTAGAAACCATCCCGACGCTTTCCAAAGCGTCGGTAAAGCGTCGCTTATGCTACAGTGGAAAAAATATTTTCCGACGCTTTCAAAAGTGCCGTTAATTCTAATTTTCCGACGCTTTAAAGCGTCGCTCTTTCCTGACGCTTTAGAGCGTCGCGAATTACCATTTGCCAAGAAAATTACCATTTACGGTCTGCATCTTCTCCTCCATTCAGAAATACAAACAACCTTCCCGATTGGTACCTTCATTCCATCCGTGCGGAGTGGTTGGATTTGGCTATATAAACAGTTATTTTTTTTAGATCCGCCGATATGGGACTAAAATGAGGTGGTTTTTTGCCTTCCGACGACGCTTTTAACGACGCTTTTAAGCGTCGTTATTTAACAACGCTAAAAAGCGTCGTTAAAATGTCGTCAATTACATATTAACTTCGACGACGCTTTTAAGCGTCGTCATTAGCCGACGCTTTTAAAAAGCGTTAGCAAATGTTGACGGGAAAAAATTTTTGCCGACGCTTGGAATAAGCGTCGGTAAATAAGAATCGGAAATTTTATTTTTTTGTGTAGTGTTGGCATACGACCTCGCCATAGTTGGCTAACTATGACATGTAGTCGATTACGGCTCTGCCATGGGTATAAAATGACTATAGTACGAATATCTGTGAGCAATATTTTTATCCATGATAGGATTAAATGACATGAAGAATAATTTACAAATTTATTTGCAGTATAAACTTGGAACTATGTTTATGGAAAATGCATGATTTATGCATGCATGATTGGCTTTATGACTTATTTAATATACTGTACTATAAAATTTTCTATTTTATAATCTGTTATTTTCTTTAAATGATGCATTGGCATGCAAAAACTTGTGCCTAATCTAAAAAGGTAGAGTAAGATTTTCTTATTAGGTTGTGTTGCTCATATATCTCTATTCTATTTTTATTGTTTTCTTCAGACAAATAGGGTCAGTAAAGACAAAAAATGTTCTAGACTTAAAGTTCGTACGAGCAAGTTTAGCGAATTATATAGTAGAATTTTAATTCTTTAGTTGCTTATAGATTTATAGCTTAGTAATCTTTTAAATATTGAGAATTATGAGTTGGTATTTATGTTTGATGTAGATGCTCTAAACCACTATTGGTTGCATTTAATTAATAATAAAATTGAACTTTTATTTATTCTATTTTGTTTGAGATGAATTTGGAAGTTAAATGAAATGTTTGATTTCATGTTACCGTGAGTTGTACTTCTTGGTAGCACGGCCATATCATGCTTCGAATATGGGGTGTGGCAATTACCACCAATGGAACTTGAATATTACAAGCTGGTTTATGGAAGTCTGAGGTCTCGCACTTGAGCCAAACTAGAATAAGTTTGCTGGGGCTTTCATTAATTGGTCAAGCTCAAGCCCAGGTGAATGCCTGTTGTAGAAGGTCTCCTTCGACCTCACGTTTGGTGGAATACAGTTGAATAAATGACAGGATTTAATTCAGGTTTATTCCAGGTGACAAACAAGATAGTACCTTATATATTTAGGTGTCTCAAAATTGGGAAGGTTGTTCCTTCCCTTGTTTCATACTTTCATTTTGACACGAATAGATATAGGGTACATTTAGTTCTTGAAATGGATTGGAAAGGAATCAGAATTAGAGTAAGAATGGGATTTGAATACTAGGTAGTTGGAATTGGATTTATGGGGATTGAGATATTTTCATTCCTTCTAGAATCGGAATGGAAATAAGACTCTCTTAACCAACCGGCTAGAATTGTTGTATTTATTAATGATTAAATGTTTTATTTTTGTCACAATCTTTTGGTGGTACGGTTGGTTTGTGTGTGGGGTTTAACTGGTAGGGACGCGAACTCGCGTCCACGCGAAGGATCGCGACCGTGAGAACGCGTTCACGTGAAGAGTTGCGCCCCACAGGCATAAGTCCCGTAGAGGTCTATAAATAGACGACCTCTACAGATTAGAAGAATATAGACAAAAAGCAAAGGATTCCTAGTTCTTTTCCTTTCTCTACTCTCTTCCTACCGGTTAAAATTTTTCTTCCAAATTCTTTTTTTTTTTAACGAGCTTGCTGCATATTGATTCTGGGTTCGAAGCCTTCTTTGATCCGTGCAAATCATCGAGGTAGAAGGAACGAGAGACTGTTGTATTTCAGGGGTAGAACGCCATTCAAGCCTAGTGCACTGTAAGACGGTGAAATCTACTTCAAAAAAAGTGACCAACATACCACGCCTCAGCATCTCGAGTTCTATTTTTCTACTTTTAATTTTTTGTTTTAGCCTATTACTGTCTATTATTTATTGAAGTAGAATAGTTTAGTTTTATTTCTGCTTCAAATTTTATTTGCAACAAGAATAAGAGTTACTGAATCCCATGTTCTAATTTCAGAGCCCAACTCTCCCAACTAAATATGCCCATAATGTTTGAAGAGCTAGAGTCCTCTTTGATCTTTTCAATAGATTCTGGATTTGAGAAGGCTACAACTTGCAACTAGTGAGCTGGTTTCCACTGAGCTAAATTTGGAACAATCTAGTGATTTTGTCGATCCAAAGCATGGCCGGCCTACACTCGAGAAATTTTGCAAAAACAGCTCTAGTGTACGAATATACATCTTTTCTTTTTCTAAGAAGAAGAGTGTATGAAAAACTGATTGAAATTTTGGTGCTTGTCTTTTAAAATAAAAAAGCACATAAAATGATAGAATGATTATGCTTGATTTCCTAGATATATACAGGTTTGCATTTCTAATGCAAGAGAATATAATGACACTTACCATCCTATAATAATAGAATAACTCATGTTTTTATGTGTGTCCGTCATATGTATGTTCTTATTGGTAGAAAGTATTCATCATGACATGATCTTGAGCACTAGCCATATTGAAGCATTTCCAACTTAATTTGGATACATGGGAGGCTTTCTTGATAAACAACAAGGTATTTATTTTCAATAAAGGAAGAAAAATAAATATCCACAGAGATCTTTTTATTATTATTAATCTTACATTCTCTATTTTGTTAATCCTAATGGCTAAAAGTACAAAATAATATCTTATGACTATCATATATTCATAACATAGTTACATAAAAGTCATTTTATAGGTACATGACCTATATCAGCTATCCAATTGATAAGGTCAATCCAAACCATTTATCAGTTGTAAAATTATTTGTCACCATGGAAATGAAAAGAGAGAGGATGAATACTTATATAGTGCATTAGATACTTGTAATGCATGTGGAAGAAATCGTCAATCGCTAGAATTTCTGCAATAGGTGATGAGTAAACTCCAAGTTTTTGCATGGAATGGAGTTCAAAAGATTTTATGACTAAAATCAGGAATTGTTCTAGATGTGTTGAGGAGCATGAATGGTTGTGATCTCATGATTCTGGGCCTCTTCCTACTATAAATATTGGAACTCTGATAATATATAATAGTCTTATTAGCATGAGATACCCAGAGTAAAAGACTGGATTGAATTTTTGATTTTAGTTCTTTAAATATTTTGAAGGAACAAGATGGTGTTAGCAAACCTTTTAATTAAATTAAATTTCTTTTAAATTCTGAAGCATTTTTTGGCTCCATCTCTCTCCTAGTTGCTTGAGAGTGTTCCACAATAGAAGACCTTGCCATTCGATAATAGAGAAGATCAATAAAAAGGAACATGATCATATCAAAAGAGAAAAAGAATGAAAGAAATTAACATGACACAAAAAATCTCTCATTAGTGTCTAAGAATGAAAATGATGAATACGAAATACTAAGCTATTATGCTAAAATTATTGTTGATGTTGTCATCATTATCCTCTGTTTTTTGACCATTAGGTTGCCTGAGAGGATGATATTAAATTTAAATGTTAAGAAAGTTAGCAATGATCTTAATCACCATGAAGGGGTGGCTGGATGTCCATTTGTGCTAAATATTGGAAGACATGCTAAGTCTAGCTAAGCTAACTTTCAAGCAACCGGTGGAAAAAAAAAAAAAAACTACTCAGGAAGTCCAAGATGCACAGTGTTAAAAATTCAAGGCATATAAATTAAACTGCCTAAAATTAAACCCAAGGATCTTTTATGAC
The DNA here is from genome assembly GCA_025769935.1 of Phoenix roebelenii. NCBI lineage: Eukaryota > Viridiplantae > Streptophyta > Magnoliopsida > Arecales > Arecaceae > Phoenix > Phoenix roebelenii. The sequence continues at coordinate 9,265,892 of JAOXJJ010000914.1, forward strand.
CATCAGGTTAGAGAATCCTACCTAGAACTTTTTTTTTCCTCTTTTTTAACAGAAAGTAACCAAAAAAAAAAAAAAGATAGGTATCTGATAACATATTCTAGTAAACTTTTCTATGCAAATCTGGTGCTCTACTCATGCGTCACACATCTATTTTTCGATCGACTAAATAGAATGAATATCTAGTACCTAGCTATGAAGAGTCCTCTAATTCTCTATTACCCAGCAAAGCAAACTGACAATTAGATTATCTCCCACTCTATAGGTGAATGTTGTGGAGTCCATAGAGAGAAATCTAAACTCACCCTTAGGCAAATAGATTGAAAGCAACACAACCAAGATTATAGTTGTTAGTAGTATAGCTTTGGAAGCAACAAAAAAATATCTGATAGTTTCGCACATTTCTTTCCCACTTTGAATTAAATTTCTGTTCAAAATTCTGTCAAACAGCATGTTCCTCGCTTCCATTACCCCACCATACATGCATCTCAATCCTCCCTGACATACAGGAGAGAATAACACCCATGGCAATGATTGGGCAGCCACACTGGACCAACATGCATGAACCAGAGAATAGTAGAAATATAGTCTTAAAGGAGCCTCCCCTTTCAGAAGAGCTCGACATCCAAAGCAAATTGTCTTTATCCCTTTGGCCTCCTCATCATTTGGGTATAATGCATTCACCTTAAAAGTGTGGCCTAAGTTTGTGTGGCTTGTTAACTAATTGTCTGTGAACCCCTTATATGAGGTTGTGTGGGTATCTTGAGCACATGCTCGCACTCCCTACTTTCAAGCTCACATTCTTGTTTGTTTTGATGTCTTCTTGGAAGAGAACTGGGTGCAGGGAACCGGAACCAGCGAGAGAATTCCGCCTCGAGAAAGTTGAGTCTTTTAGTTTAGCACCGTGTCTTCTAGCCTTTGTACTTCAAAGCTTAAGAATCCACCTCATTATTCTCACTAGGGGATTACTATAATTCTCATGTTGAACCTATCTTGTTCTCCTTTTCTGCTTTCTGATAGATTCTTCTAATCCTCTCCTTGGTCTCCGTGTCCTTGAAGTCCCTACAAATCTTGCACCACAATATGGAATTATAAAGACAGAATTTGGTCAGCTTTCCATGCAATGGCTGCTTTCTTGCACCCTCAATGGGGCGAGGGCTTAACCTCTATAGACTCTCAACACTTCAAACCAAGGATGAAGCCAACGGGCTTCAATTTTTCTACCTTGCGAAAGTTTGATGACCAAGAGATTTTGATTCACAAGGCATGGCCGCAAGTCACTGTTCTCATGTGAGAAGGGCAAGTGGGAGAAATGTGGCACAAGCCATGATCTTTTCTCTTCCATCAGTCAAGAAAGGTGAAGGACATGGATCATTGGAGGTGACCACTGGGGCCCATGAACTAAACACTATGTGATGGTTTCAGGACCATCACTAGTCGAGGGGATGTGTCGCATAACCATGGCCATTGAACTTAGATATATTATATATCCGAGTGAAATGCGAGCTAACTTTTCCATGCAACAGGGTTTGGAGGTGGATGGTGCGAGTACAAGAGGCAGAAGTAACCTTTTGAAACCACAGGGGTACTTGTGGTCCTTCCGTCTTTAATTATTTGCAGCAGAGATCAAAATGCGCAGTGAGAGTCATCGCTGTGTATATGACCCACTTTGTCACACTGAAATGAAGCATTTCACATGCAGCTGAAGGAGATTCACCTTGCCCCCATGGACCACAGCTCTCAAATTCCTGAATTGTCTTATATAATTAGCTGATCAATTAATAAAAATTGCTTAGTGAAATGGTAGATGTCTTGGGTGATAGCTTCTAAGTAGATCTCTATCTAGCATCCAGAGTCACATTAACAATTATTTGTAAAATCTTGGCCAGTCTCTTTGCTTCTCTAAATGAAACACTTCATGATACTAATTCGAATATATATATGTATTATTTTTTAAGGTACTTAAGCATTTTTGTAAACGTTATGATTTGTTTTGTTGGATTGATTAATTACATGCTATGATCATCCCATGAGACATTTTTCGTTCATCTCTACAAGTACATTTCTCTACTCTACTCTGACTCGGTACCCTTGCTCGTGCACTGGAGTCACTGACAAGAAAATTGCCGCATGACTGTGTTGTGGAGACCACAGAAAGAAACAAGAGCAGGAAACATTATGAGGTAACAATTGCAGCTGCATGGACCACTACAACTGGTACATCAGATTTGCCCACTTGTAGACCATGCTTTAAGTGAGGTGTCCTTGGCCGCACGAACGAAGAGATCCACTGTATCACCTCGCATGCTGGAACCTTGGTCGGTTCTCATGGGAAATTGGACTCCTTCCATCTATAGCTTTTTGGAGCCCTTAGAGTGGCCATGCCCTTCTCATGCTGCAGTCAATTGCAGCATTTGTACGTGAAATAATCAAATTGCAGTCCGGCCGATATCCGAGCCTCAGCCTTGATGAGATGTGTGTGTGTGTGTCTGTGTGTGTGTGTGTGTGTGTGAGAGAGAGAGAGAGAGAGAGAGAGAGATGTACTGCCCACCATTGGAGTCAATATTAGGTTGGTTTTGGGGGTAGGGACTCTCAATTTTTCTAATAAGAAATTCCACCTAGTTTTGTTACAGTCTACTTGGATGGTAGGCTTTATCTAATAGGGCAAAGTATTACATGCACCTAGTACCACATACTCCAACATGGTCATCTCTTTTTTGTAGGCAAATCGTCGAGATGAAAGGACGATAAATGAAGCTCGCAAAAAGAAGACAAGATGATTGGCATGGTGCATGGCCATGTGGTTCATGCGGTGTAAAGTATAATTTCTTGTGTAATAGGAAGAAAGTAAGATTGAGCACAAAATTTGATTACTAAGAATTGAATTATCTAGGAAGCCTCAAATTTGCGTGTCCACGAGTTGTCGTCATGCTAAAATTAAGAGCATAGTTTTCGGATGGTTGTGTAAGATGGGGAACACTGATAATACAGGGTGATGTTGATATAAATTTCATGTTTTGTCCGATGATTTGATGTCGATTCCATGAATCTTATTGGATATAGCGAATCAAATTGAGATTTTTATTAGAAGTGCTATCAAGTCAGTCAAGTTTAGGTTTTACTAAATCCAAAGCCAATACCTGTTGAGATTTTGCGTCTAACGTTTATTCCATATCCTATCCATTGAAGGCTCACATAGGATCTAGGTTCGAGTAATAAAAATGTACATTAGGTCCGAATCAGCTAGAGGTTATGTCTGCAGTACCCATAGTATCTAATGTTTTATCTTAAAAAAGTTAATCAAGCTAAGTAATCCATGCTTGAGAAGTTGAATGTAATATATGCTATAAAAATTAAATCATGAACAGCAACCTCTTGATGGTTAACTATATAATAGTGGTGGATCAAAAATTTGAAAAATACATTTAGAGTCAACTATAAAGACCCAAATATACTGTAGTATGTTATTACTTTTTATTTTTTCAATTGGAGGATATATAAATAAAACTAATATTATTATGTATGTGTATATATTAATTTATGTCTATATATATGTGCGTGCAAAATGTATATATGTAATAAATAGAGTCATTATTCGAGTCTAGGTTAGGTATAAAAATCTTAAACCTGATCTGGTCCAAAAGTTTGGATGGATTTGACTTCAATTTCATAGCCAACCTATTCATCATTGGGCTTCGATCGGGTTTGAGTTGAGCAACAGTTTTGTGGTTAGAGGGACAACCTTAATTTTGGTTTATCTTTTTTATTTTTTTTCCTTTAGGCAAAGGAAGAGAATGCCGACTATCAATCAAATTCATTGAAGTAAAAAAAGTTTAAAGTGGTATAGATCGGACTTGGAACCAGGTCATAGGTAACAATCCATTATCTATACCAATCAAGCAAGTTAGCGCCATGAGATTTTGGTTTATTGGTCCTTTTTCAAAGTCCAATCTCAAAATAGATTTTTTCCTCTTTTTGCTTTTAGAAAGATATCCAACATCTAATTTTTGTAAATAGGATAAAGTGGCAACCACCATTCTACTAAAATTTATTTGATCTCCTTTTACTTAGTGATGGTTAAAACCTCACTCTCTTATTATCATAATATAAATCAATTTAGAAAAGAGAATGGAAGAGAGGATCCCTGTCCAAGAAGTTGTCTTGTAGAAATAGAAAACTCAAGATTATGATCATTGTTAAACAGAAATAGATTAAAAGGAGGTAGCCATTAAGTGGGAAGCAAGGACTACTGTACCATATTTACCGAAGGACTAGGTGTATTTGTGCAAACAAATGGATTGCTTTAAGATTTGGTCATAAGAAAAGGACTAATATGGAAAAATTCCAGTCAAATTTCGATGTTGAGAAGAGGGTCGAGATTTATCATAAATTAATACATTTTAGAAACAAGGACAACAGCTGGCATGGTTAAGTTGCTTTTGGGTTTTGGACTACTTGCATATAGGCCCCTATATCGAGGCCATTTATCTCTTAAATTTATTTTTCTGTTATCACTGCCCTCACGATCCTTTCCCTTCTCTCTATGATGAGAATTTGGGGGTTTAACATATCCTACTACGCTCTAGTTTTTCCCCAAAGTTCAAAGCCACTGAGTTGGCTACAGGTACTTCTATCTGAGTGCAAATACCTTTCACTGGCCTCATGTTCCCTCCATTAATTAAGCTTGTAGTCGCATGGGAGGGGATCAGATTGATTTGCACGAGGCTTGAAACCACCAGATTCTGGGTGGAGGGAGATTTTATAGGGATGATCTCATGGATTCATGCTGGGGAAAACAAGGTGAAGGAAATTCACGGTCTGGTGATAGACTGAATTCGAGATGGAAACCGTTTTAGAAGTGGGCACCCACTGTTGTGCAAATTCGTAGTTTCGCGAGCGGCCTATATTCATTTCAGATAGTCCATGTATTCCGAGAAGCAAACAAGGCGGCTGACTGGATTGCCTCATTTGTTGCTCGGCATTCTGGTGCGGTCCTGTGAACGCGCGATGTTGCCATCCCTACTCTACTACGTCTTTTTTTTTTGCATTCGACTCTTCTGGCTGTACTTACACACAATCTGTATGCGCTGCTGTTGTACCAAAAATATATATAGATATCTATATATATATATCATCCTATTCACTATGACATCTTTTTGGTGGTAGATGAAGCGTCCTTCGTGCTTCTCATGCCGTCAGAAAAAGGAAAAAGATTGGAGATTGGTTGACTGTTGACGATCGCGTGGATGTGGGGGGGGGGGTCGATGGACTGCCACTAGAGATAGCTAGTTAAGTGCAGAGTGATAGCATGAGTATTTGTTATCCTACATGTAAGTAATTGGGTTTGAACTTTGTACCACCTTGTCAAGTAGTACCGGGAAAAAGAAAAAAAGAATTCAAAGCCTATGCATCGGAAGTGTTAGTAACAATTCTAATAAAGTAGATGAAAAGCAGTTTATGACACAAATATCTCAATCTCCAATATAATTATGTTTCTACTAACATATTGGAGCACTAATCATGCAATAAAAAAATACATATCGGTTGTTAAAGGTAATAGGTCTCTGAGAGGAGCTGAAAACTTTACATGAACAGCCATCCTTGATATGAGAATTTAGCTTGAACAGCCGACTCTTTGACGAAGAACATGTGACTCATTATGTTTCAAACTTTCACAATACAAAAAGATGGATTCTATTTTTGTTTCTATTAGTGCATCAGAAATTGTTTAGATCGCAACCATTGTAATTGCAAGTAGTTGCTTATGTGATGGATGAGTCGGCCAGTTCAAGAATGATGGAAGTCCTAGTGTATCGCACTAATCTGGTACACGAATCCCTAAGTGTGACTCCAAAGATATGGATTTCAACATCCAACTAATACTCTCATCCATCTAAAAAAAGCCGATACGAATATGGATAGTTAGCTATGCAATCCATATGCAAATATTAGATTCTATTTGAAATCTTACGTAATTTTATACAGCTCTTCCTAGAAAATAGATAGCTAGATTAACATGCTTTTAATTTAATTTACCTTTCCTACCAGTAATATTTTATATTTGATAGTTCATAAAATTTAAGCATCTCATTTATGTCCAATATATATTTGTATTGTTAATATTCTATTTATATTCGTATCAATTTAAAACAAAATAGACATGCATATTAGCATTCGATTAGTACCTGCATCCGTGGTCATAAGGATATGGATATATTGGTATTCCATCCATTTTTAGCCCAAGAAATGAGTATTAGATGCTAGATGATGGCACTTCAAATGGAGTGCTTGATATGCGGACCACAAAATTGACAAGAAGTGAAGTTAAAGTAGTTTTTGAAATATGGATGAGTTGGATAGGTAATCTAGATCTAGTAGCTTGATGTTGTAAATTAAATGTATCAGCTTCGGATATGCCTCGATAGCCTTGAAGACCCACCATACCATCTGCTAGATTTTTAGAGATGAAGGAGTATAACTGTATCACTTTCTACCGGCTTCACATCCTATCCAATAGAGCAGAAAATGCGCATTAGTGACATATTCCAATGGAAGGAAAAATAATAAATCAAACTTAGTAATACTATATATTATTTTCCTTCTCTTTAAGAAAGCCATCTTGAGGGGATGGGCAGACGCCAACACAATTATTGACGGCCGGGGAAAGGTGGTTCTAGAAATGCCAACGCAAAGCCAAAAACTTCTCAACCAACAATAATTCAACGCATACTCTTCTGGCCTGATGCTATCATTTCATGACATAAACTAGCATTTAGGCACATTCTAGCGTCCCTAGGTAATTCCTAAATTCCTTCAACTTGTACTCAAAATCCTCGTCTCTCCACGGAGCTGCAGTTCATATAAATGATGTAGGCTGATGATGTGGGGCATCCAACTTTGTATGTCTAGGTTGTGTAACAGGAAGAGATGCATTAGTGTAGGGTACATGAGATTGAGTGCTTGCTATTTAATTGGAGGAGATTGGAGAGAGAGGGGATAAAGGGTAGACAAATTATGGAAGTTGCATGGATAATGGCAAAAGAGTCGTTGTCGACGCCAACAAATAAAAATTAGGTGACTCTCCAAATTATACCAACTCCCATCAAACCCTGGACCCAACTGAAGCTGACCAAATGATTTCACCTTGATATGGCCCGTGAGGCTCTCCCTCTCTCTCTCTCTCTCTCTCTCTCTCTCTCTGACAGAACCCCAAGCTCAGAGTTCCAGATAATCCATGGCCGACCACCTCACATGCCCTCAAAAACCCAACGCAAACCACCTCCTCTGAAGCCTCTCTCCCAATCTTCCCTCCATCCCCTCTCTCTCCAGCTCTCCCACAGCCTGTGTTTCTCTTCTACTGCACCCTCTCATCTGCTAATTTCAAGAGTACGTTTCGTTTCTCAAGCTAACTTTAACTCGGGTTGTAGCTTTCATTCCATTCAGTCCTCAACTAAACCAGTGGTCATCTATTGCACCTCCTCCCTCTTGAATAACACACACGAGCAGCTAAGCAGCAAGAGCCTTAGCCTTGTGGTTTTTTATTTCCCCGATGAACTAATCGTGTACAGGGTCATTTCTTGGGGTCTTTCACATAAAGCGGACATCCACTTGGGGTTTTGGGATGCACCATTCTCTTCCTCTTCTCTCCTCCATCGGAACAAGAGTACTAGAGATCCCAATTAATTGCACAGCTCTCTATATATTCTCAGTACAAATACCAAATCCACAGATCTACAGCAAGTATTGTAGCTGTACTAGTGCCCCCCCTCTCTCTATCTCATCTCATCAGATGATGCAATTCGGTGAGAGTGCACCACCACCCTCGCCACCATTGATCAACCTCAATGGCCAAGGCCTGCGCCTGGACCTGACCGCACCTAAAGCCCCACTCCACCGTCCCCGTCCGTGGACTTGCATCCCGATCTCCGCCAAGTCCCTTGGCAGCTTCAACACCGGGAGCTGCATGGAGCAGCTGCTGTTCCACTGCGCCAACGCCATCGAGGCCAACGACGCCACCCTCGCGCAGCAGCTCATATGGGTCCTCCACAACATCGCACCACCTGATGGCGACTCCAACCAGCGCCTCACCGCCGCCTTCCTCCACGCCCTCATCGCCCGCGCCTCCAAGACCGGCTCCTGCAAGATGCTCGCCGTTGATGCCGCTCGCACTGACGCTGACCTTGCCCTCCACGCTCACCGCTTCTCCGCCGTCGACCTTGTGAGCTTTGTCGACCTCACTCCATGGCACCGCTTTGGCTACTCAGCAGCCAACGCTGCCATCACCGAAGCGGTCGAGGGTTTCCCCGTCATCCACATCGTCGACCTCAGCACGACGCACTGTATGCAGATCCCCACACTCATCGATCTACTAGCCAGCCGCCCCGAAGGCCCACCGATCCTAAGGCTCACCATCCCAAGCCCTGCAACAACCATCACCACGCCGCCGCCGATTCTAGACCTCTCTTATGATGAATTGGGTGCAAAGCTGGTAAATTTTGCAAGGTCCAGGAACGTAGCTATGGAATTCAGAGTCATCCCTTCGAATCCATGCGACGCATTCGATACCCTCATCGAGCAATTGAGAGTACAACAGCTAGTCTCCGACGGCAGCGAGGCCCTCATTGTGAACTGTCAGATGATGCTGCATTACATCCCAGACGAGACCGCCGGTGCAATCTCCTACACCATGAGCATGACCTCGTCGACTTCCCTTCGATCAGCGTTCCTTAAGGTGCTGCGCAGTCTCCAGCCTGCCTTAGTTACGCTTGTGGATGAAGACGCCGACTTCACGGCGAGCGACGTGGTTGGGAGGCTGAGATCAGCATTCAATTATCTGTGGATACCATATGATGCAGTGGATACATTCCTTCCAAAGGGGAGCGAGCAGCGGCGGTGGTACGAGGCCGGGTTGCGCTGGAAGATAGAGAATGCGATAGCCCATGAGGGCATGCAGAGGGTGGAGCGGCTGGAGCCCAAGGGGAGGTGGGCACAGAGGATGAGGGCGGCAGGGTTTCGAGGGGTGGGCTTCAGCGAGGATGCGGTCGGGGAGGTGAAGGGGATGCTCGAGGAGCACTCGGCCGGGTGGGGGCTGAAGAGGGAAGAGGAAGACTTCGTGCTCACTTGGAAGGGGCACAACGTCGTGTTTGCTACTGCTTGGGTACCTTCATGAGTGCTATATGGCTCCTTTTGTAAGTGCTTTTCAGGCTGTTGATGATTCTTTTTGCCGCGTTTTCAGATTGTTACAAATAATTGGTCATTACCTGAGCTTAGTATATTATATCTGTTATAGTATCCCTCTCTCTCTCTCTCTCTCTCAAATTTCCATTCTGCGCGCTGGCAATTAGTGGGAGGATACAAGTGCAAGCTTTCGGTTTCCAAATTTCTACTTGGGTTTTTATTGAGGCAAAGGTTTGTCTGAACACTTTAGGATGACATGAACCATAAGCTACTTTTCTGAGTCTCGTAAAACAAAAATGAAAAAAGCCAGACCATGCTAGTCCATTTCGAGATGGTAAATAGCATATGTTGTTAATTTGTTCTTCCCTTTATTAGCTACTATTGTATACAAAAGTTTATAATTTCATATATGTTCTTCTTTCCTTCATGCACGTTTATTTGATCTTGAGTACTACATCTTTTCTTGTTGGCATTCTTCTTCCTTTTTTTTTCCCATCTTCTTATGACAAAGAACACCCTAATAACTACGCTCATTCTGTACCCTGTAGTGGTTGGCGTTGGAGCAAAAAAGCACAGTGTCATGAATTCCAAGCCTAGGGATATGGTTGAGGTGATGAGCATAAAGTTGCTGAACTAAAACTGGACAACCATGTTCAGTCAGACATTCAACTTCAAAGCTCACCTCGGTGGAGCTTGTCTCCTTTGCTCCCCCCCAAAAAAAAAACAGATAATCTCTCGGTGGAGCTTTTCTCCTATTCTCAAAAGTAAAAAAAAAAAGAAAAGCAAAGCTCCATTTCTTCTTCTTCTTCCAATACCTAAATGTGCAAGGGGGGAAGTTAAAACGTACACCTCTTTAATGGAGGTGGTTTTGAGGAAAAAAACTTGCTTGAAGATGATCTTCTATGCAATAACCATCAATACCAAGTAAAAGTAAAGTAGTCACTATAAAGCGTCGCTATTTCATTCATAAAATCAAAACACTGATCATGACGTTCAAGGACCATTCCCAAGACCTTCACTCAAAAAAAGAAAAAAAAGTACTATTCTTAAGGCAACCGTGAACATTATATAATAGATCATGTTTATTGAACAAGAGTTTAAATCACGACACGTAAACTGCATACTGCCTATAGCACTGAGAACAAGGTTCTTTTTTGTACCTTAAAAGTGAAATGATGGTGAAGTAATTTCAAGATATTTTTGTTCCCTGAACAAATAAATTTTTGACCAAATTATGGCTAAAAAAGAGACACGACTTTCATTGAGCTAAAGTAAACATTATTTATTTTTATGAGGGCGGTACAACAGAATTAACTAAGGGTCCATCGGGCTGACAACCTGAATTGACTGCAACCGCAGTGCCCTAGTCATCTTCTGGGATATTTTGTCTTTTGAAATCCAATTACTTAACTCGTTCAAGATATTTTTTTCCAGATTCTCGAGCACCATTTTAGGAACCTTAGCCAATGTTAAAAATGCTGAGCAATGTTAAGCAATCAACTTGTTGATATGATTTAATGGATGGATATTTATACTTGTATGCATGTTTTTCTGATCATGGATATGTTAATCATAGTTCTCTAGGTCAACTTAGTACGGTTATTTCATCCTCTGGAGTTTTGTTTTGTTGGAGATCATCGTAAACTATCAAAAGTTGGCGATGGGCGATTCTCTAAAGATTTTGATGATATATTCACGATTATGATTATATTATAGATTCAACAAATTCTTTTCTGCAATTCAATTGATCTTTCTACTTCTTTAATTTCTTCTACTGTCAGCTTATTTTTTATCAGCATATCTATGAAAAGCAACATCCAATACCATTTTATGCCATATGAGTTGGACGTAAATACGAAAAATTCAAATAGGGATTTATCTTGGAACTACATCTTGGTGGACGGAAACTTCATAAAATTGTGTAAGGTAGAACAAATTTCAAACAGTGATTTTTCTTCAATGACTGATGGAATTATAAAGGCTTGGTTTGGGCCCGATCCACTCGATCGGCCCAACCTGAGGTTGACCCATGAAGTGGCCAGGCACCTGAGAGTCTTCTTCTCTTTCAGCAACTACGAGTAGGAGTTGGAGTCCTAGGGTCACCAGAACCCTAGGACTCCTTTATAAAGGAAGAGTTCTCTCCCTCTAGAGCTCTCCATCCTGAGCAATCATCTTCTTTTCCTCTCCTTCCTCCTCTCGTTGAGTTTGCAGCTGCCTGTCATGATGCTCGCTAGAAATTGGGGTTGCTGACGCCTCTTCAGAGCCAATGTAAGGTCTCTGTCTCCTTCTTTGTTCTTTCTTTTTCCGGTTGACCCAGCAATGGACGAATTTCGGCGAAAGATCGTTAAAAAATTCCCTATTTCTTTCTCTTGTGTTGGTCACCGTCGGCTGCCGTTCTCTCGCTGTCGTGCCATTAGTCCTTGGCTACAGCCGCCAGTCCTCCGACCGAAGCTGCTGCAAGCTAGAGGCCCTTCCTGCCCTCCCTTGTTTCTCGGTGGGGCTAGCTCACACCCCCCTTCTTTGTTCCACGAAGAAAAGAGGGGAGAGCGGTACATAAGGGAAAAAGACAAAAAAAAGAGAGGAAAAGTTAAAAAAAAAAAGAAGAGGAGAGAACCTATCTCTCTCTTGTTTCTTCTCTTTCTATCTTCTCTCTCTTCTTTTTATTACTCTCTCTAGGAGATCTATGGATCCAAGTATAGGGTCTTGTCAACCTGATCTATGAATTTGAGTTGACTTTGCAAAGGATCCTGATCTGCCCTGGTGCGCGGGCCACCTACGGACCGATTACCCTAATCCTGTCCAGTATCTATAGAACCCACTGATGATGAACTCTGTTGAATGACCTTGGACTTGGTCGAGTCCATACCCCATGATTCATTAATCGAGTTGCTTAAACTTGACCTGCCCGGAGCCACCAAACACCGTCACCCGACCAACCATCTTCTTTCCTTATTCTTTTAATTCGATCATTGAATAGAAATTAATTTCGCTTTTAATATTTTTTAATAGGATTAACTTATTTGCCTAATGAAGTTTAACAGTCTAAAGCAGAAGAAATAATTACATCCTACACTTTTTATTATCTTTCAAATGATCATATTTTTTATGCATAAAATTTGCTTATGGAAATATCATGCTTTTGTTAAAATTATGGATTAGTATATATGTTATGAAAATCATACTTTATTATAAAAAATAGTTTCATGAATATTTTAATAAAAATAGGTTTGTTTATAAGATATGAATCTAGTCATACCATTTAGTATTTTTCATCTATTTATGTATATATTTTAAAAAAAGATATAAATTTTCTAAAGGCTCTCAGATAGATATATATGATTCATAGAAATGGGGGCTAATCGATATCCTGAAGATAGCATCCAACGAAAAGGGCCCTCCGCCAATGGGTTAAAGTTGATAACGGATACAAACTGTGATATCTTGTCGATTATTTATACGGACTCTGTCACGGATATAAAGTGACTATAGCACGAGCATCCGTGAGCAATATTTTGAACTATGATATGACCAAATAGCAGAAGAATGATTTATAAATATATTTGCAAAATAAACTTGGAACTATATTTATGAAATATGAATAATTTATGCATGCATGATTGGATTTATGACTTGTTTTAATATATTATACTATGAAATGTTTTATTTTTTAATATCTATTATTTTTTCTAAAATAATGCATCGATATGAAAAAACTTATGCTTGATCCGATTAGTTAGTGTAAGATTTACGCTCATATATCTCTAATTTTATTTTTTTCTCTTTAGATGAATAGGGTCAGTAGGGACGAAGAATGGTCTAAACTTGGAATTCATGCTAGCAAGCGATGTATATAGCAGAACTTTAGTTTTTCGTTTGATTATGAATTTGTAGTTTAGTAATTTTCTAAATTTTGAGGATTATAGATTTGGTATTTATGTTTGGATTTAAATACTCAAAACCAATATTGGTTGCATTTTATGGATAATGAAATTGGACTTTTATTTATTATATTTGGTTTGAGATGGCTTTGAGAGCTAAATGTAATGTTGATTTTATATTATCGTGGGTTGTATCCTTTGGTAGCATGGTCGTGTTATGTCCTGAATTTGGAGCATGATATCTTATAGTATCAAAGCAATAGATTTGATCATGGGTAAAACTTAAAGTTTAGTAATGGGTAGTTAGGTTTCAGTTAGTTAAGTTCCACATAGTTGATTCGAGAAAGATAGATTTTCTTAATTTTACTGTTGCTCAATAATGAAAATTTGATTAATGTTAGTATTTTGATAGGTGACAATAAGCAATAGAGAAGAGAGTTTTAGCAAATTTTGCTGCCAGAAAAAGAAGAGCAAGTGTAGCCGCAAGAGAAGTGCTAAGCAGCTAGTTGACAAGCTCCAAATACGACAGCCACTTGGGCAGACACTGCTGGAGCATGCCAGTGGTGGCTTGGCTCCTTTAGCAGCAACAGCAAATGCAAACCGCTCCTCGACCTACACCATCTCTGGAGTCCTGTTACGAAAGATTCAGAAAGCTCAACCCACCGATGTTCGAGGGTGGAGCTAATCCTCTGACCACAGAGATCTGAACTCGGAAAATGAAGAAGATGTTCAATGTACTACAGTATCCCGATGTTGTAAAGGTTAGGATGGCCATACTGATGCTGAGGGGAAATACCAAGCTTCGGTGGACTGCTATAAAAGCTCCTAATGAGAATGAGGATGACCAGTTGAAGCAGGAGGAGTTCAAAAAAATATTTTATAATCAATATTTCTCTAAGTCAGTAAAATTAGTAAGAGAGAGTGAGTTCTTAGCTTTGAGGCAGAATGACCTTCTAAGATGGGATATTTTGTGTTTTGAAATCCAATTATTAAACTTGTTCAAAATATTTTTTTTTTCAGATTTGCAAGCATCATTTTAGGAACCTGGGTTGATGTTAAAAATTCTGAGCGATGTTAAGCAATTAACTTGTTGATATGATTTAATGGATTGTTATTTATACTTGTTTGTATGTTTTTCTGATCATGGTTGCATTAATCATAGTTCTCTAGGTCAACTTTAGTACTTTTATTCCATTCTCTGGAGTTTTGTTTTGTTGGAGATCATCATAAACTATCAAAAGTTGGCGATGGTTGATTTTCTGAAGATTTTGATGATATATTCACGATTATGATTATTATTATTATAGATTCAACAAATTCTTTTCTGCAATTCAATTTATCTTTCTGCTTCTTTAATTTCTTCTACTGTCAGCTTATTTTTTTATCAACATATCTGTGAAAAGCAACATCCAATACTATTTTATGCCATCTGGAATGAGTTGGATGCAAACACGAAAAGTTCTAAGTAGGGATTTATCTTGGACCTACATCATGGTGGATGGAAACTTTATAAAATTGTGAAGGGGGAACAAAATTCATCAAACAGTGATTTGTCTTCAACGACTGATGTAATCAATGTTGAAATTATATTGAAATAATAGTTAACCACTGATGAACCGAATAACTCTCGAAGATGTTGAAGATATGTGATAAAAATGTTGGGAAACAATTAAATTATGACCTTCTACCTCATTTGGAAAAAGTGGCCAAGTTAGTAGATCGGCTTTGATCATCAAATTTTGCTTTCTTCAAGCATACTTACATTAATACTAGTCATCTAGGTTGGCTGATTCTTATAATGGTTAGCCACCAACGTAGGATATGTGAGTGAAGCCTAATATCATCTTTTCTCCGCGAAGAAATTCATAATATATTTGCCTACAACTTTGTATTCATTAGGTGACAATTAAAGTCTTCAGGATGATCAGAAATTTCAAACATTTGGGAAAGCTAAATTGGTTCTACAAAAACCTACAACAGCCAGGGAAGAAACAGGAATTTTACTTGACAAATCTCCAATAAAATGTGTTAGAGAGAGATGTAAGAAAATATAAAATAATAAATAAATCTACTTCATCCTATCAACTTAAGCTTTTGGAAGAAGTAGTGATTTCAACATGGTATTAGAGCAGAGGTCCTGAGTTCGAACTCTGTCCCTGCACTCTTTAACCTCATTATTAAAAATTTTACATGTTGGGCTCACCTAAGAAAGTCCGGCCCCCATGAGGGGGAGTGGTGATTTCAACAAGAGAAAGAGCAAGCAACCAACAGATTGTAAGCATGTTAACTATTTCTTGGTCACCATTTACTCATTAGGAGCCATCCAAGAAGAAATTAGGGGTAAGCAATCCATTAGTAACAGCAAATGAGTGTAAGATTTTGTCTTGGCTGAACCAAATGAGAAAAAGGAAAAAAAGGAAAAGGACAGATTGCAGTCGATCTTACATAACCGATCATGTGAGAAATCTAGAGAAGTTTAATCCTTTAAAAGAAGAGATCTTATATCCAGGAAAGGAACCAAGTTGCAGAGAACTTTGCATACTTTGTCACAGATCTAGTACTTAACGCATCTGGAAGGATAATTCGCAAGAGATTCGAGAAATACTTTTGAAAACCTTTGCAAAATATCATAAAATGATGGTGTAAGAGGCCCCTTGAAGTATGTTATTCCTGAAAAAGAAAAGTGGAACAGGAATAGTTATTCTTCTTCCTCTTTGGCTAAAATATCTCGAATAACTCTAGGCTGGGTGGCGTTACTGTCCTCGGGAAAAAAGAGTCAGGAATAAATGAGGGCTTTATGCTACAAATTTATGTATACCGGTCTTTCATCAGAATAGTTATTGGTATTTTAGCAGGTTTGACTGGTACGACTATTCCTCTATTATTATTATTCTTTTCCCTAAAAAGCTGCTTGGCCGGCAAGAAGCGTATTCCAAGTAATGCTGCAAATGGGTCGGGTCGACCCGAGACTCGACCCAACCCATGTCTGGGTTTACCGAATGGATCTGACTCGACCCGAATGAACCCGAAGAGAGTTTTTTTGTGTGTGTGTTTGGGGCGTGGAAGGATAGCAACAAGCATAGGCTCACAGAATCCAAAGGAACCTCGGCCCGTTAGGATTCTCTCTCGATCTA
>JAOXJJ010000914.1:9282177-9304756 GCA_025769935.1 Phoenix roebelenii
TTGCAAGTCATGGGTCACCCAGCACCTCATAATTATGATATGACCAAATTAGATTTGCCCAATTTTTTTTCTAAAAATATAAAATAAATAGATCCGATCGGACCCGAACCCAACCCGACTCGGATCCGAACCCGATCCGGACACGACTCGGACCCGACCCGATCTTCAACCGGGTCGGATCTGGGTCCAAAATTAGAACCGAACAAAAAATCGGGTCGGGTCGGGTCCTAAGAGATTTGCACCCATTTGCACCCCTAGTTCCAAGCCTTAATAAAAAATATTGTGTATTTCTAGAGAAAAAAATAAAGAACACTGATTATGTACTGGGAAACAAATAAAAGATTATATGGGAAGAATATTGATTTTTGAGTTTCATGAAATCAAGCAATGGGAGTGAAGAGATTTGAGGCAGATTGATTATATGGGAAGAATAATTTATCAGGAACTATTTGGTTTAGCATCATTATATTGTTTGCTATCATATGCAAGAAATATTATCACTTAAGTATGTCATAGAACAAAAGTTGTAAATGTTTTATGGAGCTGGAAAGAATGTTTCAGAGTTCACACTAATGGCTCAAGTGTTCCCCCTGCGATCTGATAGGATCTGGCTGGAGCTCTCTGGATTCCGAGCATGCCGGGTATATTGCGAGGGTACTCGACCTCTCTAGGAGATATCTTGCCCGAAAAATTGATAAGAGTTTTCTAGTTCTTCTTTTTTAGCAGCGACGTGCTTTACGGTGCAATCCATGCATCATGGACGTGCTCCTCATCGATGCATACTCTTTTTGTTTAAGCAACTTGTTTGTAGCTATAGTGGAATGTAACTTTCGGCATGGGTAACTATCAAAGATAACTTACCACATGATGGAGTTGAATTTCTTCTTGTTTCCATGGCCAAGACCGATGCTTTTCCTTCATACGGTTATCTTAGCATGGGCAATGTACATGATTTATTCAATAGGGAGGATCATCAGAAGGAGTTGCTGGGATTCCAAAAATTAAGATAAAATACGACAGTGTAGATAATTATACTTTCCATTTTACTTTGCATACCCTTTGAGAGTTCCCCTTGGCTTTAGGTGATCTTGCTAGAAAAGATCTGGATTTTATATGATAATTTACACCTACAGAAGCATTTGCTTCATGTGTAGTCTGACAATGGAAATGCTTAACTACAGCAGTCCTAAGGATGACAGAAAAGCAGATGACAGCATGTATTGCGCTTAGGTTAATCACCACATTAAAACATAGCACCTATCTATGATCCCTGATCAAGTAATTTTCAGAAACAAGTTATAGCAGTTACACAATAACATCCTTGCTCAAACCTTTCGCTTCTTCAAGCATTAGATGCCACAAAAGATTGATGTTCACACCAGCATAAACCATGACATCTACCGTCTGCGTTGCTGGATCAGGGTCACCGATGTTCAGATCCCTTGCTAACAATCATACTGCCATGTTTTTCGAAGTGTAGTGCTGAAAAAATTGGGATAGTAAAACACAAACAATCTATGCGATTGTTTAGCATTGAACAGATAAACATCACCAGCTACCTTAAAGTAAACAAATTTCACGCGTATCAGAGCAATCGCATTCAAAAGAGTGATAGCACTGCCTCAAATTCTATGGCACTAAATCTATTCAGAAAGGAGCATCTATCACTACCCGCATTCATATCCCATGCCGCTTAGAAACCGAAAGCCTAGCCAAAGTGATTGGGATGTTTGACTGCGCAAATGCCTCCAATTATTGCAGGAATTTAAAGAAAGGACCACATAAAAGTTCTAAGGAAGAACAAAATCAATCGCCAATTTTTTCATAACTCAGTTCGTTACATAATTTGCGAAACCATGAAGTTTACCAGGCGAGCACATAAGCAGATAACATTGATAACTTATAGCAATAAAAATTTTCTTTGGAACTGTGACAGCTTCATAAGTCCGGTCCTCAAAGCAAAGTAACATATTCAGCGATACTGTATCCACAAAAAGAAAAAAGGAGATGAAATGGAGGTCAGTTCTCTGATCAAACGAGTAAGCGCATCTTAGCACACTACTATATTAGACATTTGCAGGGGAAAAAGAAGAGCAGAAAAGCAATAATGGAGGAGCCAGATGTGATTATAATGCCCCAAACACCAACGATCCACAATTGATTAGCATATCTGAAGAATGTAACTAAGACTATATTATAATTTCTTGGTTCTTCAAATATATATTTCACTAAAAACATAGTCAAAAGTATAATCTGAAAGCATGATGGTGCAGGAGGGAAAAAATCTCAAACAAAAGGATAGTACCATATTATTAATGACATTCCATTCCAGGCAAGTGCCTATTGACAAGGATTCCATTGGATTAACCATGCTATCTCGAGGACCCGCAAACTAAGGCCAAATTAATAATTTTTCGCTTTAGGCACCCAAAAGAATGCAATGCTCCAAGTATAAATAACAAACTCAAATGATTTCAACACATAACAAAAGAGCCTTTATTTTCTTGGCCAGACCACTAAAAAGTATGGACCAAATTTTGAAGTTACCTTAACCATCAGATAACACAGTGGTACTTTCACAATAACATAGAATTAATGGATAATGTCCTAGGACATATGCCCCACAGAAAGAAGGAATGGCTAAAAGAAATATAACAGAAATCTTACTTTTTACGAGACCACATAAATTCAATGATACATTACTAAGCAAACATCAATTTGGTTCACTAAAAAATATTAGTTTTGGATGATCAAGTTATAAACTCAATTCCCTAGTTCTAATGCTAAAGAATAATCTGAAATTAAGAAGCAGATGTGTATTTCAAACAGGAAAGCACAACCTGTAGTCTACTAGATCCAAAGTACCAAGTCAGAAAAATATCTAAAAAAGTTTACAATTATTTGTGTAAAATTAAATTACAAAGATATGAAAAATTGAAACTATGTTTAATTCTTTCTGTAAAACTAACCACCACCATCTCCATCCCATCTCAGCCTGCATCCCCAAAAGACTCATTTTTATTTCATCAACGCCATTTCTCTCTTTGTGCCAACAAATCGACAGCACATTGTCGGGTCAGACAAAGCTAGGCTTGGACCCAGGTTTTAAAAGTTAGGTTCGGTTCAAGCTACAGAAGTTAGGCCTGAGTCTAGGCTGAGAAGGGCTTGTGCTAGCACGTTTGTCCTTGATGTCTATTCATATCAGCTAAACCTAGCATAGCCCAACAAATTCTCATACATTGACCTTTGACCCAAAGCACCTGTTAGGTTCATTAGACTAAAGAAGAAAAAGGAAAACAGAATGAAAAGGGAGACAGAGAAAAGGAAGGCACTAAGGGCCAATGGACGACATAGCTGGGCAAACGTGAGCTGTAGAGCAATAGTCATGTGGTGATCAATGGTGGGGACACTTGACAATGGCAAGGTGATATCAGGGTCAGATTGTGGTGCATCTCTAGAGGATGATCTGATGCATCTCAATGGGAAGTTCAGAAGCAGCAATCACATTGACGAGGCCAGGTGATGGTGTCAATGATACTTGGGCAAGCCGTGATTATGAGGAGAAAGGAATAGAGGAGAGGGGAGACAAAAGGGCAGAATCTAAATCCAAGCAGCTTAAGGCCCTAAACAATTTACCTACTCCTAGTAATCTAGATTAAATTGATACTCAACACGGCACAATAGATTACCCAAAAAATGTGAGAACAAACAGATGCATATAACTTCGCATCAGTTAATCTCCTAGGGAATCATATCTATCCCAAAGCCCCTGCAGAATAAGGTATTTGAGGGAACAACATGGGAGAAGCATTTACCTTAATAAAGCCAATTTCTTTGGCATTGCTGCGGAAGCACTGTCTGCAGCACATCAATCCATATTTTCGGATCAGTCCATGAGGGTTCCCACAAACCCGGCTGCAACAAAGAAACAGTATACAACACAAAGACTAATAAAATCATAAGCTTAAAAGACAGTATAGCATTTAGCAAGAGGAGCAACATTTAGAACTTTCAATTAAAAACATATAAAACAAAAGAATAGCCAGTCAAATCAAAACAACAGTTTCCGTTCTTAAAGTTATTCACTTTATTCTTCATTCTTGTTTGTTACTGGGTTTTCAGTACAGGTGTACTAATGAATGCCAAAACGATGCATCACACAAGTGAATCAACTTTTGTTTAGAAAACAAACTCCTGTAATGCTGTTGATATGGGTGTGGAAGCTTCAGAGGGAGAAAAACAAACTTTATAGAGACGGGGATGAAGCAAAATTCACATTAGTGAATCATTTCTCGAATTGTAGCAAAGCCAAAAAAAAGGCTTATGGTGTTCAAAAAATGTTTTAAGTGATCAAATTGAAGAGTTCAAAGTTCAAACTTCTCCTAGATGCAAAATTTAATCACCTTCAGACAGTTAGAAATTGAAAGCAGGACTTAGTGATTCAGCAACAATAAAAACTTCCAACTAATATTTGATATATTCCGAGTTTAGACATACACTTTGAAATCAGTAAGCAAGATAATAACTCATAAAATCCGCCTGAATAGAAAAGGAACACAACGCAACCACGACAGGAAAATTGATAAAAAAGGACCCCTAATTTCCCGATCCCCCTAATCAGAAGAACGAACTAACATATCACCCTAAAGGCCCGAACTTTGTCGATAAAATAACCAAACATCAAATCTTCGAAAAAGGTAACATTAAATATCGCAAATCCTTCGTAATAATAAAGAAAAGAAAATCGCAAATCATTGTTAAAGACTCAAATTTAAATCATTGTTAAAGAAAATCCTTCATAACATTAAATATATCATCTCAAACTTAAAGATTTTAGCCGTTTTTACTGGATTTTGGGGAAAAAAACTAATTTTGGGAAGGATAGACACCGAGAAGTGGAATCGCTTACCAAGCTCGAGATCCAGGGCCGTAGTTCTTGGGATGGGAATTCCAGACATTAGAATGCCCCATCTCTCTCGCGCCGCTAGCTCTCGGATCCCACGCCAACGGCGAACCCTGCTCGTGGACCCTTGGAATGGAAGTGCCGTCAAAGCTGGGACCTTTATAGCACTCTCAAAACCCTAACTATAGCGGACCGAAGAAGACCTCCTAAAGTTGGTAACTTTTCTTCATTATCTCATCTTAATCAAAAGAAGGGTTTACTTGATGGACGGCCATAGACTTGCGCCTCCATGCACCAAAAGATTAATCTATTTATACTGGGTGCAATTATATTATATAAGGGACGTAAAGAAAGGTGTTTACATCTATTATCCAATTAAATATTTACAAGTAAAACTAAAAGTCGAAACTGTTAGATGCGATTTAGAAAGTTTAAAATATTTATCTACAAAAGGTCATATATTTTGAAAATTCCTAAACTATGCATTGAGTAGTTCCAAGTTGATTAGATATAATGGAACAATACAGGGCATCGACTTAAGGGTAGATATTTTAAGTTATCAAAAAAAGATTTCAGGAAAACTCGGAATCTCTAAAGTATATAAATTTTTACAAGTAGATATTTTAGATCTTCTGGATCACATCTGTTGGTTTACATTTTTATTTTTCAATGACTAATATTGAATTTAGCAGTGGGTATAAAGTTTTTCATTGCATCCTCTCTCTCTACATATATTATAATCTTACACATATATTGAAACTTTTTTATTTTTCTAACAAAGATGAGAGTTATGCCCACCTTTATTTTTAATATCTATGGTACTAATAAGAATAACTAGCTACAATGCAAATACATGTGTCTAACAAAGATCTTAAATATATGATACGTTTTAAGAAGATCTAAACATAGTTTAGATGCTAATATTTCTTAAATATGTCTAATAAAGATTTTTAATATCTTTAGTACTATTTAAAATGTATTTACTATTTTATGTGTTTAATCTAGACAAGTTTAAGTTTTGCTCGTAGAGAATTGTAGCTATCATCATATGCAAGTGCAATATTTGTAGGGTATGCATAAGGTGAGCATCCCCCCATGTATCATATGGACGAGTGCAATATATAAGGGCACACATCACACATGCAATCTCTTTCACCACCGTTCGCATGGTTGCACTCTCTAGGTCGCCACTAATGCATGGTGAGGTAAGTCACTTCCTCCTCCTAGAAATTTTAACTTGAAAAGACTTTCTCATGACTCCACAATATTATAATCCCTTTTATAGAAGTTTAACATGGTTTAAGTTATAAAGGAGAAATTTAATTAGAAATGTTATAAGAATTGAAAAGTAGGAAAATGAATATATAGTGTTGAGATCAAGATAAAGAGTTTTTAATATTGTTTTAGTTCAAATTTATTTACCCTTCTTTTTGCTTCAAACTATCTCAGATGTTCTCCAATATGCCCTCCACTCTATGGAAATCAACAAAACAATAAGGGATATTTATAAAGAGAGATATTGTGTATGTAACCATATGAATCTTTTTGCCTTCTTGCAATCCACTTATTTAAAAAATCTTGCTTATACCTTGGCTTAACTTCCCCTTTTCATCTTTACTAAAGTTTTATATTTTAAAATTTATTATCATTATATTTACTATTTCTATTTCTATATATTTTAAACTATTATATCCTTTATTCCTATCAAATAAAATGTATTTGATATTCATACTTTTTATTTTGTCTTTTCTAAATCATACATTGCATGCACCCATTTGCTAGATAAAGCCAAACCCCAAAGCGTGATTCTTTGAGCCTGTTTTTGTATAAGTTTTTTTTTTTATAAGATGAAAAATCTTATCATATGAATTTATCTAGCACCGGGCTAGCCTACCACTATCATGCAAGTGACTTTGGCTTTTTATTTATGATATGAAAAATCTTATCATGAAAATCCATTTAGCACCTTTGTAGCATATTCTTGTGCAAGTTACAATGGCTTTGTTCACTCATAGTGCATGATCGCATCAGAGTTGTGTTAATTTTTCGTATGTTTTGGTGGGTTATATTGGTCAATTATACCACAAATAACAACTATTATTGGTCATTTATATTGGTCCCTCAGTAAAATAATTATTTTAAATTTTAATTTTAATAATTCATTCTAAAAAACTGTATTGTAAAAGTATTTTATTAAGTAATCAATGGACAATGATTTGGATAATGGAATTGTTATTTTTATTATTGTATATTATTTTCTATTAGATATCGTTGCAAAAGCTGAGAGTTATAATTTCAATATTAAATAATTTCAGATCACTAGAGACGGGGAAAGTAAAGGCTAGAAATACAAAGTATAAAAACTCCATGAAAAACAAAATGCATAATTTAAGAAGTGAAATCTAACTTGTGGGTGGAGTCTAACTCCTAAACATTGGCATTATATTGTAATAGCTAGCTTTTAAAAGATATATGAGAGAGATGTGTAAACTGTGGGAAAAATAATTAGTTATTGTAGTATGGGATCCATATACCTAATAAAGGATGAAGATTTTATAGGAAAGAAGCAAAAAAAATCAAGGGGCATGTTGATTGTTCTTGGAAGAGAGAGAAAAGAATTATGTGATTTATGATAACAACTTGACTAAGGGTTATTTGCAACCCAAAATCAAGGGTCATCCACTCTCCTACCATGTTACTGAAGATTTGGATCCATATTCTGGTCATCCGAGAAATACTCCTGGTGAGTTCCTGAATATTTCTTTCTTTTAGGTGATTTTTTTCTTGTTTTCTGTTCATTTTCTTGAATCTGTTCATTAATTTCAGCTTTATATATACATATAGTTCTGGTCCATATGTTCCTTATTACTTGATAATGCTCGAGTTTATTATTATTTTTATTTTTACCCATCTCATTGATCTGATTTGGGTCATGAAATGTTAACCATGCGTAGAACTTTTATTCCTAAAAAACTGGGCTTATTTATCAAAACCATTAGAACTGTCAGTTAAACCGGTGATCTGTTCGAATTGCAACTGGTTTATATAAACCTGCCAGTTTAGTACGCAAAGTTTTGTTTCTCAACCGATGGATTCTCTACGGCATCCGCCATTAATGGCAAACGAGGCCTGAAGTATATGCCTGTCATCCTGTCAGCTAATTGCATACCAAAATTGGCCAAATTTTAAGTCTTTTTTGTCTTAGTTTGCAATCTCTGAGGTGCCGATCTTTGATGACTGAAACAGGTGGTTCCATCAATCCATACTGAAAAAAGGGCATCTCCATAGTAATGGACTTGTGCCATGGGACAATGAGGCATCCGGAAACCAGAGTCCCTTAAGCTCTTGCTGAACCTAAGTCTTCTGTACCTTTGCAGGAACCTAAAATGCAACAAGTATGGATCAACAATTCCTGACCCAGCAATCCTCTGAATTATTTGAATTAAATTGCTGCAACCAACTTAACCAAACCCAACTCTGTCTCGTAAGTCAATGTCACAGGGATCAGGGCTCAGATCTGATCTTGTTTACTCATGTCAGATGTGGATCGGTTGAATCAAAAAGTTTGATTCAAAGTTTGCTTGACACCAAGTCCTGTTTCAGTGTAGTCAGGCCATTTCAGTATATCCAGTTGAAGCCCACAGAAACCTCCTTGTACTAGAATAAAAGATGACAACGATTTTAAAAAAAATCCAAACAGTCATAAATGGAAACTAGATAGGAAAAAACTAGAATTTTGAACAAAATAAATAGATCATATTATAACTCTATTTATTTCTCTGATGCAGTTATGCTGCAATCTCGACATCTCTATTGAAACCTACCTACCATAACATTCTGAAATAAGAAATTCTTCATGCCATCCCCTAGGTTCGGATGGGCTTGTGGAACTGTACAAGGTTACTTTTCAGTTGCATCAGGAAAAAGAAAAAGAAAAAAACTTCAGGATTATAAGAAAAGAAGAAATACATGAAGTTAATAGTCCATGATATTTTCTATTCTATTATCCTGGATAAAAACATCACATTTTTGGTATAGGGCTATACCTGTTACTCTCTCTGTGTGTGTGTAAGGTGGAAAATATCACCACAAAAAAAGGAAAAAGAAACTAACTGCCTTCAACATCACAACCGCGATCCTCGCAGTCTAGTTTACCCCATCTTGCATTCAGTCTCTCGCTAGGGAATGTCGATTTCCCAAGGCTGTCAAAATAAGCACAACCCATGCTATTAGTTATAACAGATGAGGCATTTTCTAAATATAATTATCCTGTTAGCAGATTGTGGAGAAGAAATGGAGGTTAAGATGGGCAGACAATAACCTTCGATTCACGACATTGTGTACATGACATAGCCACTGAGAAAACTCAGCCTGTGATCCTGCCTGTACAGGATTTGCTCTGCCAAACAATGACAAGTGATCCCCCCAACCCAAAAAAAAGGAGCACAAATTAGGTAATAGTTAGATGATAATAATGAATTCTTAGAATACCTAATCTCAGCAGGTATGTGGTGTATATTTAGCAGAATATAATACCAAATGCTTTTATCAGATCCAAGATAACATGATATGTGCTCAAAATTGACACAGAAAATCAGCCAAACAGAATATATGTTGTACTGAAACCAGTGCAATTTTCTAAACAGACAAACAAACACTGGAAATGGGACTGTCAACCAACAGATTGAACCTGAAAGAAGTATTTCCTCAAACGATGTGCCGATAGAGGTGGTGGTTAGTGGGGTGCGCACCACACATGCATGCATGTGTTTTGATCTGGAGCAGCAGCCACCAATCATATATCATTGTACTAGAGGATAACAACAGCCAAGACTTTATCAAAGGAAGCCAAAATGCTCAGAGAGCAGATGTTTTGTATGTTGTTTTACTAGTTTAACATTTTTCCTCTTTTTTTTTCCAAAGCAACACAAGAAGGATGCAGCCGTAACACCTAACCGGCATAACTTATTCCATCTATATGGGACGAATTTATTGGATGAAGCTGAAATCTAG
Organism: Phoenix roebelenii; assembly: GCA_025769935.1. Lineage (NCBI taxonomy): Eukaryota > Viridiplantae > Streptophyta > Magnoliopsida > Arecales > Arecaceae > Phoenix > Phoenix roebelenii. The sequence continues at coordinate 9,292,094 of JAOXJJ010000914.1, forward strand.
TAAAGTATGAAATGTATTACCAAAGGATGTATAAACTGACATCAATTGTCAAACAATTGATGCCAACTTATTGCTCAGGAACTTGGGGTAAGAGGACCTGGCATGACTGGCTTGTTGGTGGTTCAGAGAATTACCTCATTTATACACTTATAACTCATTCAATCAGGCACTACTCACTAACCCTCCAGGGCTCTTCTAAGCCTAGAATAGTCTAAATGGCAAGAAGGTAAGACTATTTGAACAAAATCATGCCTAGGGCACATGTTACAATAGAGAGGATATACAATAAATGGATTCTCTCTAGTGTCTCTAATGCTGGACCAAATTCCTATATACTGAATTTTACATTCTTTTTCATTCTTTATTCATTGTTCCTATCATCTCCAGAAGGCCGCATTATAAAAATTAGAAAGTGTGAAAAGCAGGATCAAACACCATTGTTTTTAAAGGTAGAAATTGTAAAGTTGGAACTATAACAATCAAAACTGAATTTGACAATTATGACATTGCTTCATTGCCTAGATATTCACAGGCTTTTTAACTTTGATAAAAATTAACCATAACTATCAAAAACATAAAACAAAGGGAGGCAAAATGTATACAAAATAATTTCAACCAAATGCAGCATAACTTTGGCCTTTGATTAATATAGATGGCAATATTACAGTTTTGCCTTGCAACATTTCTAATCTTAATTACAATATTAGAGTAAGTGTATAAAAGTCGATTGTCATGTTGAGTATGGAATGTCTTAACCTCATTTTACATGAAAAAAAAAACGATAAAAGTAAATATCACAATGTCATATGGTAAGCATATTATAGAGGTAGCTTAAACAAGTTTGAAATCATCAAACTACCTTCTAACAAAACTAGATCCACCAAAAAACCAGCCAGTTAGAGACAAATAAAATAGTGTGATTATAGACATGCAGAGGCAAATTTCTTACATTTACTTCTCAGTTTGCATCATGTATTAATACCAAAGTTTAGAGTTATAACATTTTCCTTTATCTCATGGAGAAAAAGTCAGGTCAACATTTTAATAGATTTTTCCCCTTCAATATCCTAGAAAATATATAAAGGATTCCTTTTACCCAAGGACACCTCAATGCATTGTTATTTGATAAAATGCTGACATCTCTAATACTTGATGCTATCAGAGGCATTTAAATAATATGAAAAAAGACCAAATTGGATATGCGCAATCCTGAGGTGGACATCTTACTTCAACACTTCTTTAAAATGATCTGCACATTCTTTACATGGGTAAAGTCGAGATAATATGGCCATCTGCATGTACAAAATAGCACTTGATCATCCTTATATCTGGATAATACTGAAATATTTCCATGATGCTAAACACAAGAACCCCATAAAAAGAACAAAATCAACAATATACTATTGCAGAAAACATAAATAATGAAAAATTCAAGTGCTTCTGAAGAAAGATGAATTTGACTAGTGTCAATAGAGTACATATGCTACTCCGAAGAGAATGAACATGACGAAGTTAGGTCGCACTTCTATAACATCCAAGGACCAAGAAGTAATAATGCATATATGGAAATGTATAAGTATAGTCACTAAATTAACACAAAAGTAAAACCGAAACAATGGTTATATGAATTCATCACCTTGTTATAAGAATATTACGAAACATGTCTTATCTTCTAGTACTAACAAATCAATATAGTGCAAATGATGCAATTGCATTGTGCTATAATTTGCAATTTCCCAAATTAACTCCATGAAGGGAAAAAAGGAATGAAAGAAAGCAAGGAGAGAATTAGTTGTTTATACCATCTACTGAAACCATTTTTTTGTAGGGTTGGCAATTTTTGACCGGGATCCACAAATCCACCCGAAATAAATAGGCTTCTTTGAGGTTTTTTTATAACTGGGTCGGATTTGCATTAGCTAGCAGAAACCCTATTATAAAGGGGTTGTGTTTGGGTTTGGACCCTGAACCACTAGGATAGTGGTAAAAGTAAGGCGATTTATGCACTAGTCAACGTTTGGTTTTGATATTAAAAAGGCCATGTAGGTTGTGGTTGAGAATAAAAATCTGAAAAGAAAACAGAAGTGGATAATGTGAGATTTATCATTTTTTTTTCTCCACTTTAATTTCATCTTCTCTCTCACACACACACATAGACAGATAACACTTTATTTGGATGCCAACCTTAGATCCTCTCTTCTTAAGCTATTTTAATTTTCATATTTTAATGTAAATGGCCAAGAATAAAAGCCTTAATTAATTCAAGGGTTCATATAAGATAAATGGTTGAGCATGGGTTTATTCTTTTCAACCTGATTATAAAATATGTTAGGTATGGGTTGAGGATGCCAAAGGAATCCTAAGGATCATTAGTGTACTTGCAGCAGAAGATTGGAATCTTTAAACATGAGATTACCACATAAAGAAGCATACATAAAGGTTAGAATAATTTATACTTGTCCATGGTGACGAATATGATGTAGATCTTCGTGTTTTTAGGAGACCTTGAGGCCATGACAACAGAAGATTGGAATCTTTAAATATGAGATTACCACATAAAGAAGCATACATAAAAGTTAGAATAATTTATACTTGTCCATGGTGACGAATATGATGTAGATCTTCGTGTTTTCAGGAGATCCTGAGGCCATAAAAGCACACGGCCCTTTGAGAATTACTATTCCCGACTGCTTCAGTCCATGTACCTATCTCCCAGAACTCTGTTTGGCTCTAAGTCTCTAGGAACTGCAAGGCAAGAGGATGCACTGAAATTTGTCTAACAAGCTTTCTTTCTCTCCTTCTCTCTCTCTTTTCTTATTGGAGAAGAACCTCCTGCATTCCTGTCTCTCTTTTCCTCTCTTCCTCTCTCTTCTTCTTCTTGGCTTCCATGTCCCAAGCTAGGGGACAGCTCCTCTTTTTATGGATGAGGGGGCACCCCTCTTACTAAGTCCTAAAAGGAGTCAGCATCCTAAAGCCACCCCCACTTAGGAATCCTACTTAGACTCCAAGTAGGAGAGGGAGAAGGGGCGACGGCCAGCTAAGGTAGCTGCCCCCATCTTCTAGAAAGGCAGCTTACTTGGGGCACCATATAGCAGGGGCACCGATCTTGAGACTAGCTCCCACTTGGGTCCACCCAAATTAGGTCTTTCTTAACTTGACCAAGCCCAATCCAAATGTACCCATGCTAAGTTCCTAGCCCAATATCTTCTTCAATGTTAATTCGGATCTTTCTTGGTTTGATCAATGAGAAAGAACCCCAATTTGAATCCTATCCCAATTGATTTGGAGATAGATGGGACATGCCACATGCATTACTAGGATAGATTAACTCAAGTTTCCACTCACCAAAGATCCGCCTCTTCAGATCCACTTAGTCACACACTAACTATATGGTCCAACAAGGGAATTTGGAGTCCATATCGTATTACCGAACCTCTTGGTGAGTGGGCAACATGCTGCAATTCAATCCATTATAATTCCTGTCTTTATATGACTATTTTGCAGTGGACTGTTAGCTCTTAATCATACTTGCTTCAAGGCCCATTAGAATACTGGATCATGTCAGACATCCTTTTATCAAAATTGCTTGCACAAAACTTTTCTTTAAAAAATTAATTATTATACATAATATTTTTTAAAACAATAATTTTCAAAAAAATTTCAAGTTATCGACTAGGTCCTAGGACTTTTATGTCTAACCATATATGTAATTTAATATGAACACTTTACTATTATAATGGTTCCATGTTGGACAACCTGACCCTCCCTCATATCTAAATCCAGTAAACTCCTATATCCTCTATCAAGAACCAAGGGCAAGATGTCATGATTAATGCATGGATTTGTCCGCAAATTTACTGACCTCCGGATTACAACAAAGTGTCTTACCCTTCAGCTCAAGAGACCACTTGCAAGCTTGTGCACCTGGTTCACACCTTTACCACTAATAGTACTTTTGAGATACATTGCCAGTGTTGACTGCTCAATGTGATGGCATGCTCAGATGTCACTGCAAGGTTTGTCCTTAGTAAAGAAGGAACCCCATGCCATCATTGTCTATCTTGGCAGCCTTACAGGTGCGATGTCAACCTCACCCATAGTTGGGGCAAATTTTAAGTACGTAGGTCTAATAAATCCTTCCCGTGGACCTTGTCCACTTGGATAAGATGTCGTAATATGATTGATGGATGATGCATCCCTACGCTGTATGAGATTATGGAAGAGAAAATATACATGCATTAATCCAATAAGTGTATATAATTACATGCAAATGACTTTTAAGACATACATTACTCTAACAGGTTCATTTTGACTTGACCCAAAGTTGATCCAACCCGACCAGTCCTGACTCATAGGCACCGTTAATTTTCGGTCATGCATGGACTTTACTGTTCATAAAAACAAAACTCTAATGCATGACAACGAAAGGCATGACACTTCATGTGCTGGTGCTTTTCTTTTTTTTTTTTTGGGTACAACAACAACTCACACCTGTCGGGTATGAATGTGACCAACAAAATCAAAGAACAAGTGACTACAGAGAGGCTCCGGCGTGGACGCATGGTCCACAATGTGCTGGTGCTTCAAGGACAAGAGTTTGGCAGTGTAAAGATTTTACACGGACAATTATATGCCTTATGATTACCTTGTTGGTTCTAGTATTACAAGCTAACTCCACCGTATGCTGAAAGCTAACTAGTGTATTAAGCTAATTGCCAATTAATATGAAGAGGTCAATTAATACACTCATCCACTTTGAAGCGAAACTTACTTTTCAGAATGTATTAGTTTTCTAGTGGTCGAATAATATCAAATTAGCATATGAACCAATAATGAGATCAAAAATATAAAAAGTTCTATATTTACAATTGCATAAACAAAAGATATAATGGAAACAAGTATGAAGGGAACTTTCATTTATGGGTCAATTGGTTAGAGAAAGCAAGCACAATTTCTCATAAAAATGACGAGTTTTCAGTAGCAAAAAGAAAACAAAATCTCTATAAGCAGAGGAGTTCTTGAAAATTAATGCATTGTTACTTAGTACGTGATTCTATAAATTACATACTACAGATATGTTTACAACATCAGGATAACTAATACAAATTTAGTTCTACTATATCGTCCTATTTCATGATAAATGCTGTGCCAAATATGTTTCATGGAGCAATTGCTAAATAAACTAATTAGATGCAAGAGGTATTGATTCCACATAGACAATGCAACATCAGATGACCATTTGAAGGTCCTCAAGGCATCATCCTATTACAATCAAAAATAGTTAACAGGACAAGTACAGAAAATCAGTAAATCATACCAATTCTTTTGCATCTCGTTTTTGTTGTCTGGTTGGTTGGTCTGGAAACTGAAAAAAAACAAATAGATTTAATCAAAATGTTGCAAATGTATGGAAGCTAACTTAAAGAACTCAGATAGCACTTCATAATTCTTATCTTTAGCTTAAAGTAAAGTGAGCATTATTTTGGGAACAAAAAGTGAGCAGTATTTAATCATGGAAACTGAAGACATCAGTCTTCACAGATGAGTCCCATGCCATACATCGTGCAAATGAGTAGGTCACAAAAGCTTCAGCTGACACAATTCCATACCTCAGGACTGTTTTATAAATAAGACGTTTAATTAATCAAACAACATATAAAGTCAAAAATTTCATACGCAGAATTTTTTTATCTTAAACTCTTCTCAGTTTTTTCACAAACTTCAGGCTAGGGAAGGAGTATTCTGTGGCTTTTTACTGTTTCAGAACTGGACCATGAAATGAGAGAATAGATACCAAGACTTGATAACTCTGTGACTTGTTTGTTCCCCATCATCTGTGTAATCTTCGCATATCATACTTCGGATCCTATGTATACATTTCTTTTCATCATAACTGGAAAGAGGAACTCCAGATCACCCACCAGAATTCATCAGTATGGGCATCTGTTTTGCTGAAAGTGTGCCCCAAGTTCAAAATTTAAGTATCCCAGCTACACCCAAGATCACCTTTTATTTCAACCTTTACCACACTGAAGTCCTGTTTCCATGGATTAATGGCAATGCATTGGTCGACCCCACCTACCCATCTAGGATAGCCACCTCCCCCCACCCCCAAAAAACTGGTCCAACTCTAACGACTGAACTTGCTAGAACTATAATCCAAACTTAGGCTAGGTCCTTGAGTTAGAGAAAGATTTGTTGGAATTCGATGTTGATGAAAGTGGTAAAAGATAGACTTAAATATGGTTTAGGTATTTAGTTATACTTTTACTTTTTGGATATTTTTGTTGTACTAGGATAAGTAGAAGATAGTTTGGGTGTATTGGACTTCTTGTAGTAATTGTGGGAAACCATGAGAGCTGTTTGACCAAAGCTAAATGTTTAGGGCTTGTTTAGCATCATTATTATTTCTTATTTTCCTTTTTTACAATAAAATTCTAAAAACCAAGACAAAAATTATGTTTGGCATCATTTTTTTTATTTTCTATTATTCAATAGTCATTTTCATTATTTCAAGAACAATTGAACAGAAGAAATCTATACTTTCACTATTTTTGAGAACAAGACTCTTTTTTTTTTCTACTGCCAATACAGCCTCCACCACCCATCATCACTATCGCCATCATCTCCGCCTTTGCTACATTCGTTGCCACCACCCTTGCCATCTCCACAATGCCACCACCTCCCTCACACCTGTCGTCATTGTTGCTGCCTCCACCACATCACCGACCCCCGCATTGCCTCTCCGCCATCATCACCTTACCACCATTGCCTCTCCCTTCTACTAAGGGAGAAATAAGATACGTTGTGTCTTCCCATCCAAGGAGTTGATATATGTGATTAGGCATGGCTACACTAATGTGGCAAATGAGTGGGAGTATGAGAAGCTCTCTTAAATACAAAAGGAGAATTTGGAAGACAGCTGGGAGAAGACAACATAGATCTGCATCTACCAAGAAGTAGAGGAGATATCCATGGTGAGTTTAGTGAAAAAAGCGTGGGATCTTCTAGAGAAGTTTGTATGATGAAGGAAGATAAAGGAAGCTAAATGAGGACGTGGACAAGACAACAACTATGATTATGCGCATGAAGAAGCTATAGTCAACCTTGTCACAATAAGAATCAACAATTAGGCACTACCACTTTTGCTGATTTTAAATCCAATTTTATTACTAATGCATACAGTGATTATAGAAAAGATAAAAACACAGTTAATATGGACCATGTATAATTGTTCATAGATGAATGTCAAGAACCTTCTAAGATGTGATTGAAGAAGCTCCTCCAAGTCTAGAAGCACATGGAGAAGATCAAGCTGCTACATAATGGATCTATGGAGATCCAAACATTAAAGAGTTCATCAATGAAAAGCCACGTAACAAGGATAAAAGAATTATGTTTGCTTCAAAATGCAGTGGATGCCAAAGATGGTTTAGCATCTCCAACAAGTCAAGACATGTCAATAAATGGCATATGAGGTACATCAAAAATTAGCTGCTAATGAAGTAGGATCTAAAGGTTCATGAGGATGGATGGTTGATCTACTGTGTGGGAGGTTTGGCAAGGTGTTGCAGATTGCAATCACTGTGATGGAGGTAGTGATAGCTAATTCAGTATTTCCTGGTATCAACAAAGTTTGGATCAAGAAGGGGGTTTCTTGCTCCAAGGTGAAGGCATGTCAAATGGTTTTAATTTCTTTCATATCGCATTCAACGAGACAATTATGAAATTAATAAAGTGACAACTCAATCTCCATCCACTCCAACTTCAACTCCAACTCAATCTGTTCTGTGCAAGTCCATGGAGTTTTTTTCGGCTTTTGAGTCAGGAAATCGCTCCACTTTCGGGCAGATCCCCGCATTTTGTTCTCCATTCAAGAACTAAACCATGAGTAGCTACTCTCGAATGCCCTCTTGCTGTTCTCGAATAAGCTGTTTTCGACGCTAACTCGAAATTTCATAAGATAAGAAAGATGAAATTTTTGAAATAAGATCGGACGGAAGAGTTTCAGGCGAGAGGGCAGGCAAGAAGACATTCCGCTCAGGGACATAAAGCACGAAGTAATGAATGGTGAATGTGAAAAAAAAGGCTTCAAAGACTTTCTCGATCATCAGTCTAGTCTCGTTGATAGTCAAAAGAGTCAAAGTAGTCGCTCTGTCAGCAAATCATCTCTCTTTTTTGCTCTAAGCAGTCGTCCAGTAGACTGAGTAGCCCGAACTGTCAGCAACTGTTCAAAAATCCGAGAAAGCTATCATCTCGCGTGCATCCATACCCATAACCACCGCCATTAGAAGTACAATCCAGATTTATACCTAGGCCTTTGAGATGGAGAATGATTTGTTGTTGTAGTTCTATGTCATCAAGGGTGGTAAACTATAGACTTAAATATGATTTAGGTATTAGTGATAGAGTTTACTTTTTGGATATCTACATTTAATTAGGGTAAGTAGAAGATAGTCTGGGCATGCCAGACTTTGTTTAGTAGTTGTGGGCAACCAAGAGAGTTATTTGGCTAGAGTTAAAAGTTGAAATGTTGCGATAGGATAAGATGACTTATGAGTGGTTACCACTTTGAGTTTAACTTGATGGGAAGCCAACATTACTTGGTATTTGAGTTTGAGTTGGAAACTAGGAAATAATTGCCTTTGAATTTTTGGCCAACTCGTATGTGTCTCTGTGTCTGTGCTTATGGTGTATGAGTTTGAGTTCGAAACTGGGAAATAATTACCTTTGAACTTCTGGCCAACTTGTATGAGTATGTCTGTTCTTATGGTGCATCATGTAACTAGAGAGAAAAATAATAAACAATTATTAGGTTTCCCCTTGCTCTGCTTCGTTCCTTCTCCACCATTTTCCTTAACCATGAGCACTTGAACCTGCGGAGGTTCTACATGGACCTGTCCAGGTCCATCCTGACTTGACTTGACTCAACCCAACCTAGTGAAAACCAACGCACCTTGAACCAACTATATCAAATCAGCCTGGAACGAAACTATCCCGATGCAGTTAAGTTAGCTTCACTTGATCTGACCAACTCAACTTTCACATCTAATTGACGCTGATACATTTCAGTTTCAACAATTTTGTTGATGCAAAAACTGTTTCCAAAGGTGCCGTTTACAGAATTGTAGTGAAGTAAACATGCTTACACTGCTCCGTAAACTTACTGTGAAAGGAACATCACCTAAATTCAACTCTCGTTTTGTTCTTAGAGGTACTCTCACAACTACACCACTTAATCCCGAGTTTCTATGCCTTGGTTGTAAAAAAGTCATAAGCATGCAAGATAAGTAACAAAAAACAAGACTTAGGTTCCCAATAGCAGCATTTTCTACCAAAAACCAATTTATAAACTTTTAAGAGATAATTTCATAACAAATTAACGCTATAATTGGAACTATAACCACTTTGCCCCAAAGAAGATTTCAATAAGCATGGCAAAGGCTCTTTTTACTGATGGGACAACTCAATATCAAAGTTACTAAACCACCACTATATTTTTACTGCAAGTTTCTTACGCTGTACCAACTTCACATTTTCCAATGGAAAGACACAAAGGCATGGAACATCAACATCAGGTGGCACAAATTGCATGGTAAATGGCTATTTCTGGTATCACCCATCCGTCGCGAGAGTTTATAAATAAATAAAGATCCCTAAATACACCAGCTAATCCGAGTTAAAAATCAGATCTTTTTTTAATGAGATTAAAAATCAGATCTTTAAGAAAACGAATTCTTCACAGAAACAATAGATCAAACACCTGGGCTGCTATACTGTGAAGCAGAGTCCACGTAGCCCTCCCGAGCTCTTCTTTCGTCAAAGGAGTAACAGATTTCTTCTGAGCAAGTTCCCCAAAAAAAAAGATATATCAAAACACCAATCCAAAATCACAAACTTCTGAAGGGATCATAGGCTGAAAGCAGTAAGGAGAATACCTTGGCGAGCGAGGCGGGACCTGAGACGTCCTCCCCTGATTGAAGGATGGCGTACTCATCCGGCGTTTTGAGGGGCTTAGGAGCTCGGGACCTTATAGAAGAGGAGGAGGACGTCTGGAGGTCGTTCGGAGAGGCGGAGAAGAGGTGGGAGAGATGGGCTTGGACGCCATGCGCGAAGGAGTCGAAGGTTTTTAGGATGGCCTGGATTGGATTTTCAGACATCTAGGCCGAGCCGTGGAGGACGACAAAGGGGAGAAGACGGCGCGGATTAAGACACGGCAACGGCTTCTAGCGGCTGGCACAGAAACGGCGTTTTGTGACTCAATTGGGGGACTTCTCAGCTTCGTAGGAGAACCAGAGGTGGTAGTGGGGTCTACGAGTTATGTAGGATAGTAACATTGTTTGGTTGCATTAGAGAAGAGCACACAATGTTCCCACCCCTGTGGGTGGTGGAAGAGGCTTGGATCCACGGTTTGGGTCCTACTAACCATGGACGAGAATGGATGTAGTTTGATCGAGTCGAGTCTACATCCTAAATGTCATGAAATCCTTCACATGAAAGCATATGGCTTGGTCTAATTTATAGACATTGTTGTCATAGAGCTACTGTTGAAAGTATAGCTGATCTTTATCAAATATAGAGCATTACCCCAGCCGCCCCATCTATGGGAGGGTCTTCTTTATCTAGTAGAGAATTGAGAGATTGAGAAGTATCTTTTGCTCCCATAATTCGACAGTGACTATCATCCTTTCTGCGTGTATCCCATTCACAAAGCAAACACACATACAGAATCTTATGTTATGATCATTGTCATGCTTTAACTAATCAAAGGCCAGTTAGTTAATGGAAGGGTTGCTTTTTGTTTTTTTTGGATGGTATACTTAAAAGGATTATCTTTTGATGGCAAATTCTTTGTTGATGCCCTGTTTGAGTTTCTTAGCTGCCTATTCTTATCCCATCCACAAAGCAAAAACAGATACAGGATCTCACATTATAATCATTCATATTTTAACTAATCTGTTGCGGAAAAAATACAGGATCCAAACAGTGAACAGAACAATGCCAGAATTGAGAGAGGAGGAGGAAGAAGAAATTGAACACAGGGATTTACGTGGTTCGGCAATGTGCCTACGTCCACGGGAGCGAAACGGCCGTAACTTTCTCTGTCAACAAATAACAAGGGTTACAAGATATTTATAGCTAAACCCTAACCCTAGAGTCCCAATCCCTATCAGCATCCCTGGTAAAATAAAATATTACATAATTATCCCAAAGATAAATATATCCCGTCGCTTCGCTCCGCTCCGTTAGAATACCAATGTACCACTCAAATAAGAATACCACTTAATATGAGCCACTTATTCTAACAATCTCCACCTTGGCGAATATTCATCCCTTAGGAGAAAAATAACCTGGGACACCACCTGACGCTGATAGGTTGGAACACATCCTCTCTAACACCTAGAGATGTTAACCAAGTCCAAGCAATGCTTGAACTTGTCTGCAGTAACGGGTTTTGTCAACATGTCTGCTGCATTTTCAGAAGTGTGAACTTTCTCAAGCAATATATCACCGAAAGAAACCAACTCCCTGGTCTTGTGATACCTCACATCTATGTGCTTGGTTCTCGCATGATACACCTGGTTCTTCGCCAAATAGATCGCACTCTGACTGTCACAATGCAACTGAACTCCACCTTGCTGAACACCCAGCTCTTTGACTAATCCCGTCAACCACAATGCTTCCTTGGCAGCCTCAGCCACTGCCATATACTCGGACTCAGTCGTAGATAGTGCAACTAGAGACTGAACCATGGATCTCCAACTGATAGGCCCTCCTGCAAGAGTGAATACATAGTCAGTAGTCGACCTCCTGTCATCCAAGTCCCCTGCATAATCTGCATTAACATACCCCACGACTGAAAAAATCATCCTGCTGTCTGACAAACATGATACCATGGTCTGTAGTACTCCTCAAGTATTTGAAAATCCACTTGACTGCATCCCAATGCCGTCTCCCTGGATTCGCCATAAACTTGCTCACTGCGCTAACTGCATGCGCTAAATCCGGCCTAGTACAAACCATAGCATACATCAGACACCCCACTGCACTAGCATATGGAACCTTTGACATGTTTTCAATTTTTTTTCTGTCTTTAGGCACTGTGAGGTAGACAATCTAAAATGATTCGCTAAAGGTGTGCTCACTGGCTTCGCATTACCCATGTTGAACCTCTCCAACACCTTTTGTATGTAACTACCTTGAGATAACCACAATTTTCTGGAATCTCTGTCCCTGCGAATCTCCATCCCAAGAATCTTCTTAGCCGCGCCCAAATTCTTCATGTCAAACTCTCTACTCAACAAAGTCTTCAACTTGTTAACTTCATTTATACTCTTCGCAGCAATCAACATATCATCCACATACAATAACAGAAAAATAAAAGAACCATCATCAAGGCTCCTCACATAAACACAACAGTCATACTCATCTCCAATAGCCAATCCGAATCATGTAAGAGTCAAAATGCTTGTACCACTGCCTCAGAGACTGCTTTAGCCCATAAAGTGACTTCCTCAATTTACAGACTAAGTGCTCCTGTCTACTGCATGTAAATTTGTTACTCCAACTCACTATGAAGAAAAGCTGTCTTTACATCCATCTGCTCTAACTCCATATCGTAATGTGCTACCAATGCCAACACTACCCTGATGGAAGTGTGTC
>JAOXJJ010000914.1:9306903-9323025 GCA_025769935.1 Phoenix roebelenii
ATCTAGGGCCGGGCCAGGCACGGCCCGTTTAATCTGGGGCCCGATGGGCTTGGGCCGGGTCGGGCCCGACACGGCCCGATGCCCATCTCTAGTTGCCTGTTCAGCAATTTCAACTTGTCCATGATATTAAATGAAGCTGCAGCATTGCTACCATACTGCAAATTTGCACAAGCTGCACAAGATGCACAAGAACCTGAACTGAATAGCAATCACCCCTCCATTTTGGGCCAGCATGAAAAATTATAGTGCCAAAACCTGAGGATATATATTTGATTTGGCTATCTTAGAGATTTTCTTCTGCAATATTTGTGTAGACGAACAAACTCTCTTATAAATTATAGTTGACCTTTTGTTGCTGATGTAGGAGGACTGTAATCCAGCTTGGTTCCATATTTACATTTCAATTTCTAGATGACTAACTGCCATGTATGCTTCCAGTTCAACTTTTCGGCTTATTATTGATTAGGGATCAAATCCGGTTGGGTTGGATTAGGGATGGGTACGATCAAATTTTCAATCTGCATTTGGATCGGATGAAAGCATAGAATCCATGCCTAATTTAATTCGATTCATGTTAGGTCGGGTCGGTTATAAAATTGATTTTATCAATCTATTAGATTTTACGATCAAATCATGTCAAAAATAATCTTAGCACAGAACAAATAAGTATATATAGATTGATAGCCATGTATAGTTATAATTACCAGCACATATTATTGACTAACTATATGATCAAAACAAGAGTAATTTCTTATGCTAGTTAGGGATTCGTTCGGCTCAGTTTGTATTCGGATTGAAAATTTAGTAATCCAAATCCATATTCGAAATGAGTCATGTTTTGAACTCAAACGTAATCTAAATAACTTTAGTTTTAGACTAAGTTAATTTTGGATTGGGTCCAGATCAGAAGCCAATGAATCCAATCCATCTGCAGCTGTAGTGATGCTGAATTTTGAATCACCAAAGAAAATGTTTCTTCTTTTTGGTTCTCGGACTGTTTTCTGATCTTATTCCCTGTTCTGGAAAAGCTTAAGCCCTGTACTCTCTAGGAGCGTCTCAGCTTAGAAGTTTAAATCCTTTTGCTCCTTCATCCATTTTATTTGATATGGTACAATTATCTATCAAGCCAAAAGCCTGTTTTTCCCACAAAATGGTTTTTTAAGTTCTGTGAGCCATGGTCCAATACATATACTGATTTTAAGAACCCCAGCTGGATTGCAAAGATACCAACTAATTAAATCTCTGATCACAGGTTCAGAATTTTCTGTTTCTCGTTCAAAGCAATCCAGAACCAGCCCTGCAAAAAATTACCAGTTTATTTGATCATAGCATGGTCACACAATTACTAGTTTGGTTTGAGTAAATACCTTTATTTCACTAGGCCAAGTCCAACATCCAACAAACTCCAAGAGTTCAGGGCACAAACATCACTATAACAGTAAGAAATAAAAAGAGGAAAATAAAAGATAAGTCTCAGGTAACTCAAGTTCAAGGGGGACATCCCAACTTTCTAGCTGCTGCCATTAATTCTTAGCTGCTGGTTTGCCACTCTTAGCCTACTTGAGAATAAAATCAAATTGATTAGAACTACAATAAAGAAAACAAAAAGAACCCATATTTCTACCTATTCGCCTCTATTTAATTCTGATATTGATTCTAAATGTTCCTTTAAAACTTTTCTGACAGACAGAAAAATTAAAGATATCACAAGGCTGAGCAGTCCTACGAGACTGTCTAAAACCTTTTCAGAGGGAGACAAGCATGCAATAAAATAATCCTGTTTACCTTCCTCTTGGGCTCTCGGGGCTTTTGCTCAGCCTTTTTGGGGGCCTGCTTGGATGCATGGGTCTTGTCTGAACTCTCACCTGGCTTGGGCTGTGCTATTAGCCCAGGTTTCGCAGCCTGCATGGATGCCATTCCTCTCACACAACAGGAAGCTAAGAAGAAGTCTTGGAAGTGGTCCTTGGCTTGGGTACTTTGCCACTGCCTGGGGGTTAGTATATATAGCAAAGATTTGGTAGTACAGAGCATGGGAATTAGATTCAAAATCCAAGAACAAAGCTGGCTTGAATAATTGTAGCATGAGGGAATGGAATAAGGACAGGTTATTGGAGGCTTTTGCATGGAATTAGATGTGTTTTAGTGGCGTATCTCGCTATAATGTTGAATCTGATTTGATGAAATGTGGACATTTATGGATGCTTGCACGTTGAATCCATTTGGAAGCCAGCTTGGAATACAAAAAGAGAGATTCGTGTATGCAGAGATTCTAAAAGCCAAATTATGCAAGGACATACCACATGACAAGATTGATAATGCCATGCTTCCTTTCTGATAAGAGATAAACCTTGCTTAATGGTTGCTCTTTGCACCTTATTTGGCTCCCCAAGAGCTTGGCCTAACAAAGAGGATAGTATAAACTAATGTTGTTTCTTTTTAAGTATGTTTCAGTTGTTGGTTATTCAACAATGATGGTTCCTCATGAGCCTTTTTTGAACCTTGCTTCTTGGGCGTGCTTCTTTAACACATTTCATGCTCGTAATGAAATGTAAATGGGCATCTAGTTTGTCTTGTCTGGAAAAAAAAGAGGGTATATCTTAAAATTATTCACGTCTATTCCAATATAAAATTCTAATCAGTATGATAGTATGGGAAAGCTGTCACGCCCCAAATCCAAGACATAACCTAACCATGCTACCAAGCGATATAGCCCACAATAACACGAAGCTAACTATTACATTTTAGCTTCAGAATCCATCACAAACAAAATATAATAATTAAAAGTCTAATTTCATGATCCATTAAAAATAAAATAAACACCGGTTCAAAGCATTTAAATCCAAACATAAATACCAAGTCCATAATCTACAATATTTAGAAAATTATTAAGCTACAAATTTATAACCAACTATAGAAACTAAAATTCTGCTTCAAATCGCCAGGCTTACTAGCACAAACTTCAAGTCTGGACCATCTTTTGTTCCTACTGATCCTATTTGTATGCAGAGAGAAAAAAATAATATAAGTGAGCTCAAGCATAACTTGTTTGCATGAATCGATATATCATATGGAGAAAATAACAATTATTACAAGATAGAACTCTTTATAGTATCATATGATAAAGTAAGTCATAAAATCAATCATGCATGCATAAATTATCAATATGTCATAAATATGGTTCCAGATGTATAGAATAAATAAAATTATAAATTATTACCATTTAATTATATCATTGATTAAATTACTACTCTCAGACTAAATGCTAAGGTTACTATTATATCTGTAACAAGGTCGTAATCGACAAAATATCAACTACTATTATCTGTTGGTATGGTCGTATGCTAACTACTATTACCCGCTGATAGAGTCATATGCCAACTACTATAATTTGTTAGCAGGATTATACAGAATTAGCTCCAGATATCAATTTATGCCACTTTCAGGGGTCATACATAGCTATATAAGAGCCTTTTGCTATAGTTCTTAAAATAATTTTTCTTAAGTAATATATTTTTAAATTATATTCTCTTGAATCATAATGAATAAGTTTCTAAAAAGTTATAAAGAGTTCATAGTCCATAATTAACCCTTTAATAGTAGAAAAATCAAGAAACTATTCTTTCGTAACAAAAATACAAATTTCAAAACTATGAAGTTCGTAGTTCATAAACAAGTTATTAATATTAAAATATTCATAAAAACTATTATTTCATAATAAATCATAAGTTTCATAATATCATATGCTTGATTCTTAATTTTTTAAAAAATATGATATCTTCACAAGCAAATCTATGCATAAAAAATATGATAATTTAAAAGCGGCGAGTACCCTAAATCAACCGCATGCTCCCATTAGATCGCCTAGAGCTCAGGATCTCCTCGATCACCGTGGCAGATCCCTCTCAAGAATGATGTGATCCTCATCCAGCACCTGTCTCGCATAGGAAACACCATCCCGAGCAGCCCTAACCTCGGCCCCGACAAGGGACTGGTCAAAAATACGCCGCCCCCCAACCGCCATTAGTCTAGCCTGTTGATCTCTGATGACAAACCCAGAACCACTGCAACCACCCGCCCTGACGCTACTGTCAAAGTTCACCTTAAGAAAACCAGAGGGTGGGGACTCCCAGGAGACAAGCCTAATCCTGGACGCTATACTAGCGGAATGGGAGCTCCAGATTTCTCCGGCCAACCCAAGGGATGACAATGAAGTGGTGTCAAGGACCTCTACCGCATGACGTAGGGCCCTTTCCACCACCGCTCTCGAGTGCGCACCTCTATCCTCAAATACTCAGACATTTTTGTCCAGTCAGCAATGGTAAACTAGATAAGCCGCCCTAATCCCCTGCTCCAGTCTGTCAGGCCGCCAAGAAGCCTCATGCAGAAAGATCAAAAACTCCTCAATCGATGCCCACCTCCGACTGTAAATGGTAAATTACCTGATTCCAATCCCTTTTCCAATTCAAGAACCCTCATTATGATTTTTATTGAACAACCAGTTTTTGATAATATTTCAATATGCTGTTGATCAACGACATCTATATCACGATATGCAGGAAGAAATCAAACCTCATTATCTTTCAATAATTCATGATTGTGAACATTATCAAATTTAGTAACTTTCCATTGAGAAACTCCATCAACAATGTCTTTTGATATTACCATTTTTGCCCCACAGCCACATCTTGATGATTTTCTATTTCTTTGCCGTTCAACTTCATAATTTTCTATTTCAATAATTCATGATTGATAACCTACTCTCCCAATAAGTTGCTCAAAATGTTGCATAAATCTAAAAGAGTTACTAAGCTTGCAAGAACGACAAAATGCACTAAACCTCAATTTGCAAAGGCTCGCCCTAATATGATCAGACAACTTACAATTTCCAGTTGAAGTTATACGTGCATGCGCATGAGACAGACAGATTGATAAATAGATAGATAGACAGAGAGACAGAGAGAATAGAACTATCATAGCATAGGCTAGGCTCCAGTGTGAATATGATTGAAGCAAAAGAATTGTTGGCAAAAGTGGCTTTCACTATTATGAGAGCGAGACTGATTGGCTTTTATGAGATTCTCGACAAGTTGGTCCCTAAAGAAAAGGATCAGAGCAAAACATGGTCCGTCCCACTTTAGACTTTCTGGACGTCCGGGAAGGGAAGGTGAGAAGAGAAAATGTGAAAAAAAGAAAGTGACGGGCTCAACCTGAATTATGTTGTTATTCTTCGCTGCTGTGACTCGTGGTACATTATTTCTAAATACTTCTAGAACATTCATGTAACAATCATTATAAAGATATTCAAATTAGTTAGTAAGCTGGTAGAACGTAAGCTTCAAGCAAAGAATAAAATAATTATTTGTATTGCTATTGCTGCCTCTTCATGTTTGTTGTGTAAAGGGAACGCATTATTATTTGTTTTTCATTATTTATCTCTCTTAATCTTTCCAATAACAATATTTCTTCAAATTTCAATGCTTTTCGAATTGTTAATGTTAAAATCAACGGATTTTTTAAGATCCTTTTTTGCCTCTCTGGAGATGGTTTAAAGTTCTTAACAATTAGGTATTAAGCTCTCAATAATAGAATATCTAAAAGGCTTTATCAAGAAAGATAATCAGCTAGCATAAAGTGTACCTAGCAACTATTTTTCTACCAAGATGGATTTTTACTTAATAATGAGGCATATGAGGCTCCTTAATGAATTGATCATGAGTGCATCCAAGAAGGACAGTTTTTTTTAATCATATTAAGGCTTCCTAATTATTTAGGAGTAAGATGAGCTAAGAGATTATAATACTGTTGCATTTTACTTCTATGAAATTTAAAGATATATTCTATAATATTATCTGTTTTCTGATAATATATAGAAAACAATAGTTTCTTAAAGAATACGAAGATTGTAGGCAATGAGTTTTTAAGTTTTTCCATTCATAATTTTCTTGGGATATTTGTCATAAAAAGAACATATATACGAAAGATGCTTTTCACTAGTTTAAAATAGACATAAGTAATAAATTTGATTCATGTGGAAATTATTAGAAGTTTTGTTTTAAGATTTTAGGCAGCAGGATAAAACTTTTTAAGCTTTATGTTACATTGGTGTGAAAGCATAAGCTATACTGATAAGAATGACAAGAACAAGCCGTGAAATGGTCCAAAAGTTTAATTGTTGCACTAAGCGTTTTGTACTTCTTTCATCCTCTCAGAAAAGCGGCTGAAGCAGGGCTCCATTTTGTCAAAAAAGAAAAAAATTGTATTGGCACTACTCTAACTCCTTGATGAAATTGGGTGGGCCTCATCATTTTCCTTTCTTTCACTCATAAAAAATTGGGGTGAGGGGGTGGGGGGAGGGAGGATGCTTGCATCCTTCTATGCAATGGGTGTAGCGATGCAACTTATTATTAGACAATATAGCTTGCTTTGCTCAGGTTCAATATAAGTAGAAAAGTTTGTTTTTAAATAATTTCATTCTCTCGGCAACTCATTATGTTGAGGTATTTTAGAAATGATTTTTTTAAGCCTGATGCCATGATCTCAACAATATTTTTCAAATAGACCTCTGTATTCACCATCATTATCTGCTCGAATACACTTCAATTGTCTTTTCATTTCTCTTTCAACACTAGCGTGAAAATGTTTGAATACATCAAGTACATGGTCTTTAAATTTTAAAGCAAAGACTCATACTTTTATGAAATGATCATTAATAAAAGTAATAAAATATAAAGCACCACCGAAAGTTCTAGCATCTATAGTGCAAACATCAGTATGAATTAAATCCAAAACATGTGATCTTTTATATGGAGGGAATTTATAAAATACAACTCTATATTGTTTGCCAGCTAAACAATGAGTATATGTCTTTAGGGGTGTATTTTTTTTATAGAAATGAGTTTTTTTTTTGCTAGAATATTAAGTTCCTTCTCACTCCTCTGTCCAAGCCACTTATGTCATAATTCAATCAAAGAGTCTTCAACTGCATTCACCTCTCCTTTGCACCATTTTGTTTGCATCATGTAAAGTGTGCTCTATTTCTTTTCTCTTATTATTATTAGAGAACCTTTGGTAAGCTTTCATTTTCCTTCACCAAAGTAATTGTGGTAATGTTCATCATCAAGTACTCTAGTAGAGATCAAATGGAAGCGGGCATCTGAAACATGTCTCACATTTTTCAGAAATAGTTAACACCCAATGCCGGTTCCCAAACAAACGTCTTCCATGCCAATAATCTTAGTTACTTCATCATTTTTCCTCTTGATATTGCCAAGATCACCACTAGTATAGAATGTGAAGAAGTCCCATCGAGAAGTAACATAAAAGAGACGCTCGAGTTAACAACCCAAGTACAATCCTCGCATGTAAGATTTATACAAGCATCATCACAATAATATTAACATCACCATCAGATGCAATTGTTGTTGTATCAATTTCTCCTTTTTTTTACATCTTTCAGTTGATTGCTCTCTTTTAAATTTTCTGCACTCTATTTTTATGTGCCCTAGCTTGCCACAATAAATATATTTTATCTCTTTTCTGAATTTGGACATTCTTCTTGATTTATCATGATTGTTACAATTTTGTAAGATTCTAGTTATACGCCTCCTCTACCTTTCTGTAACCGATGTCTCTAACTGTATAATCACACCATATTCTCTTTTTCTTATCTTCTCATTAAGCATACTATTTTTTTACCATTTTCAATGTTACCATGCTATTAGGAGCTGAATTGCTTAGTGATACAACCAGAGTTTCACAACTATAAGTCAAGGAGCTGAGCAACAACAATCATCATCTAACACCATTTTCATAGTAGTTAGCTAATTTACCACATCCTAAAATCTACTCAAATGCTTGGCCATTGAACTTTCCACCTTATACTTCATATTTAACAAGCTTTCTAATCACGAATGTCTTGTTCTGTACAGTCTTCCGCTCATAGAGACTCTAATTCTTCAATAAACTATGGGCATTAGTATCCATAGCAACATGATGAAAAATACTATCATCTATCCACTGCCTGATTAAACCAACCATCTTCTTGTTCATATTCTCCCACTCTTGCCAAGTTTTGTCATTTGATTTGGCACTATCTCCTTCAATAGGATCATACAAATCTTTGTAAAATAATAAATCTTCTATTCGAAGCTTTTAAATTAAATAATTGGAAGATACGAGTTTAACTATACTGTCACCTGAATGTTTTTCCATTTAATCAATACAAAAAAAATTTAGCCACTAACAATCTGCTTTAATACCACTTTGCTGGAAAAATATGTAATCAAGAAATAATGATGCCGCAAACTTCTTTTTCCTCTTTCTATAATTAAATGGGATATCACTCATCAAGTAACGATAATTTCTACAATCTACTCAAGGCAAAATAACAAGCAAAATAATCGAGCAATCCACACATAAGGGGCAACATAATTTTTAACATGGAAAACCTTTCTATATAAAGGAAAAAAAATACGGAATCTACTCTAGCCAAAAACTTCCACTATTTAGAAATAATGGAATTATAATAGATTCTCTCTAGTTCAACTAGAGGCAAGTATTGATATTTGAAATAATTAATAGAGAAGACTTTTCAACGATCCAAACCGTTTAATCTGTAGCTCTTTGAAATTTCAGTCAAATATGAATAAAATCAACCATCTAATCATCTGAATTTTGCCATAAACATACCCAAGCCCGCGGTTTCTCTTATTATTTTTATTATTATTATTTTAAATGAGGTGGGTCCCATATGAGGCGGGACCACACCAATAATGTTACATTTGTGTGAACGCATAAGCTATACCGATAAGAATGACAAGAACAAACCGTGAAATGGTCCAAAAGTTTAAGCGTTGCTGTAAGCATTTTGGACTTCTTTCATCCTCTCAGAAAATAACTGAAGCAGGGCTCCATTTTGTCAAAAAAGAAAAAAATTGTATTGGTACTACTCTAACTCCTTAATGAAATTGGGTGGGCCTCATCATTTTCCTTTCTTTCACTCATAAAAAAATGGGGTGAGGGGATGGGGGGAGGGAGGATGCTTGCATCCTTCCATGCAATGGGTGCAGGGATGCAACTTATTATTAGCCTATATAGCTTGCTTTGCTCAGGTTCAATAGAAGTAGGAAAAGGCTGTTTTTAAATAATTTCCTTGTGTCTTGGTGTTTGAACTCTATTACCCATCTTATATTACCTAATCTTTTATTCATGGGTCTTCTATAATTTATCTGTGCTTAATTTATATCTAATCATATGCATTTCTTTGAACTTAAGGTACTTCTTTTCTTGTTCATCACATAGACATTAGTGCATTAGTGAGGGATAAGGAATCCTAAGCATTTTGTTGCTGCCTTTTTTTTTTTTCAAAAGGCACCATCTACTGTCCCAATCATAGCTTTATTGGTCGCAATCACAAACCGTCTTGCCTTCAGCTTCACACCAAAATAAAGGTGGTATTCAAGCGGCTTTTCTTATCTTAAGCGAGTACAAGTCGAACCCCAAGGCTCATTAGTGGAAACTGGATTGTTGAATTGAATCTGCTCTGGAAAATGTTGAACTGCAACAGCAAGTCATATGAAATGTTAAATGCAGAGGAAGTATTAGTTTTGTGAACCAGGAATTGCACCATTTTTTACTTAGTAATCAAAGATATTAAATTTGTTTCTTTCATATTCTAGTAATTTTCTTTCATGTCTAAATTTTATTGTTTATTTTTTTAGTCCATATATTTAGTTGCTTTCTTTTTTTATATATATTTTATATATTTATGTTTTATTTATTTGGACTAATTTTTATCTTATTATTTTTAAGTACTCAGGTTTAGTATTTTTAGTTTTTTCCCTTTTTAATTACCTGCTGTGTTTCTAGTGGTTGGGTCTATTTTATTTCTTTGTTTCCTCTATTTATGTTATAATTACTTATTTTATTTTAAACAAATGATTTGTTTGAGGTTGATAATATAATCTTTTGGCTATTTGTGTCCGAAATGATACTGGAATTGTAGATGTGCAAATGCACGGGGAGCCAAAACACAAATTAAAGAGGGTTCCTAGTTACACAATCAACAACATAAAATAAAATAATCTCATGAATATAAAAATTGACACGCCAATTAAATAATCCTCCTTAACATCCTTAGATTTTGTGATATGCTATCTATGCATCAGTTCTTCAAATAGGTTAGAGAGGACTAGCAATCAGAAGGGTGATGTTTGACAAGGAGCATCAAGATAGTACAATCCCAAAAATTAAGATTCCTCAAATTATTTTAAGATTAGTAGCTCAAAAGTTAGTAAATTGAAAAATAAGATAGCAAGAATCGAAAAGCTGCTCTCCGTTTGCATGGCAAATCCATGTAAAATAAAGTTATTTATTTTTTTTTTTTGCTAAAGCAGATATGTCATTCAATATGAGTACATATATATTCAACAAAATTAGAAAATAACCGATCATGGAGTGCCCAAGGCAACTCTCCCTCTTCAGCCCATAGGGTGCTCCCAGAATGGTTTGCCACATAAGCAGCTATCGAGTCTGTAGTCCCGTCAGCCTCTCTGAATAGATGTTCGGCCTAAAAGGCCATCCCATCCCTCATTATTGCCCAGATGTCTCAATACAGGGGTGACCTGCCCACCACCGCTCGAATCTCTTAAATCCAACAGATCACCATAGCTGAGTCACCTTTAAATGGTTCAGCCGGGTTTAAGTCCAGCTCACCCAACATCAACAATTTTTCTAACTCGGTCAATTGGTCAAGTCGCAGAACGCTGCCATCCACCATTCATATTGTCTATTGTTGCGAGCTGAATGGTGACTCATATGATCAGTTATATGGAAACAATACTGTGGACTGTCATAATGGATATATTGTTTAAATTGTTTAATATTTAATTTTTTTGACTCTCATGAATGTATTTACACTAGTTTGATTTAATAAATTCAGTTTATCTAAAAAAAACCATCGTAACCCTACTTCCATACTACCATCAAATGTTAGCATAAAACAAAAAATAAAATAGCCATAATTAAAATCTATAATCATTTATTCATACTAAATATATCAAGAAACAAAAAATATCTTAGCCGAACACCATGGCATCAACAAGAGAGAGAGGACCAACAAGTGGCATCTCTCCCCTCTCCATTCCCATTCTCTGTAGTTGGTGGTATCTACAACGAAGAAGGATGATGACTCACACAAAGTAAAATCCCCATGGCATAACAACAGAGAAAGGGAAAAGGACACACAGACGCAGGGGGCTCTCACACGTGCGAGAGGCTCAGAAGCCCCGGCAGTAGTTGCACGGCGCCGCTCGCCGAGCCCACCCGAACACGTCCCACACGTGCCGCCCCCTCCTCCTCCTCCTCCTCCTCTCCGGTCTCATCCTCGCCACCTCCGCGTCCGTCCTCCGCAGCAGCTCCCACATCACGTGCACGTCCTCGTACTCGCACGTACTCACCTCCTTCCTCAGCCTCCCCAACCCTAATTAAAATTATATAAAAAAGAACTTGGAAAACACATCAGAACCGATCCGGACCGTCCATCATCCGATGGTCCGACGACGGAGGGCATAGATCATCTTACCGGTCTTCCGGAGGCCGAGTCGAGCGGTGACGCCGATCCAGGCCCTCCTCATCGGGAACGCCACGCGATCCCACCACTCCATCCCGCCGGATCGCCGAGGAGAACCACAACCAGGACCAGCACGCGTTCTTCCGCCGCAGACTTCCTCTTTTAAAGCAACCGGTCGCGGCCCGAGCCTAGGTACCAACCGGCAGGTGCCGGTTCTTGGCCGTTTGTGTACGTACACGTGGCGGTTTTCTTCTTTTTTTTGGGAGTCCATTGCGCGGTGGAGGTTTGCTCTGGCGAATATAAGGACACATCGGATTCTTCCACGTAGGCCGATCTTATGGCATCGTACGGCTGTTGTCGGAGAGGGACGGGGACGGCAACAGGGGCTGCAAGTGGGTCAGTTTGGCTGTCTAACTAATTTCATTTGTTTTTTCCGCTGCCTGACTAATTTTATTTGTTTATTGGGCCGAGATGGGTACGTGGCGGTCGTTTTTTCGGGGCCCCACGTCACGTTTTTGGCGGGAGAGCACGGAAAACATCTGTGGGCCGCGTGTCCTTTTTGCACCCTGCCGAGAGTGAGAAGGCTATATGGTTCTGAACTTATTTTTACTCACAAAACAAACACCAATTCTACACCCTAGGAGTGCTATGGCCTATGTGGTTAGAAGGAACTCAGCTTTTTGCAGTGTTTGGTGGATCTAGAAAATCATTTTCGCAAGGAAATCAGATAGTTGGGGAGGGTGTAAATGTAAAATGATAAGCTGAAGGCCCAGAACCAAACCAAAATGATTAGGTGGGTGGATGGTTGTAACTTAGAAGGATTAAATATCTAATAATCCATCAATTTTATAACATATGATCAGAATCTTGGTCATCCGGGATTTCGTCTGAAAGCCTTCATGATCTCGCAATACCAAATGATAATCCATCGATCAAGAGTATATGAATTCGTTAATTTGTGAGGTGACAAAGTAGAAGAATCATATGATTGTCTGCGGCAGTTGGGATGGTTCACCAATATAACCTTAGTCTAACCACCATATCCTTTTTGAGTGGATATTCGTTACCAACTAACTCTTGTTAAGATGTTCAATATTTATCATTGTTTCCATAAGATAAAAAAAATTATACATAAAAATACATAGTTAATGTGTAAAATTTATATTGCTTATCAAAATAGCTTCAAAGATAGCCTATAGTTTGGATGTTCTATCAAACCGGAGCTTGGCACAACCGTCAATGTTCTACTAGAGAAGATATTCGTATTAAGGAATTCTTGTTAAGCTATTTAAAGATTGAGAATTGTTAGGGTATCACAAAGATTCTCTTACAAACAAATCATGTATCGGATTATTTCTTACGATCCCTCTAGTTGACATGGTTTTCTTCTTCCACTAAAAATGCTATCTATTTCTTTTTTAGATTTTATTGCGATGCTTATCAAATGGAATACAATATCATTTGTGCAAATAATGCGAACACGATCCATATAGCATGAAGGCATGAATTTAGTTTATATGGATTTAAGGAGGGTCTTATGACTTGTTTGCACTTGGCCACATAAAAACCTAATTCTTTGTGACATTTTGTTAAGACAACGACAAATTTGATATCATATATGTGACTTGTTTGAATTTCAACTGTGATAATATTAAACCTTTTGAGAAAAAAAATTGTCATCTTAAGATTAGAACTGGTTGTTACATAACTTACATTAGTTTTGTGATCATCTGTTGGTGACTTTGCGTACCCATGCCCAAAGCATTGATGCAAGCACGATTTCTTGGAGTAACAAATCAGAGCATCATACCATTAGACACAGTGTAAAAAATGTATTGATCCATGATTGCTAAATATTAGTTTATTCAAGGTCATTATGTAAAGATTAAGAGATTGAAGTACATATGATAAAGTATGTCTGAATTATAAGTTTGCATGATGGAAGAGCAGATTTTGTATAAGAATGATGTTCCCAACCAGTTTTTGTAATCCATTAATTGGACTAGTCAACTAGGTGCCCTACAAAGGCAAAGAACTAAAGACTTTAGACTAGTATAGGATACGTATACCCTAATCATATACTCATAAGATTAGCATATCTTCCACCTTGGCATGTTCTTTATCATATCTTACACCTTGATTGTTCTGCCAAGGCAGTTAGTGGCAAGTAAACTAAAACTGCTCAATGACTACCAATTAAAAAAAGTCATTACTGTTCACTATGGGCCTCACGTTAGTTCATCGAAATGTACCAACTCCTGTTGACCAACATGAGAAATACTGAGTTTTGAGTAATTAGCTTTTGTGAGTTCTCATATAGTGAACAAAAACCATCTCATGTAAATCCATGGATGCCAAAACTTCATAATGTTGATGAGCAGCTTTAGTAAACTAATAATTCTTCTTCTAAGGAGGCTTGACAAATGTTAGCTCGTACCCACCTCGCACTTGTCTAAAATAAAAGAAGGTTTGGATCAAGATTCTTCTGACGTAGACACCTCTACCCAACCCGGTTAGAATGTGGGCTTGGTTCAGGCTTGGCTCACAAACCTATTTAGGCCATTTGATCTTAACAATGAACCAAACACAGCAAACACATAGGTTGCAGCGAACTCAAAAGGGCATTAGGACCGTTGGAGAGGAGGAAACAACAAAGGAGTTTGTTGAAGGAGGGGGGGGGGGTCACCAATGGGACCATAAGAAGAGGGGTGTGGTGATGAGATAAGCCTAGTTGAGGTAGGAGGTGATTGGTGGAACTGAAAAGGAGAGGGGCAGCCACAATATATCACCACAAGGGTTAGCAGTTTTGACATGGGCTGAGCTTGATCAGATCAGACACAAAGGACAAGTCTGTGTATAGAATTGGTCAAATTCAGATGGGTTCGAGTTTTCTGATCGAGCTCGAATTTGGCCTAGTCTAAACCCAACCTAACACGTGCATGCATATTGCTTGTAGACAATTCGAGACACTAAGTTGAACACAAAGGTAGCCAAGCTACCAAGACACCCTAAAGGCGATCAAAGTGTGAATGAATCCAACAATCACCTAGATACTCTATAGTGTCATAGTTGGAGTCAAAATTATCTTAGGGTTGTAAATGGGCTGAGAAAGATAGCTCAACTTCTGCAAGGAAAAAATTGGGGTAGATGGAGAACTAGGTGTGAATTCGGTAGCTGACTGGACGAAATTAACCATCTAACATCAGGCCAATTGGAAATCTTCACAACTAAAGCAATCTAATATAAGCTAGTTAAAATATTAAAAATACTGCAACTAATTATCACTTTATTGTAAAGCAACTTAAATGCTAAGCAGAGGTTAATTTTACATGAAAAAGAACATAAGAGTTTGATCAGTGATTCCCACTTCATAATCATGCAAAATGGAACAACGAGAGAAGAAAGACATGTTCTTGGATCACCTTTATTATATCAAAACCACAAAAAAAAAAAAAAAAAATCCACTCGCCGGTCCGGCCAACCTAGTAGCCCCATGCCTTCGACATGCCTTATCATTAATAAGTATCTAATTTAGAAACTATCTCAGTTGCATTGTCACCAAAATTCACATCGAGAGGAAGATTAATTATTTCCCTTAGTTGAAGATGGCACAGTCATGGCGAATGTTGCCATTGGATCCGGTCTTAACCCCGACCCGGCCCAGCTTGGTGATGGCAGAGACGAAGCCCCGTTGGAAAGATGATGGGCTCTGAGCCCAGAAGTTGACAATGGGCTTGGACCGGGGGTCGGTAAAGAGGACCTGGTCTGAAGTGAAGAGGCCCTTGCCATACTGGAGATTCTTGTAGTACTGGTTATCAAAGGTTCGAGGTGTGACAGGATCCATGTTGATGGCTATTCTTGGGTCTACACCCTTGGGGCACATGGACTGGAGCTGGGCCGCATAGCTCTCGTTCAGAGTTGGATCAACTGAACTTTGTGGGCTGAAGCTGTATATACGTTTGGCAAACTTGTCGCAGTGCGAGAATCCCAATGTGTGTGCCGCTGCCAAAAAAAGAAGCACACCATTAGTATTTTTTTAATTTTTTTTGCTAAACCGGATGTATCGTACAATATAAATATAAAAATAGCTAAAAAAATAGAAAAACAATAGGTTCCAGAGCGCACCAGGCAACTCTTTTTTTCCAACCTAAAAAGTATTTTCAGAATGATTGGCTACATACGAGACCATCCAATCTGCTGCCTCATTGGTATCTCTGTATGTATGTAGATCATTAATTGATGGTCATTTAAAGCTTCAGTGTTTGCTTCATGGGAAGAATCCAAGGAGCCACTTTGGTTAGTAAAGTCTTTTGATTTGATTCCACTAAAGCAACTGAGCCCTCTCTCTCTCTCTCTCTCTCTCTCCCCTGCATAGAATCTAACCACGTCCGTGATTTGTACCTTTGTCTCTAGGATGGCTTCTAGCTATAACTAAACGCCTCTTCCTTTAATCATACCCTCAACCTCCTTCAAGAGCAATTCTAGGCAGGACTGTCAATAAACCAAATTGTTCATGAACCCATTGTGTTAATTAGATCATGGGATGAACCAAG
>JAOXJJ010000914.1:9352016-9398299 GCA_025769935.1 Phoenix roebelenii
AACCGGCCCATCCTGATCCAATCAAGATTGGGTTGGTCTTGCTTGGTTCTCGGGTTAGTCTATTTTTTTATTAAAAAAAGAAATCAGTAAATAAATAATTGATTTTGTTTGAGAAATAAATCAATAATGGAAGCTAGAATGGATTAAAAACAATATATAATATATTCAGAGGCATCTACAGTAAAATTAGAAATATCTATAAACCTGAAATATAATATGTTGCAGGCAAAAATCGCAATAAACCAATACGTCATTCAAAAAAGAAATACTTAACCAAGATCATGAATGAAAAATCTATATAATACGAGATGTGGGCCGTCCTCACAAGACCGACAGAGGTCCAAACGAAGCAGAAAGCAGAGTCACAGGAGGATTTTACGCCAACAAAAGGTTAAAATTCAAAAGATTTAACGCCAACATATCAAGCGAATTTGAACAAATCATTTCATATTCCATATTCCATATTGAACCAAAAGCAATTGATGATGCATAGTGCAATACCTCGGGCGGAGGCGAGCCTGGATCGATCGGGACTTGGGGCCGATCGGTCGACGCCGGAGAGGAGGGAGGAGGAGAAGATCCTCGGGCGGAGGCGAAGCTCGATCAAGGCTTGATGACAAGAGAACAAATTAAAGAAGGAAAAAAAACCCACGAACACCCGAAGAAGAGAAGGAGGAGAAGGAGGAGAACAAGCGAGACGGAGGGAGAAGAGGGAGGAGGAGAAAACTACCTCGGGCGGAGCGGGTTGGGGTCGGCCGGTCGATGCCGGAGAGGAGGGAGGAGGAGAGGAGGTGGGAGTCGGACGGTCCGCGCCGGAGAGGAGGAAGATGGGGGCTAAGGTAGCGCCGGAAACGAGGAAGACGAAGGCTAGGGCAACGCCGAAGAGGAGAATGAGGAGGCTCAGGAGTAGCTAGGGCAAGTATGCGGGCTCGGGGTCGGCCGCTGTTTTATGGGGGCTTCGGCGACGCTTATAAGCGTCGTTTTAGCCTTTCAATTAACCACGCTTATACGCGTCGTCTTAGGCCAAAAACAACGATGCTTTAAAGCGTCGTTTGGTTTTGGATATCTACGACGACGCTTCTAAGCGTCGTCCACTACTTCAAATTACCAACGCTCATTAAGAGCGTCGGGTAAATTTGGCGTGGGAGCAGGATTTACCGACGCTTTTCCCTAGCGTCGGCATTTAAGTGTCGACTTTTCCCTCTTTTACTATAGTGTTTCCTATCTCATCAACTATTCCCTAAAGACTAGATAGGCCCAAGAGGAAAGCATCAAAGAAAGAGATAAAAAGCATATCGAAGGGCATGTGGCTTCTTTGATTATTTTGAGAAATCCGAAAGAGGTAAGGATTAAGAAAAGGTAGCACATTGGGTCCATGTCGATTGGATTTGGGCCCCATGAATTGTGCATGCATTGTCCACGGGATAGTTGATGGGGGTGTGGGATCTAATAGATGGTGTATAAGTATGTGATCTTCAATTGTTATCTTGCAATAGTTGCCATGTGTGTGGCCACCTTGTGTTTATTGCTTATGGGCAAAATGGAGTATGGGAATAATCAATCTATGGTTTCTTAGAAGGCAAAAAAAAACTCCATACTGAAAATCTTAAATAGTGTTTGTTTGAGGTAATATATGTGGTGGCTTTTCTCGTATGATGTGTATGGCAATACTTCCTTTAACTATAAAACGGATACTTGGTTGCTTCATACAAGAATATTATATTAGGGTATTGAACTACAAATTGATGATTGCCTCAAGCGATGGGCATGCATTAAATATGAGATTTTTGATTCTACATTTATCATCATCGGCATCCAAGTAAGAGGTCATCTATATGCCTCAAAATTCAAATATCAGCTAGAAGTTGCAATTTATATATTTACTAGCAAGTAACCCATTCTATGTGGCGAGATTTAATTACATAAAATAAAAATATTAGTAGTGAGGTAGCGATTGGAAAAATTTATAGTTGTATTGAAAATTAAATGATGCACAAAATACTAATAAGTTTATTTGAAATGATCATTGCATGAAAAGCTGTTGTTATATCTAAATGTAGATGATATCTAGATACAAAAGCTAGTTTTTCTTGCAAAAATAGAACTACAATTAATACATTTTTTTGAATGCAAATGCATAATAAATATAAAAATAATGTTAGGGTATAAAAATGTTAATAATGCAAATAATATTACATGCCAGAAGATTTCTTCGTAGAAATTTGGTGAGAGCACAAAATATTTTTTTTCATCGTGTGGTCCATAAAGGGAATATAAGTAGGGGGGGAGGCCCACAAAATATCATGGGCCTTAAGATCCGTTTTGCATCTTAAGCTCCTCCGATCATCAAGTGGCCCATAACTCAAAAGGATACAAAACAAAAGTATATTTCATTCCAAACAAAAGGGAAATCCATTAAAATTCTTTAATAAGTGTAAAAACGAAGATAAACTGGAAAAACAAAAGAAATTAAAGAAACTTAATTAATATGCAACCATCCCTCTTTTGCATGCAATCACAATAGATTAGAAAATGAAAGAAAAATTGAAAGCATATGCATGGGTTCAGTGTAAGTGTCTATTTTTCACATTTTGTGGCTAGGTGGAGAGCCATTTGGCTATTCTTTTTGATGCCCCATGACTAATCTAGAATGTTCTCGTACTAGATTAGAAGACGAAAATTAATGAATAGTTATAATTTCCCATGAACAACTCTAAAGCATATATAGCAAGGATTTTGAGATGAAAAATCTTGTTGCTCAAAGAAAACGACGATTGGTCATGGACACCTAGCTAGTTTGCATATATGCTCCATTTGCTTGCACAATCATCATCAACATAGTGTCTCCAATAAATGCAAGGATGAGAGCAGAGAAGCATGCTAAGCTTCTCCCTTGTTTTCCCCACATGAATTCGATTAATAAACAGGTGTTCTACATGCTCATTTAAGCACTCCAATAAAACTGCATCAATGGGAATGCGAGTTAGGTCTAGGTGCCCAACTCGGCATGCTTTGATGCCTCATGTCCATGATGCAACCAGGAATGAGAACCATAACACTATCATGTATAAGGTGATATGATGTATCAAACTAACGTAAATAGGATGGTCCATTAACCTAAGATGTAATGCGTTGTAGATTGTTTGGCCCTTGCGTGAAACAAATACATACAAGATATAGATTCATGGCATGAACTTTATATTTTTAAGTTTTGAAAAAAAGAAAAAAAAATCCAAAGTGGTATAGTCTGGTTATATAAGAGGGTAACCTAGCAGCTCCTCTCTTGAAAATGATGGAGATGGATGGTTGAACAGGCATACACACACGTGTGTACGAGTAGACGTGAGGAGAATAGCAAACAGAAGCAGAGAGAACGAGGTAAAACTACTGAATACCTCGTGCATGGTGCGCACGGCCTCACGCGCATATAAATTAACCATCCCCACCTCTCGAGTTTGGAGCACAGCCTAAGCTAAGGCAATAGTAAAATATTAAGTTTATGATTAAAGAAGAACTTGACATGAGGAACTTCATGGCAAAACCGCAGAGAGAATGACGTGCTTTTCAGAAGCTAAGTTCTGAATTTGATGAGGCTTATAGTTTCCGAAATGATGGGCATGCTTTGTGGGATAATGATGTTCTTGTTCATATTTTTTGGGTGGTAATGATGTTTCTTTGCCTCCCCCAAGGCCTCGAACCGTCTGCGCGACTTTCCCGTCAAAGGCATCATTGCTTTCGCTTCCTCCCAGCTTGAGGTGCTTGGCCAGCCGATCAGATCCTGGGGCCCACCACCAAAAGCTCTTCTTCCCTCAATAGCTTGAGGGTGAGAGTTAAGTATTAGGGTTTGGGTCCAATACTAAGAGGAGTATAGGGGACAAGAGGATTATCAAACTTCTACAGTAACTCCTTCACAAGTCTCTCATCATTATTGAGCGTAGCTATTTTGTAATAGAATACATATAGTTAGACCTCATGTATTCAATATGGAAATAATTCTCCGTAGTAGAGTTTGCACCCCAATCAAAAAGGATGCAATCGATATTAGAGCATGATTTGTCAATAGTTAGACCATTATTTGTACCCGGAATCATGGGGCATCAAATTTTAATCGCTCTATTTTGATGAAATATTGAAGTAGCTCCAAAGGTATTTGTACCCTTAATTATCATATATATAATTGAGTGATTACTATCTTACCTTTATCATGAGGAATGAAATTTTAATTGCTTTAAATTGATGGAGCAATGATATGAAAATGTTAAACAAAGAATGCCCAATTATTGTTAAATAATAGAACTTAAGACATTATTGCATTAGATCCTACATTTATATATTTTTCAAATTACAAAAGAATAAAATGTTTATACATGCTTGCATGTACAAGCACATTTAAACGAGTACGTGTGCACAGAATAACAACATTACCGAAAAATATCAAAAGAAAAGGAGAAGAAAATCAAGAAGCATCGCGGGTGAAGCAGTTGTAATTCTTGCGCTTAAAAATACGATTATTTGATGGGGAACTGTTAATGCTTTTGTTATATAATAATAATTCTACCCTTCCGTACACATTTTGAAATATGCGAACATAGGCCTAACAAAAGAGCTACTGTGTAATATTTGTCATGCCTCCTATAGAAAGGTTCATTTATCTGCAAAATATTTGAGTTGTAAATCATTTGAAAAATATGGCCATGCATTGATTCTCCAAGAAAATAGATCAATGAAAGAACAGTTAACCTTCTGTAGTAACAACGACAACATATTTTCAAACAACCACAATAATAGTAGTTATCCATGGAGATAATCTCCAAAAACTAATTACATTCGTCAAGGCATGCATGCATCACAAGTACCATCATTGGATGACAACTAGATATGAAGGTGCATTAATATCAGTCTCAGGAAATAATATGGTTAAAGATTATTATGCTATTAAGTCAAGGTCTCAGGTGGACCTCTCATTCCCCTCGACCATAGAATGTAGCCCACCTCATAAATTTTTGTTACAAATATCTCCATCACCATCATCTCTCAAATCCTCTCCTGGTCAAGTCATGTCGGATAGGAACAAGTGCTCCACACTGTGAATCAGGTGGACGTGGGATTTCCAAGTTCAAGCGGCCAACTGTGGCACCAATCATTGAGACCAAATGAGATGAGGTTGGAGAAACGTGTCGGAAACGCATCATTTGACACCACTATTTGAACGTGGTGGAAGGCATGAGAACAGGATAAATACTCTCCGGCGAAGGAAAAGATTAGATCCTTAATTACTCTAGTTTAAGGAAAATATAATAGTGATCGAGTTATTTGACTAAGTTTAGTTATAATATTGCTTAACATGCATCAAAGGATCTATAAGGTCAAGGTAACTAATTTACGGTGCAAGCGAGTTAGGTGCGATGTAAGTAAGGAAAACCTGTACTCGTAAAAAAGTATAGTTTCGGATATAAGCCAAGGTTGGCACCTCCTTTTTAATACTTCCTCTTGGAGGTTCTTCCAATGTTCAAATCTAGAATATTGCTTTAAAAATCTCAAATTTAGTTAATTTTTTAATTAGTTTACAATAGATATTCAAACAAGCTTAGCCGACGTTATATGAAAATGTCAAATTTGGTGAGAAAACTTAGAAGAGCAACACAAACTCAATCAACATTGAGCCATATCTAATTCAAACCCATCAAGTGCATAAACAAAACCTAAATCGAATTCTAGGCTTAAAACAAGGTACCGAACCCGATTGAATCACCAATAGTCCAATCTTGCAATTGACTTGGAGGCAACAAAATCCACTTCGGAGATGATTAGTTAGACTACCTTAAATTTGAGGTCATCTTATGCTTAATCAGCTCCCACAAGTTGCTTGGTCACCTACAACTATATTAATGCATCAATCAACCAAGCACTTGGTTTTCTGAGTAGAGAAAGTAGCTTTTCTTTATATTTCCCCACTTTGCTAGCTAAGTGGTTGGCAAATCACTTTTCATTAGATGAAGGGAAAGTAATTCCCCACCCTTCATTAGAGGTGAAAGTGAGAGTTTTGTTTTATATGATGATCTCATCTATTCCTTCTAATGATTCTCCATTGGAGGGCAAAAGTTTTTTTTTAAAAAAAAGGTAGGGTGCATCAGTGCATGAGGCAGCCCTCATGGCTCCTCCTTTGGGCAAGCCCCTCTCGTGGGGCCCCCCACCCCATACGTCTGTGCCTCCCCGGACCGGCAAGGCGTGCTCCATTGTCGGCCCCCCTCTGGCGTTTTTGGGGTCGGAGAAGAAAACAAAAGAGGGTTACAAGATGGAGGGGAAAGAAGGGGAAGGAATAAAAGATAAAGAGTAATCCACTTGACCCCGGCATGTGATCCCCTTCTTGGTAGCCCCAATTAAAAAATAATTATATGCATCCATTTTTTATAGAGAGTTTCC
Organism: Phoenix roebelenii; assembly: GCA_025769935.1. Lineage (NCBI taxonomy): Eukaryota > Viridiplantae > Streptophyta > Magnoliopsida > Arecales > Arecaceae > Phoenix > Phoenix roebelenii. The sequence goes on from JAOXJJ010000914.1 coordinate 9,358,440, forward strand.
ACCCATCCTAGTCTCCATGCTCTGTATGTATCCACTCATTTCATGGGATTGGATCCCCTTCTTGCCCTCTTTGTTTAGAATAGAGGAGCCTTGCCAGTACTGCAAGGACAAGACCAAGCCTTCCCTCCTCCCAAAGAAAGGGAAGGGATTTGTATTATTGTAACAATAATGCACACACACACCCATGTGTCATCCCTTGTGCCTTGTTTGAAGTGATGCTTACCAGGTAGTTAAACCTTTGGAAGCATGTATCCATCCTTTGGCATGATCCAAAAGATTGTGGACGCGATTTATTTGCGCCTATATTTGCGCGATTGTGTATCACAATTAAACAAATTATCGCTCGATCAAACATCAAGCCATCAGTGACGAATTAGGGTTGGCTTTCGTGCCATCGTTCGTCGTTACCATCAAGCCTTATCCCAATCATTCAACATGTAATACAATCTTCTAACGTTTTTCATCTCAACTTCGGACCAAGAGATTGTGGATGCAAATATATTTGCCCCTAGATGCAAATTATCGCTCAATCAAACATCAAACCATCACCGTGACGAATTAGGGTTAGTTTTCATGCCATCGTTCGTCGTAACCATCAAGCCTTATCCCAATCATTTAACACGTAATACTAGTAAATAGATCAAGATTAGTTCTTGCAACACTTACCAGATTACCATTTGGCTCCGCATGAATGGATATGTCATTCGAGAATGCGCAAAATTGAGTGTTGTCAGAGACGGGCTTATATATTAGATATCTGTCTTCTTTCCTGCTAGAAACCACTAGACTTTATGGCATTAAATCTTCTAACTTTTTTCATCTAGGCTTCAGACCAAGACCACATCATCATAAATGTAACAAATTCAAGGAGCACTCCTTAAACGTGGATGCAAAGACTGATCCAGGTCTTGCCTAATCGAGTACCAAAGGAAACATTGTAGGATCCACGAAGTGCATATTGGCCAAGTACGCCTGATGGACCGGTACAGGTTGTCAGGGCTTCTGTCATTTGTTATACTGCAAGAAAAATCCAGCTCTTGGCAGGTAGAGATGATGACATTCAGGACAAGTTGTGGGACAAATTATTCCATGCATCCCCAGCTAGATTTGAATGCATGAGCTGTACACACTTATTGAATCCTTCCAAGTCATAAAGAATGTACAATAAAGTATGTTGTACATAATCTTACTATTCACATGTATAAGACTCAGCAACATATCCTATCATCTTTCTAACCCTTCATTTATCCATCACAATCCATCATATGATGTCCTGTTTATCTGGAGACATTGAGACAATAATATATGAGTTGAGACAAGTGGTGATGATCATAGAACTCCAGGGCACATGTGATCTACCATGGCAGGTTTAGCTGTGTTTAATGATTCTTTTGGAGCAGTGCTCCATGATTTGAACAGATATTAAGAAGTGGGTCTCCTTTGTTTAATGCTGCCCTTTGTTGGCACTGTCTGGGGGCATCTTTTTCCTCCACATACTTGACCTGCATTAAGAGGCTGGGATTGTTTGGCATGCCTTGAGAGCCCACTAAAATATTTCTGGTGAGAGTCTGTGAATTGAATCTTAAATCCTCCCCCTGCCTCATCAGATTGGGTATGTGGAATTGTTGTTTTGTTCCAAGGAAACTGCGGCCTGAGGGTGGTATGTGAAGGAGGAGAACAAAACTATCCATGGATGCACCTCTGACTGCAGCTGATAGAATTTCACAGGTGAGGATCCCCTCTTTCCTTCTCTCTTGCTCCCACCAGCGGTCATGAGCTATCTTTCAGATTTTTCCCCTTGTCTTTCTCTTTCCATGGTCATCCTAACTGCATGTTGGCAAGGTTGCGTGAGGGGCTTAGTTATTATTGCTTTTAAGTTACTTCTTTTTTGTTCTTGAAGATCTCGACTGTGTTGGTGGTTCATAAAAGATTGTGTTAACAAAACTTCTGATGTTATGGCAGCATGAATTCATGTCAAATTATTTAAAGCTTCTACGACAGAGCAGAGTGTTGTTTGCTAAATCATGCTGTTATGAAGTAGTTTCTTTTAATTGTTTCTAGAATCATTTTATACACCACTATACTTTTTTTTTTTGTTATTTGTACATCGCTACAAACGATTACAATTATAACCCATTTGAATTCTTCAACTGTTTTTGAAGTTTGCTACTGCCATCTGGATCCGAGTATTTGTAATTCTGTCTGCATATATGGATAATTCTGGATTTGTTTGTTGGCATATATGTAATATGTGATCTCATTCTTGCTTAATTTTCTTATTTCTTGGAGATTGTTTCAGTGAAACATCTCTTCTTCAGATTAACCAAGAAACACTCCTCCCTGGTTTTGTGAATGAGTGAGGTTCTAAGCTGGCCACATGAGGGAATTCTTGATTTGATATCTAAAGAGATTATTTTGAAGAACCCTCAGTGCTGTCCTCAAATTACTGGTGAATTATTTGAAAAAGAAAAAAAAAACTCATCCAAATTCCTATGTACACTCCGCTTACCGAATTTTTTTAGCCAAGGACCAATGATCGGTATCACATTTATGTAGTGCTAGTTTTACAGATTCAGATGTGATCTTTGACATTCGAGAGTACTTGGATTCTGGAAATGGTATCAAGCCTCCTAAGAGATGATGCCAAATTCCTGAAAAAGACAACTTTGAGTAAGAGGAGCCTGATCTGAAAGTTCAAAAAAAACCAGTTGGCCGGTAGGTGACCTGTCTTTTTTAGATCTGACCTAACCTCCTGCAAATCAGAGTTGATGAGTTTGAACATTAGCTAAGCCATGACATCGATTTAGACAAGTAAGTTGTCCACCCTGGATTGGCTGAAACAAAATTTCCACAAATAACTTTCCTTTAACTCCTTGCTTAGTGACTTCCTCTGTTGCAAGCTGATCTAGTTTCTTGCAACTATTAAATCCTTTGCTTAGAGTGTCCAATACTTACATATAGCAGTTCCATATTTATTATGTTAGCTGACAAGCTAAGTTCTACTCTGAATAATTAATCAGTGAAAACATTACACTAATATGCGACTATGTGTAGGGAATAGGCCAGTTTGGCGGCAAGACCTAACACACTCAAATCCAAGGAAGAGGTGGAGAAAAGCAAGCAGCACTTTGGATTTTTCTGCCTGTCACGTCTAGCAGCCAACAATAACAGTTTAACTGAACTATCTTGGTCGATTTACCAATGGAGAGATCTCTGAAAAGGTATGAAAAAGAATTCATGAAGATGGCTATGTTGAAGCAGGAAGAAACATTCAGACACCAGGTAACGTGAAGCATGTTAAATTCTCTAATTTTTTCCTTTATGCCAATCACTCCAAAAAAATTTCAACAGATTCTTAGCTTTGTTCCTTTTATCCTAGTTCAGGTACATGAACTCCACCGTCTGTACCGAGTCCAGAAGCTGTTGATGAGAGATATAATGAAGAGGCAACGGGCATCGGCGCATTACCGAACCGGTCTTGAGAGATGGATTGTAGAGAATGAGAGAGGTTCAAATCAACCATGTTACAGTAGTTACTTGGATCAGAGGAAGCCTCATGATCAGACACTTGATCTGGAAGTCCCAGCAGAAGAGTGCATTGGAAAAGATGATGGAGATACGATGCTAGAGGCCAAAGATGAAAGCTACTTAGAGCTGACATTGGCAATTGGAAGCAGCAGAAGGCAAAGGAAGAAAGAAGAGGCATCATTTACTTCAGATTCTGGAGTAAGCTTTTCTTCATCTTCAAGCGACTCCGGTGCGGTGAAATTAAACGGCCAAGAGTGGGGACTATGTCAAGTGCGGGGCATAACCATGAGCTTTCAAGACGAGAGGAAGAGTGGTTTTAGTGTGGAAGAAAGAATGGGACAAGATGGCCTGAAGCAGCCTCCTTGGCTCTTCCAATGTTTGAATCTAAACATGACATGATAGCCTTCTTAGATTGCTATGGTCAATGTCACTGTAGTTGGTAAACAGACATATCAAGGAATTAGCATGTTCCACACTAACAAATTTGTAGTTTCTGCTAGATCTGAAACTTAGGTTTCAGACTATGAGCTGGAGTCTTAATAGAACAAAAGGCCAGACAGGAGCCACAAATAATTCACACCACAGACACATTGCATGATTAGATATATCGAAGCCTTTGACAAGTTAAACAACAAATGCGAACATGAGGCTCTGAAGAATGACAGCGCATGTTAAATTTTTGCATGGCAGATTGATCTTCTGAAATGTTCACGGAAGCTCTGACATGAAACCACCCCGTAAAGGACTCAAACGCTCTACATTGACTTCAACCAAAAACCATGTTAAAACGTCAGCAAAAGATGGACATCGTTTCTCCGCTCCTATGCAGCTTCAAAAGATGGAATGGTACACAATCAAACAGTCAAAGAGAACAAAAGAGGATGACCAAGTCAGTAGGTGATATAAATCTGATGTTGAGGAATAAAGTTGGGAGATGATTCAACAATGGAAAAAACTATATATGGGAACAGTTAACCATATCTGGTGTTTTGATTGATTGCCAATATTTTTATTGCTAAAGTATACAAGGTATCTAATATTTTTTTAATCCTGAGGGGACTAAACTATAATTATTATGAAAGGAAAACAAGATAACCCATGGTGCCAAAGTTGCAAACTATGATGTGACATGAATGAAGTCTGAGGAGGAAAATTGAGATCTTATAACTCAACTATAATGAAGTTAATTCTATTTGCAGATCCTCTAATATCAAAATGATTGGATATGAAAACTTAATGCCCTACTGAATTTTTCAAATTGTCATTCAGATAATAATTGCACAGATAGATAATTCTGAAAGGTTCCTCACTGGTTAAATTGAACTCAACTTGGAAATTGCAATGTCCTGGCCAGGGTGATGCTTCAACATGGCATTAAAAGATATAAGCAGACAAAAACAGTTGATTTTCTGATTGAATACTTAAAAAACTCCACCCTCCCCAGGTTGGCCTGTAATGCCAATGGTGCTGAGCATCTTATCACTTGTGACTGTTACACTCCAGAGGTATACAACTTGCACTGCGTTGTTGCCTGCGGGATGCTTTTGATTAATTCTTGTATGCGTGACAAGCATCACTTCGTCAGAGTTTTCTGTGACAAAAACTTGTTTGCATGACATTCTCATAGCAGGTGAAACTAGTTTCCCGACAACTGCTACTTAACATGTACTAGATAAGTAGCCTGAATTAGAAGCAGCAATCATTACTCTCAAGAAAATTAGGAGATAAAGCACCAAAACGCCATCTTTCCATAGAGTAAGTTGTAACTAGTAAAAGTACCCCTTTTGGTGGTTCTCCTGTTGTCTTTTCCCTTGACAAGCAACCTGGATCTTGTACTGAATAAACAAGGTAGCATGATTTGACAGGGCTATTAAAATGACAGATTTGTATAACCTTTCCGGACCAAAGGTTGGTTCTTCATAAGAAGATTCATAAAGATGCAAGCAGCAAAATATTATTAATCGGAATCATCAGGAAGAGGAGATGCTACCAATCAACTAACAAGAGACCACATAGATCATGCTTTGCCCACATTTAATATGCGGTAATAAGTGCTATTGCCGGCTATTACAGGGCTAATGGACCGGCCTGAAGAGGCCAGGCCCATTAGCGCCTGCTGAGGTCGACCACGACCGACCAAACGTGGGAGAGTTGGAGAATAACTTCAAACTCTCTGATAGTGCCGAGCTTCATGGAGAGGCTGATATAAGGGGGTGGCAATGAGGCGGCCGCGGCAAAAGGAGAAGAAGGAAACAAGGTGGAGGTGATGGCGGTGCCGATGGAAGAGGATCAGAGACGTCCGGGAGGAGGAGAGGGCTCGATCTCTGCTGCGTCGTTGCCCAGCCCGCCCAAGCCTGGCGCGACATCGATGTTGGCCCTCTCCTCGGCCCGGCCCAAGGGGAGGTTGGTCCAGCTCGGACCCGCCCTGAGGCTCGACTCAGCGTATGGCTCGGACCCATGACCGGGTTGACTCGGCCCCGCCTTGGACACGCCCGAGCCGGCCGCCGAGACATCTTTCTCCGGCGTCTTTCGCCGGGCAACCGTAGAGGGTTTCTGCCATCCCTCGAGGTCAACCGGTGAGGTGCTCGCCACCGGTGATGAGCTTGAGACCGGCTTGTTCCCAGCTGTATTCGGACCCGACCGGGGTTGGGTTGGCGCGAGTTCCGCCTCGCCCCCGACTCGATCGTCTCCTTCCTCCGGCTTGTCGCTTTGGCCGCCCTCTGTTTCTGAATCCGGCTCGTGACCATCCATGGACTGTAGACACCCTGCACCCCTGATGCCTCTCCCTCCCCCTCCGCTTGCACTGAGACCTCCGGACGGCCCTTCTCGGTTCCATTCATCCATATCCCACAATGCACCGCCGCATCCACCTCCGCCATTGCCGGAAAAGGGCCGCCACACTCCTTTGCCAGGTGGCCAATCCGCCCACATGTGGAACAGGGGACTGGCAGGTTTTCATAGATGAAATCCTGCCAGAATTTCTCCCCTGCCCCCTCCGATTTCCCCTTCACAAACGTCCCCGGCGTGAGTGGAGATGAGCAGTCCAGCTCCATCTTCACCCTTGCAAAACCGAACCGCCTGCCCTGCTCTGTGAAGCCATCCATCCCCAAAGGGTTGCCCGCCTTAGCAGCTATCCGCAGGATCGTCGCCCTCTTCCAGTAATCCAAAGGCAGCCCCGGCAGACGTAGCCAAGCTACCACTCGGCCAACGCCGCTGGCATCCGGGACAAAATTGGGACGCCACCGGTCCATAGCCAGCAGCTGCCCAGCCAGCATCCAAGGACCATTCAGCAGAGCAGCCTCCCGGTCTTCTTCATTAGCAAACCGAACTGCGATGAAGCCGTTCAACAGCGGGAAGCATTCAACGTCATATCCCAGTCTCCCCACCCGTCGGATCTCCTTCGCCACCCAGTCCACCGGAACACTCCTTCCCAAGATCCACACAATAACCGTGGTGCTCCTCCACTCCGATCTGGTCCCCTCCAGCTCGTCCTCCGGCACCTCCACGACCTCGGTGAACTTCCTTTGCAGCACCTCCAGCTCGCTCGGGGAAACTCGGTGGCTCGTCCAAGCTGGCTGCCTTGGCACCCCCTTAGCCACCTCCGCCCACGTAGAAGTCTTCGACGCGTCCCTCAGGACAGGGTTGCTCGGCCCTCCGTGCTCCTCGGCCACCGGCGTCGCCGAATCCCCACCACCGCGTGTTGCCATGTCCCACACCCGACACCTGTTCGACGAAACCCCTCTGTGGTCCTCCCGGCTTCACGAATCTTGATGCACCCGTTCTCACCCGCTCTCCTTGAGTCCTTTTCACTCACCCGCTCTCCCAGCTGGGTGCTATAACAAGTTGCTGAAAGGATTTTTCACTCAAAAAAAAAGTCGCTGGAAGGAAAAAAGTATGGAAAATGTAATAAACCATTGAAAGAATTAAATGCTAACAAGATATATTATATAACCAACCGAAAGTTATGTGCCACCTTTGGGATGGCAACATGCGAGTGAACTTAAAAGCTCAGCAAACATGCAAGTCTTGGTCTATCCTCACCTACTCTCTTCATTTAAACTTCGATATTTTCGACAAACTAAGAATTCAAATCCAATCGTAAACGTCATGATCAACCATATTCGGTCTTAAATTGGTTCATATCCTTTAATCCACGTAGGAAATGAACTGGATTTCATCTGATACCATTTGTAACAACCTTAGATCCTACCTTAAAAAAATAAATAAAAGAGATATTTTTTGGATTCCTTGACCCTATATAAAAACCAAAAATCTACATAGTGCATAGCTGTTGTGGAGTACATACATGTCTGTATGGATCCTCACATTTCTCAATCAAGAAAATCCTTGCTCAGCATTGTTAGTCAAGTATCCTTTAATCGGCAACCATGATGCACGCTTGATTAGATGTCAACACAAACATGGGTGGCGGAAAGAATCATGAGATTACGTAAGAAACTTCAGATCTAAAATTTGCTCTATTTATATTACATCATATACAAAACAAACAACTTGGAATGCCTGGAAGGTATGGTAATCAAAAAAAACAAATTTCAACAAATTTTTCCTCGGAGAGGTCATACAGTGGCTAATAGTTTCTCCTATCTAGTCAACTGGAAGATAAAGCACAAAGCGGAGATGAATGAGGGATTTGGTTGCTGGGAATTGGAAGATAGTCCTACAGTCAGACAGTAAAAGAAAGATGAAAGGGGTTATATACTAGTCGGGCCCAAAACTGAATGACCTAAACTTTGGGTGTTTTTTTTGGTAAATCGGCATCCCACTTACACATAGATGCGAGCGCGCCGCGAGGAATCAGAATGCAAAACACGATCAAGGCCCTGTGAGATGGGGCTAGTGCCATCCCATATGAAAGCCTCGGAATGATGAGCTGCGTAGGAGGCGGCCCAGTCCACCACACTGTTCGTCTTCCGAAAAATTTGTGCGACCCAAAAGAAATCAAGACTGTCTAGAAGGTGGCAAATATCTCTAACTAATGAGTGTAGATCTAGCCTGGCACGCTCGCACCTGATCCACTCAATCACTGTGGCGGAATCGCCCTCCAAAAATATCCGCTGGGCCCCAAGTGTACTCTAGCATATATAAAACCCTCTTACACCGCACGCAGCTCTGCCACTAAGACGGACTCATCAAAAATGTGTCGTCCTCCTGTCGTAATCAATCTGAGCTCTTGGTCTTTGATCATGAAGCCCACTCCATAACTGCTGCCGATAATAAGGTGCCGAGCCGGGAAGTGGACTCAATAAAGCAAGACGCGGGGTTTGAGAATGGGCTCGATGCAGCAAGTGAACCTTTTGGTGAAAGGTGATGATCCAAAGTACGGGCTCAGACATGGTTCTAGTCCCATATCGGATAACAAGAAAAAAGTGAAGTGGTTGGCATACTAGTTGGGCCCATTTGTCGCAAGCTGCCTAATGGTTAAATATTATTTTATTAGAAATTTTTGTTAAATGCCACTTGACTACTTGAGCACTAAAATTCTTTGAGCACAAACTGTTGTTTAAACTAGTTCTTAGTCAAATCAGAAGGTATTGATCTTTTCTGGATGGTATATTGTTCACTCGTTCCTTAATATTGTGCATTGATTGCTCCCATTACACTTTCCATGTTACTCCTTTCTTAGTCATGGTGCATCGTTTGCTCCCATTACACCTTTCATTTCACTCCTTTCTAAATTATGGTGCATTGATTGCTCCCATTACACCTCCCATTTGGAAAAACATGAGCAATGAGCAATAAGGACTTCCAGATCTAGAAGGCACTGATTTTTTTTGGATAGTATATTGTCCACTCCTTCCATTATCCCATTGGAAACCCTAGTTAATTAAATGCTACCTGAGCACCAATTGTTGTTGAAACCTTAGTTGTTTTATACTAGATGGCCTAAATAGGCTTGGTCCCAATTTTCTAGTTCTATGTCAAATCAGAAGGTAACATAAGAGTAAGTTTTTTTCTCCAAACACATGGGATGAATCTGAAAGTGATGAAATTTACACCCCATGTTTGAAGAGATCAAATGCAGGTCCCATAAGAGTAAGTTTTTTTCGCCAAACACATTGTCATCCAATTGAAGGTAATGAGAGCAATGTTGTTCTTAACCACGGTACAAGATTTAGCTTGACTTAATAAAGATTGTCTCATTCCGTCCTAAGCCAATTACTCCAACAAAGCAGTGAGACAATCACATCCCATCCATAGTGCCGCTATAGTGTGATATTATGAGATCTAAAAGTATTATAGAGTTCATAAATGGACCAATGTCCCAACTGGCCTTCATACAAGCTCTTATCTTTCCAAAAAAAATGCCTAGAACCTTTTCTGCATGTATCATTTAGAACAACCTCAGACTTCTTGTTTTTGTTGAAGTAGCAATACATCAAACCAATAATATTATATGCAAATTCCAGGAGAAAGTCAATTCTCGCCCTCTTTGCTTTCTTAAATGCAGGTTGTAAATGAAGTTTCTTCATTATAATTCTCTCTCATATGATTTTTTGTATACGTGATGACAAAGTATGAAGCTTTTCAATCTATAATGCATTTTAGTGAGATGAAATTATACTTGGATCCAGAATAATCTATCTAGAAAGTTTAGCCCTTCATTAGCATTAGAATAGCCATATTTAACAAGAAGCCTCATCTTCATGGAAATGACATTTACATGGAATGACTGGTTAGATGGAAACCATCACCCAAATAAATTTGGCATACAGGATAATGATTAGTGCTGCATGTCAAAGTTGGAATTAGAAATTTTTGAAGATATATGCTTGAAGAAAGAATTTGTCCAAAGCACTTGAATTTGTTTCTAAAATTTAAATTATTGGGTTATCCTTGTTGCTGATGATTCCTTAAAAATCACATTCTAATGACACAAGAAATAAACTGAATTGGGGTTTGCCCTCCTTCTGTCTAAGGAAAAAAGGATAATTAAGTAATCTAAGAATGTTTCCGAGTCACTGATTCCTTTCTGTATCCTGTGGGTAGTTGTTGTAAGATCATTCAACAGTATTGCAGATTCCTGCGCTAATTTATTTGCAGAACTCCAGATGATGCCATATCTGTGGTAAAATGAAAAGACACAGAACAACTCGAGTTATGTATAAAAATAAATTTATTTAAAAAGACCTCAAGTTCTAATCTTAGAGCAAATGAGCAGGCTAATATCAAGGAAACTATAGCATTTACTTATGCACATACAACAACAAAAATTTCCATAATTCGAGAAATTATTTTCCATTTTCTCTACACCATGCCATCTAGTGAAAGATCAATGATTGCTGAAACTGATATTCACATGAAACAAGAGAAAGAGAACAGTTGACCCCTCAGTCTTTGATGCCTTATACAAAGCGAAAATGACTTTTGTCCAAGTGAGTTCAAGCAGTGAAACATATACAGCATCTAATCGGAATTGTGTATCAAGAGATTGAATGCCTCCGATCTTTGGGTGGCTTTCTCAGGGTTTTACCAGAGAGAGGTTTTACATTGTCAGAACGCACGAAGGGGTAAAGGCGCCCAAGCTTTTTCGATACAGAATTAATGAATGACTTCTTTGGCAATGGAGGCTTCCCTGCAGAAGTTGTATTTCCTGAAGACTTCTCAATTTCTTGTAACTGCATTCGCATTCTGAACAATTCGAGTTTCAGGTCAGCATTCTCTCTTCGCAAGCGCGAGAGCTCATCCGGGGCATTATGATATCCAATACCATATGGAGTTGCCTTCTGGGATAGAGCAGGAGATTCACCACCAGACAAGTTTCCACTCATCACATCTCTATGGCGTTGCTGCTCATAATAAAGCACCTGAACAACTAGCTGCACTGGAAGCCTATCATTCTGAGCTGCATGGGCACAAGCCTCTCTCGATAGCCTTTGGCAGTCCATCAAGCTGCAGACCTTTTTCCTTTCCACGACACTCAAAGATGGATGAGCCTGTAAACTCAGCAGCGGTAAATGATAACAATACAAAAAGGAGTACAACATATTATTGGAAGATAAGGTTGCAATTCATGCATGAAATCTAAACGAGCACTACATGTAAATGATGTGTAATAAGATCATAAATTTATGTGATCACCTTTAAAAGAAAACTTAACTACAAGGATGCCTTCATGTACAATAAACTATGCATTTACAACCTGCAAGCTGCTAAAAAAAATCTGGCTCCCATGTGCAAGATGATTAACAGACAGTGATGTCACTATTTGTTACAGAATTATGATAAAGAGCAAAAGAAGCAAACAGAAGATGTGAAGTCTGTGTACTGAAAATTATGACCAAAAGCTTATTCAAGTCAATAAATAAAACATGGACAAAACTGGATTATGGCCCGACAGTTGCACCTCTATATTTGGAGGAGGTTCCAGACTCAAAGCCACAGGTACTTCGCCTAGTGTTAGATGGGTAATTCTCCCACATCATTTGTCTAAAATAGTTGGCCATTATTCTTTAAGAAAAATGTATCAGAAAATGGTACTAAAAACAATGAGCAAGGCAACCTTTTAAAGGTAAAAGGAAGAGAACCTTCAGGTATATATCAATCGCTCTGTACATTCCATCTTCGATGACTCTTGCCTGTTCTGGAATCAATTCAGCAAGGCTAATGAACCTTTCAATGGTCAAATTGTGATCAGAAGCAATCTCAGCGAGGTAGCTCTCCATAAGCCTTGCAACCCTCTCAATGTCACTAGGCAGTGAAGAAGCATAAGTATCATCCGTGTTATAACCAAAGTGGATTCCATCTACCTCAAGTTCGAGGTAGTTCACAAAGATCCTTTGAACTGTATCAACATCAAACACTGGGTCGCCATTGAAGGAAAATGAAGGGATCAATAGATCATCCAGTACTGCCTGCTCTAATTGCAAACCCATCCTCTTCTCTAGATCGAGCCGGCAAGCCACTGTTGTCTCGAGATATATTGCTGCTCTTACAAGCAAAGAGAGAAAGCTGACCGACATTGCATTCCTTTCCCTCGGCAAAAGGCTGACAATTGTCTCCAACACTACCCTTTTCTCGTGCTCTTGTTTCGGATCAATTTTCTTCCTCCCTCTTCCAAACATGTCCTGCATCAAACTAAAGAATTATATATACAATAAAATGTCACAAACAGAAACATGCAAGGAAAAATTCAGGTTGCTTTTCACTGCAGCTCCAATGGATCTATGCTGCATCTATGCTGCAGTGTCCCCTAATCTACATAAGTTATGGACCAAGTGTAAGGACCCGTGCGGGCATATATTTAGTTTCACATCAATTATTCGTTGGATAAATCTCGGATACTTATATAGAATCAAGGAATCTAAATAATACTTTCCGCTGGCCATTTTGGGTGAAATCCGTTGTTACAAATGGTATCAGAGCAGGCTCAGTGTAACAAGAACCTCACCCAAAATAGCTAGCTATAAAGTCATATTTGGATTCCTTGATGTTGTATAAGTATCCAAGATCTATCCAGGGAATAATCAATGTGGAACTAAATACATGCCCGCACGAATCCTCATAGAAGCAATCTGAGTTTGATAATGAAGTCACACCCCTTAGTCCGGTGTGAGGATTGGACTTTTTCTCAAATATCGAATTTAGTGCAGGCAATCTAGTTTAACTATACCAATTAACCTTTCCTTTGTATCATAAGCAGATTTCTTTCTGATGTTTGTAGCACAAAAGCAAAAATTGAAAAAGAAGCAGACTAAGGAAAGATTGTTACTCACCAAACCACGCAGAGACTCCTGTGCGTAGAGCATAATTACCGGTCCAAGAGCATACTGTTTAAAGCCCCTAGCTTTCATTGCCATGAGAACTCTTTGAAAAGTATCTATCCTCAAAACTGTCAACTCCTCTGCCCACCAATCCACAATTGCTTTAGGTTGTAATCCTGAAGAAGTCAAGTTCTCATGGCTATTTTCTGTCCTCAAGGATATACCGAACTGGCTATCCTTGCAGGCTGTATATGCCACGGCATCGATGCACCTGCTTACTAATTTTACTTTCTCAGCCATGGGAAGAAGGTCCTCTGATTTGTGCAGGACAGTGACTGCACCTGAGAGGCTCATCAATGCTACCTCCTCCAAATAGCCCTCAGTTCTATTCACTAGGTTTCCAGCTGCATAGTCCTCTGTCATTTCCAAGTACCCTGCCACACATCGAAGCATCGCAATGTTCTCCGTGGTGATCTCAAAATTTATCCCATAACAAAACTTCGCTGCAAATTTGAATGCTTCAGCACCACCAGGAACATCTGGGATTTCGATGACTGAGATGTTTGAGCCATTGGCTTCAGAGACCAGCCTCCGTATATAACCACACTTGGAGACCAGAGGGAGCTGCATCGAAAGGTTGTCGAATATTAGTATTGGAATTTTAATTGGGATGAATCTGTATAAGAAAAGCTAAAAGGATAACCCTTCAAGGCTTTTCATCTGCCAATGATATTTAAAGTGAATCTTATATATGATCATGGGATGTATCTAGCTTTCTTTAGCTCATATGTTTAAATTTGTATGGACTATGGAGAGTCAATTGGCAACATTCAGTTCCATTTATTTGAAGACCCATGAGTTGACAAGGAACATGTTCTCTTTCAGTGTTGTCTATCTTTTGGAACCATGGTTTTGAATTACCTTGTGTAAGCCGAAAGTGGATCCTCCGGCATGGATGGTGATGTCACTGGGGATCTCCTGGGATAGTATCCTACAAAGATCACAATTTCTGTGAATTATCTTTTCCATGTATCGCAGACACCCTTAAACACCATACCTCTCCCTCCAGAAAAGAAGAAAGGAAAAAAAACAATAGGTGGTCATCCAGAAAACGTATGAGAACCCAAATGAATCACGAGAAGCAAACCAAGGAAAACGGAAACTGAAGAGAGAAAGCAGGATTAGTTACTAGATCTCTAAGAACATATTTTTGCCTGAACGTTTATATCATAGAGAACAACTATTCCTGACAAAGAAAGACACAAGCCGAATTATATAAGAGTTCTCAAATGATTATAATGAACTATAAGAGAGGCCCAAATGAAATATGAAGCAGAGGAAAGGAAAAGAAAAGAAGGGCTAAGAGAAGAAACAATACCATTCACTGGTTCTCTTCATGGCAGTCGAAAGCAACTGTCTCTTTTTAGATATGGCAGCAGGTGGTGGTGCAGTTTCCTGATCAAACCCCAGCATTCCTCTGGCTCCAGAGGCTTATCTCTTTGCTGTTCTTTATAGTTCTCTCTCTTCCTCTTCTTTATCTTGATCATGTCTCCATCACATGGAAGACAAATGAGCAGTAGTAGAAGAAGAAGAAGATAGGAGGTATAGCTTAAGATTCCACTTGATGGTCGCTCTCTTGTAGAAGCAAAGACATGCCGGGTTTTGTCTGAGCCTGGGAGAAGATAAAAAGGTGTTACGGGGGAAGCCTGGGAGAAAATAAAAAGGTGTTACGGGAGCTTCCCCGAATTTAGTCCCACATCAACCGTATAGCGGAAAAGTCTGTACCATATAGTGGGGAGCTCAATAACCCTTCCCTCAGGAGGCACCATTTGTGGGGCAAAACCGTGCGGGTGGTAAGTCTCCCCCCGCGTGCGCTGGACGCTGCGGGTCGAAGCAGCCCAGAGCGGACAATACCTTCTGGGGGATACTTTCTCTTCCGCTGCTCGGATCGGTGGGGACTATGCTGGTGACG
The DNA here is from genome assembly GCA_025769935.1 of Phoenix roebelenii. NCBI lineage: Eukaryota > Viridiplantae > Streptophyta > Magnoliopsida > Arecales > Arecaceae > Phoenix > Phoenix roebelenii. Next base: position 9,373,662 of record JAOXJJ010000914.1, read on the forward strand.
GGGTGCAAATCCCGCATCAGATGGCGCTAGAAGGAGGGCCTCAGCCCTTCGCCTATCCAGCAAGGAGCCGATCCGGGCACAGGACCTCCCCGCTGGGGGGCTGTGTTACGGGGGGTTTCCCGAATTTAGTCCCACATCGACCGTGTAGCGGGAAGGTCTGTGCCATATAGTAGGGGCTCAATAACCCTTCCCTTAGGAGGCGCCTTTTGTGGGGCAAAACCGTGCGGGTGGTAAGTCTCCCCCCGCGTGCGCTGGATGCTGCGGGTCGGAGCAGCCCAGAGCGGACAATACCTTCTGGGAGACACTTTCTCTTCCGCTGCTCGGATCGGTGAGGACTATGCTGGTGACGGGGTGCAAATCCCGCATCAAAAGAAATCCGTCGCATTGTATCTCAATCACCGCTCCTTTTATTCTGTTCTCTCCCTCACTGTCCTTATGTCTTCTCCATCTGGTTTGTATAAGGAAAGTGAAGACTTCTGGACTAGTTGGTAAGTTTGCATCTTCTCTCATCAGCTTCAGATTGATGTAAACTTTGAAAGCTTCCTCTTCTCTTTTTTCCGGTTGTAATCTCTTTAACGAGCCTGTAAATTCTTCCATCTCTCTTGCAAATACCTTCTCATCTTTAATAAATTTGTGTGGCTGGGTGTTTTTCCAGTCTCCCTTGCATCGGGAAAAAAAAAAAAAAGATTCCAGTTGATGACATTGAAGGATGTGGTGAAGGTTTAAAGCAACCGCTCAAGCGCACGTCCTATTTTTGTTCCTCACACGTTTGTTTCCTTATTTCAGTTGGAGGCGATCAGTCGCCCTCGTTACACTGAGATAACTGAAATCTTTTCGTGTAATAATTTTAGCCGAGGGGACATTATTCTAACATTATCTCAGCATGATACCTTTGAGAGCACACCCACAGTTTCCTCCTCTTAACAAGGTTAGCTAAAAATATCGTTTCATTAACGTTGTGTATCATACTATTTTGCAAGATGTGTAATAATACAACTTCTAAATCAAATTGGCAAAATCCTTCTCATGGCCCATGTCAAAAGAAGATGGTACACTTAAGTGAAAGAAATGCTGCATAGCCTCAAGATTGATAATATTATGAAGTCTAACAATCTTAAAATTGTCTTTCGATATGGGAGATTGGAACCCGATCATCCATTCATTAAGAATATTAGAACTGCAACTTAACCTGGCAATCTCCCTCTGCATTTTTTCCTCTCATTATGAGATATATCGGACCAATTGATGATGTCTTGCAAATAAACCTGTAGTAGCCCAGCTTTTTGGGCTAATAGGCAAGCCTGAAGAGGTCTGGCCTATATGCCTTATTGATCGCGGTCAACCGAATCATGGTCGACCGACCGTGGAGAAGAGGAGAAAAAAACTCTAAACCTTCCTGATCATGCCGAACTACGAGAGTCAGAGGTGGTCCAACCACCGGTCGGATAAGGTCAAGATCTCTCTTATTAAAACTTTCTTCCTCCTATGTTGAAACCATCGCAAAACCCTTGAAGAGCGCTGCCGGTTTTAAGCTCTTCTTTTCGAGTTCCTCTCTCGAATTTTCGCCAGAAAGAGCCACCGAACCACCTTGAAGGACCGATGTAAGCATTGTCCGCTTTTTTCTCCTTCTTTTTCTAGTTTTGTTGCCACCATTTGTGTTGATTTGGCTGGCAAATTGCCGAAAATTCATCTGAAACAAGGACGCCTTATTTCAGTCTCTCTTCTTGTCGTGCTCGCCGCCGCCGGCCGCCAAATTTAGCCGGCCTTACTGCCCCTAGGGACCCTTGAAATCATGTGGTGATGGGTTAGAGAAACAATCACGGTAATGGATGAACTGATGGCTTGATTGGTGTCGACTTCTTCTTTCCTTCTCCTTTGCACCGGTCGGCCACCATCGCCGACAATGTTTGTGGCTGAGATTGCAGGCCGCTTGTGGCTACCATCGAGAGCCAGGCTATGCCACTGTGGCTGCCCCTGGTGCTGACCGAAGGGAGAGGGGTGATGAATCTCCCTATCCATGAAGAGAGAAGAGATGTTCCTCTCTTCTCTTCCTTCTCTCTTTCTCTCTCCTCTCTATAGTTTCTCTCTCTTAGTGTCTTCTCTCTCTAGTGATGGACCCCTGGTGGATGCTGGTAGGTGGTCTAGGTTGCTAGTCCACTATATAAATTTCTTTTGATAATCGAGTTTCATTCTGTAGGAAAGTCATTTGCACAAGAAGGTTCTGATCCGGGCACTCTGCACCCTAGCTTGTAGATTGTGAAGTGGGTCAATGATTGCTATGTTTAGTCGGTCTTCGATAAATATAAAAATTCTTGTACTTAGTTACCATTATAAATATTGATTTGTACTATTGGATTTGCATCGTGATTTTTACATCGATAAATTTGGTTTGGCATATGATGGTATGATTTATATGATTTTCAGTATAAATATACTTGTATGGATATTATATGTATTAGTTATTGAAAGCATGATTATGTAAACAACGATACCTTGAATTTGAGAGAAATGCACCGTGTAAGTGAAAATTGATTTGACAAGAGTAACATATAAATCAAATGAATAAAATATGGTTTGAACTAACTTTGTTATACTACAGCTTCCATGGGCTTATGCGTGGGATAGTGTCCATAGGCTTACACATGGGGTAGCCTCAAGCTTATGTATAGGATAGCTTCCATAGACATATGTGTGGGATAGCGTCAATGGGCTTATGCAAAAGATAGCCTCTACGAGCTCATGCATGGGATATCGTCCATGGGCTTATAAATGGGATTTTGTTAGTCTTGAGACGGGTCATGATCTTGGTTATTCCAAACCGGAAAAATATTGCTATGAAACATGAAAATTAAGTTAATGAGAAATAGATAACATGACATAAAAAGCATCATGAAAATCAAGTTAATAAGAAATAGATGACATGACATAAAAAATATCTATTGAACAATTGGTTCAATTTGAGATATATATATATATGTCTCTTTGATAAGATGATAATGAGGGCTTATGTACATGTTATTTGTATGAGCTTTATGAATATTGATATGGTGTTCATTTTATCTGGTATTGTCCATTTGATTGTTTTTCTATTACTTATGGTATAGCGGTTCAAGATTCTTACTAAGCTGGAAAAGCTCATATTCTTTTTTGTAATTTTTTTCAGAGTTGCAGATTGCATAGTACTTAGCTATGGTTGAGATCATAGATGAAAGGAATGAATAGATAGAGCATCTTTATTTCCAGTTAGATGAATAAATATGGTGATTTTGTACAAGTTTGTTACTTGTTATGAAACAAGATCATTTTTGTTCATGGATATTGAGATTGTAATAAAGTTTTTCAGGCCTAGCATATTCTCTAGGACCATGCGCTAGAGAGTGTGCGGCCATGTCACGTAGCCGACTTGGGTGGCGGATTCGAGGCGTGACAAAACCAAAGTAAAATGACTCAGTTTGATTTTCTTCATCAACCGTTTATGTTTACAATTGTAGCATGCATTTGGAATGTTTAGGAATCTAAGCGGCTAACCAAGAATTTTCGACGATAGCTGATGGGGGGCAAAATGGATTGTCCTGCTCAGAACAAGGGATCGTCCCATCCCAGCTGGGTAGACCATAACATCGACCAGACAGGACCACGGTCCTGCTCAGAATCAGTTCGATTTGAACTCCGCCAAAGGCTCAGTTGACCTCGGTCGGATCTCTCCGCTGCTACGACCTGCAACAACCTTCTCTGATGCTTATAATGACGTCCTGGGCCCGAGCTCGGAACACCCTGTTGTGTTAGCTGCAAGCCAAAGAGCTCCTTCGACTGCAGGACTATGTGACAACACGCCCCGACCGAGCTCGGGGTGCCCTTATATTCGCCGACGCGCTCCGACCGAGAACACGCCCCGACCGAGCTCGGGGTGCCCTTATATTCGCCGATGCGCCCCGACCTCGGTCGGGGCGCCCTTTATATTCGACGACACACTCCGGCCAAGTTCAGGGCGTCCCATCTAACAACGCACCCTGACCCTCGAGCTCAGGGCGCCCTACCGAGCAAACCTCGAAATCGGAGAAGCTAGGCTAACCTCAGCACCCACTAAGCCGATCTCGCCGAATATATGATGCGACCTCTCATCGAGCTCGGCCTCGCCCACAACCGCATTCACGTGCGTGCCCACGCCCGCTTACATGACCATATATTATAACTTCACCGTACCATGCTTTGCTTGCTGGCCAACGACAACCAATGACAATGCCATGCTGCTCCAGCCATACCATGTCACACCTATCAACATCTTACCGTTTGCAGGAACAACCCACATCGTGCACCCCAAGCAAGCACTAGATGTGCACTATCTGTCTAAAACTCATCTCTTCTCATGATAAGGACGGGCTATACCTCCGCGACCTAGGCACCTCTATGGGGACTATGAATAACCCCATCAGGTAATACTAAAGGGACTTTTGGATCAACTAAGATCCACTTTAACTTGAGCGCGGAGTACCCTTACCGGAACCACTGGTGAGGCTTTGTGCAGGTATGCCGTCGCGCGGGATATGGCTCTCCTTCCTCCGCTCCAACCTGCAGCTCCCTCGACTCTCTGGTGTGGTCACCCTCGGGCCAAATTTGAACCACAACAATAGCAATTAGGGGAAAGGCTTTAATGGACTAATAGTTGCTTGGTAGCTTATATCTTGATTAATTGTCTTGTCCTTCTACATAGACCCACAGAAATCGCAGACTTGACTCCTAGATTTCGAAAATGCTTCTCTATAGATTATCATGTTGGAGGTCTTCTGCCCCTCAAAATTTAAGCCCACGTTATAAGCTCAATAATTTCTCCAAAGCAGAAGAATCTCGTGTTTTTTGCGATTTGGCAGGGAGCTTGTATGAGCTCAAGAGCAAATTAGCAACACGGTACTGCAAAATATTTCTGTTCATTCATGGACTTTTGACTTAACCATGGCCATAGAATGAAAAGGTAACCCAAGTATTAGGGACTTCTAACATGGAGGAAAGAGTGGAAAAATAGCAACAACAATCACCTTGCCAAGGCCAGTTCATGATCTCCGGGGCCACTGGTCTGAGGTACACTCTGGCGAGGCCACATGCTGTGAGAAAGCATCATTTGGCCTATCCCTTGTAGAGAAAGAATGGCCAGAGATTGCTCGGCTTTCTCCCGCAGATTGCGGGATGGCCTACCTGATCTGATAAGATTAGAATCATCGCAGCTGGAATCGGCGTGAGATTGGCCACACGTTATGCGATCCAGATTACCATGCTGCTTCAGTCCAAGCATGAAAGGCCAAGTAGCTGAAAGAGACGTAGGGCATTGTTTGCTTCTCTTGGTTGCAGAACTTTTGGTTCTCATTTTGTTCTGTTGCTGAACTTGAGCCTTTCAACAGTCCAAGGTGGAAGCTAAGCTTGGCAGATAGTTGGCAATTGGTTGAAGGCTTGTAGTCTCTGCCATCTAACTGCAGTGTGAAGGGATCAGAATCATCAGATACTGTGAACCTGTGACCAAATCAAAAATCCCTCAAACATGTACCATTGTCAGGTCTGGACTTAGGCTTCTCACCAATTTACCAGGTCTCAATCAGTGTTTAGAACTGCTTAAATGGTCAGGGTCCACTGCCAACTCACTGCTTACTGAAACCCAGGGACAGCTGAGTTAATCTACTTGAGTTAATAGTTTCATAGTTTCATTCTAGGCCAGACACAGGACCTCAAATTGATTCAGTTTAGGTCTGGATCCTACCAGGTTGGACCCAAGGAGCCCATCTGCAACCTTAGGAATAACTAAAAGAACAGCACACAAATCCTTCCATCAAAGGTGTTCCTATTTGTAATGCTGAGGTTAGCCAGTAGCCCCCATGTCCAAGAGTGGCTGGAGACAGTTGCTGTCAAAGGACCAACGACTATTGACAGGCATTCTTGGCAGTGTCCGACAACATCATGCAAAGGCTGCCTGGCTTGGTTGGAAAACGCAGAAGGGTGGGGACTGATGTTGGTTGGTTTGATCAAAGGACATGTAATGTCTGAATTCAAAATTGATCAAAATAAACAATATCAACTACTATAGGACGAGGAAATGTAATCAAGACTAAATCAAAGTTTGCTCATGGAGTGGACAAAATAATTGTGAGCTGTCCTCATCAGCAGACAACAGAAAAGAAGAGCTGATGGAAAACTTGGTAGGCTACAGACTAGATATGAAGCAGGAAAGTTATTAGCATCATAACCTCATGAGCTGTTGATTGAGATTCTATCAGTATCATGTAAGGGAACTCTGCTCATCCTCTTTCAGACAGTGAAATAAGAAACCTACTGCCCAGAAGAGTTTCTCCCAAGCTGTAAATTGAGATAACACCATGGGACATGCAACTAAAATCATATGTACCCTCATCTGCAAGCATGAAGTGGACGGCTAAACCTTTATTCACTTGTACCAAGGGTCAAAATGATAATTAGGTGACTGTCTCCGGTGAGAAGATATGCAACCAATGTGTAAAAGTGCATAAAACACTATATAGCATCATGAAATCATGTTACAATAACACACACAAAGCTGATCTTGACAAAAATGGCTCCCAGCCAGTAATTAACTTTTTAACTGGAATAATGGAAAAAGGTTTTGCAGTGCTCAACACTTATAAAAGAACCATGGCAAGAATAAACAAGCCTATTTAAAATGGGCTAGCATGTGAAATATATCATTTTCTACAGAATCCAACAAATGCAGAGGTGCTAATCCACCTTGCTTGTCAATATCATTCTGGTCTGTGCCATTCAGGCAACTTGCAAAAATTGAACGGATATGAATGGTGAGACAAACATATAGCATGGAGTCAGTCAGTTGAGATCCTTTCCACACCTGCCTTCTGCAAGCTTGCCATGTACGTGATGTAGATGGTCCAAAGAAATGAGAATGAATTGCTCACTAAGGGCTGAAAAATGAATCACATCCATGTTTAGAGCAGTTGCACCTCACTTTAAATTGGCAGTTGTCAACAGAATAAGTCTCAGATGTTACCTGTAGATGGACAGGGATGAATCTGAAAGTGATGAAATCACACATGGGCCAGTACACAAGCCCACTTTTCAACGTAGGGATCAAGTCTCTCTTCAATCTGGCAATGATCTCAGCACCAGTTTCACCTAAAGAATGATGTCATACATGAAATAAGATATTTATGCAAGGATCTTTATGCCATAAGATATTTACAATGTTTGGCCAGGCCCCTGAGAAAAATTTCACTTGAAATGAGAATTATAATCATATGCTTAATAATAATCTTTTTTATAAGATTAAATTTTCTAATTTGTTTTGATTGGAGTAAACAATGGCATTTCACTTCTCAGTGAAACCATGCCTGCTGCATGAATGCTTAATCGATGATAAAAAAAATATGAACCCAAAAATACAGAATTTCTAGAAAACAGAGAAAAGAACGTACAATTTATTTGATTATCTTTAACAATTAATTTCTATAGTGGTGCAATGGAAGAACAAAAAAAACAACAGAAGACAAGGAAGCTGTCATTGTGCATATTGGCTGAGGAAAAGACAAATCTGATCCACATTAACTTTTAGGCTTTTGTAAGATTTTATAAAGCAATATGAAAGGGGGAAGAACCACAATTTTCTTTTAAAAAGGGTACAACCCAAAATCCACGAAAACAGAAATATGTCAGATAATTTGTATTTAATGCACTATATGAATAGCATTTCAGCTACACAAAACTAAGCAAAGAAGATAATGATGAGAGCATGAAGTTTGCCTTGACTATCAAAACTCAATAGTGAAAAAGAAATGTGACCATCATGTATGACATAATGTATCTTTTCATATCATATATGTAAACTTTCAATTTACATATCATGGGAGGGTAAAAAAAATAACAATACCTTGTAATGCTGAATTTACTGAGTAGAAAACTGCGTTCATTATAGGCGCATATAAAGCCTGCCCAAGAAACATCTTCTTAAAAGTAGTGGGAACATCTTGTTTTGGCAGTATTTTTGACAAGAAATTGAACCATAAATGCAATGAGGGTCCCGAAACTAGCATTCCAAAACCAGCCATGCGCAATGTTCTGATTAAATCAAAAGAATCAAAGGGTGGAAGTGTGATCATCTGATAAGATAAAATCCAAGAATCAGAAAGGAGTGAATTCAAATGGAGCAGCATTGGTTTCATGTAAGAGGAATGCCAAGGAATCAAAAAGACATACATTCATGAAATACATTCAGCTTATATTCCTTTCTAATTATAATCATCGATTAAGCATTCATACAGCAGGCATGGTTTCACTGACAAATGAAATACCATTGTTTACTCCAATCAAAACAAATTAGAAAACTTAATCTTATAAAAAAGATTATTATTAAGCATATGATTATAATTCTCATTTCAAGTGAAATTTTTTCAGGGGCCTCACCAATCATTGTAAATATCTTATGGCATAAAGATCCTTGCATAGTTATTTCTTTTTTTAATTAAAACTCCCTTGCTTCTTAATGATGATCTACCTCATAGTCTACCACATAGCCTATACTTAAATTTCAAAGTCCTCCATGTTAATATGATATGAACATTCCTATCCTATATTGAATAATGAGCATGACTCAGATATAAATCATGTGCAAGAATTATAAACCTGCACCAACAATACCTACAGTGCACACATGCAAATGATGCAATAAATATTCAATTATAATTGATAGGAGGTCAACGCCAGGAAATATTTGAAACCTTCGTTGATCAAGCTTATCAAGTTCATATCAAGTTGACTGTTCAAACACATCAAGTCAACAAGTCACTTGCATCCTGCCACACACGATCCTACTTGAACTAATAAACAAGTTACAAGAGTCATATCATGTTACCAATCCAATGAACAAATAAACTTTTGGTTAGAGGTTTTAACTTCTTCATTGTATAGGTTGAGTTTGCTTTCCACTTATCTAAATCTCAATCCAAATCAACCTAACATTACCTGGCCCAAGGTACACCATCTCGGTACCTGGCCCCATATCAGTGTCACGCTATTACTATGTCGGTACGCCCGGTATAGGGGCTGGTTCGGTATATACCGAGTGTCGGTATATCTCCCCTACCACGTATTGGTACCGAACCGATACAGTCCAATATGTCCCATACCGCCCAGTTCATTATGTTATGGTGTACCTTGGGCTAGCCCATTGCTGCCCCTAGTCTCCCACATTCATCTAATGGATGGTATGCATGAAAGTATAGATTTTATGCTCAATTTAGTATCCAATACTGCTAATTTAATCCATTTACTTAATTCAATTGCTCTATATTTACTAATTTTAAGTTCAATGCCCTGAAACTAATGATTAATGAGATTTACATCTTGTCATCTTTCTAACTCACAGATAAAGCAAAACAAAAGGAAGAGTTAAATAAAAACATTCTACAAAGACAGTTTCACATTTAGTAGAAAAATGATGAATTGAGTCCTTCGATGTTTCTTCCTTTCCCAATGTTACATATTACTCATTTTTCCAGCATGCTCTCATAAATCACAACTGAGTAATTATTCACTGACATAGTCCAGGTATGCTAAACAATTCTGTGGCACAAAAACAACCAGATTTCCCCTCGGCCTTTTTGCAACCCAAAATAAACATCAATAAACAAGCACAAATGCACTTCAAAGTGCACAAATGAACGAACAAAATGACATGGCAAAAAACATTAGAATGTTTATTACATGATAAATAAGCAATATTTTAGAATGCATTAGAAGAAAAAGGTGACTGTGCGTTCAAATTATCATAAAGATCCCTCGCTAGTCTACAATGAAAGTTCTTTATAACTATTCTTGATCTTCAGAAAATCATGAACAAATAGAAGTCCGTAAGACACAATTCACTGTCATAAATTCTTAACATGACCCTGGTAAGTTGATTCACCTAACTACTTTCAAATAAGCTTTCGAACCAAGACCATTGATGCCTTGACCCCTTGCCAACTAAGGCATGGGTCTTGGCTAAAATAGATTCATGACCAGGAGCTTTCAAGCATTTATGCTACCCTGTCAAGATGCATTCATGACCAAGAGCTTTCAAGCATTTATGCTACCTGGTCAAGATGCTAGTAATATAAATTGAATACTCAAAGTTCTTACTTCCAATGGAGTCGACACATGTCTAGCAACTTGTGCAAGTGTCATAACCGCCAAATAAACATATCTACAAAAAATTCCAAAGAGAGGCAACCATGTATTTTGTGATGCGGCAGGAATTTTCAAATCCATGCAACAAATGGAGTTGATCATCGAAACAACAATGTTAGAGACTTGGGGGCAGTTTGGTTTACTAGTTTTAGTAAAACAGGCTGGCTAAAATACTAAAATCAATGTGTTTTATAAAAATGACAGTTTGGTTGTTAATTTATAAAACATTTTTTGTCGAGATTGATAAAGTCATAAAGCCTGAAAAGTAAGTTTCTTGAAAAACAAGCCTTTCCCTAGTTTTCATAAAGCCTATTTTACAGAGTATTATGCCTTATAACCATCTGTTTTAGGAAAAGAGAGACATCCAAACAGCCCTTAGTCATAAACATTGACTTAAGACTAGGACGGATGCAGTAGATCATCAAGGCAACCACAATAGAGCCATCAGCATTGCTTTAAGACTAGGCCAGAATAAGGTTAGTGGTTAATTATTGCTAAACACCATTCTATGAAAGAATATTCAGCTTGTAACATTCTATCTGTAGTTAATAGCAAGATTTTTTTAATGCTATTGGCAAATTGGCACATGTGATGCATGTGAAAGAGAAAAATATGATTTACGACAAGAAAAAATAGATATATACTTATAAAACAGAAAATAAAAAATAAAAAATAAAGCAAAACAAAAAATGGAAAAAACTTAAAATAGAGAATAATATAAAACAAAATAAAAGCAATATACAGTACAAAGAAAAGAAAAGCATAACAGCCATCAACATTATTATGCTCATAGACCACTCTATGCCAGATTCTGAATCTGAGAACCCTGATAATCCACTTTCTATGAGGACCCTTAACAATAAGGGCCTCTCTTAAAAAATACCCTTGAATAAATATATTCTAACAAATTAGGAAACAACATTACACCCATTATTTCCTCACTTGCTTCCTTATTATTAGCGGTTAAAGAAGGCTGGTTTGTTTGGAAAGAAGCCAAAGAAGAGAGAAGTCGGCATTGAGTGGCTGATTTTTTAAGGAAATAAAGATGAGCCCAAGTGAGATTATATTTAAGAGAGTGTCAAATATTTTAAAAATAATTGAAGAGGAATTTGGTCAAAAAGATTGACAGATGGAATATACAAGAAATGTTCCAAAATTCAAAACTCCCCTTTTATAATACGTTACAGATAAAAATCCATGTATCATGTGATTGAATATCCCATTATATCTATACTTTAGAGTAAGGGTATAAAAAAGCCAAACAAGACCTGAGCCCGACCTAGCTCTAGTTCAGCTCATTTAATAATCAAGCCAAGCTCAAGCTAGCCCATTTAATTTTGAGCAAGCTAGAGCTGCTCCGGAACAGCTTGTTTAAGATATCCAGTGAGAGTCTAGGATCATTCAAGGATTTCATTTATACAGTCTGAAGTAATAGTCTCTATTATTTTTTTTAAACCAGAGTTAAAATACAGTATATTCTACATAGCCTATAATAATTTATAGTAAATAATATAAAATATTTATTTTTAAATAATAATAAGAAAAATAATATAAAAATAGATAAAATACTTATAAAACAGTATTTTGAGCTAATTCGAGCTGAGCTTGAGCGAGCTAACCCTTGGTCAAGCTTGGCTTGTTTCTTAACCAAGCAAGCCAAACTCGAGCTAGCTCAAGAAACAGCTTGCTCATTTGACAGCCCAACTTTACGGGGCATATGTGAAAATTTCTAAAACTGTTTCAGTAGCTGGTTGAATAGAGCAAATTGAGCCAGCTGTAATGAAAGCTGCAGTTGAACTAAGATAAATCCATGAGAGAAAATAACAGAAATGAAGCCTAGCTACGAGGTATATTCTCTAAGGAGTTTGTGTACTTTCTTGGCATTCTAACTAGAGTCTAACAGTAACTATTTCTTTCGGTTTATTGTATTCTCTCTAAGTGTATTATGTTCATTGAGCAACAGACCCACATCTGCAAATTTGTGCCTGCATATAAGACAAACTACGAATCCCCATAACCCTGCAAACTAATTCAAAGCCCATACCAACATTTCAAATTCAAATACGAGACCTAATCATGCCACATCCATATATAGAAAGCAAATGAAGGACTACAGCAAGTTTAAGAACTAAAATTTGTTGGCAGTTTCTCTCGGAGACTAGACTCGAACATTTCAACATTTCAGTAACTTTGGCAGTGATTTGTCCAAAGCTATTTCAAAATGGGAACAAACAAAAAGACAAACTTTAAAAAAGATAAAGAAGTATGTATGCAATATCATTTTCATTTATCATATGTTCTTTGGTATAATTTTCAAAGAAATCAGTCCAAGCGGGTAAGGAGAAAATACTAGAGATGATAGAACAAGTCTAAGAATATATATTGGATAAAGAATATATATTGAATGTCATTATTGAATGTAGTCGTGAATTATAAGATGACAATCTAACACAGAATGGTGCAACCTTGGGGAAACATGTAAGTAACAGGCAACAATTGAATACTAAATCTGAAGTTTAAGGCATCAAATCAGGTAAAAATAATAAGTAATAAAAGAATGATCATGAAAAGCAATCAAAGAAGTACCTATAGATATAAGAATTGCTTAGATAACATAAATCAAGTATAATATATCAAGCCTTGCTATTATAAATCAATGGAAAACTACCGATAAAAATGATTAAAAAAAAATTAAATCATACATAGATTGACTTGCTCAAGAACAAGCATAAGTATTCTCAAAACTTCACAAAAATCACAGCTTGAAGTCTTGACCGATCACCTATAGGTGATATGCCCCTATCTTAAGCTTAGTTGCCAGATTTGGGTAGAGGTGTGGAAGCATAAATGTTTGCAAGTTCAGGGAAGTGGAAGGAAGCACGTATGAGCCTAAGTAGAAGATTCCAGCTACTGAGATCTTAACTTAATAAAGAAAATACATGGAAATGATGCTACAGAATGCTCAAAAGGTAGCACAAAACAACCAAAACGACTTGATTTCAAATGAAACCAGTCAAAACCTTATAGAATCTCTTGAATTTTCGAAACAATTTTAGCCATAACTAGAATGTTATGATTTTGAGAAGAACAACTATAATAAATATAGTATATTATCGTTGGATGTTAAATTGATATAAGTCAAAATTTAGATCTATTGTTAATCTTGCCTCACAATATCTCATAGAATTGTCTGCCTTCTAAATTTCTCATATATAAACTCTTGGTGATGATTTTTCAAGGTTTGGATACTAGGTCCATAGTACCGGAACCGGCACCAATGCCGGCAGGCCAAAAGTACAGTCCAGTATGGTAATGTGCTATGCCATTCCGATACGTACCGACAGAAAAATCAGAGAGCGAGGGAGAGAGGGAGATAAAGGGATGCCAGAAGAGGGAGATGGGGGGCCCAAAAGCTCTCCTCTCCTCCTCTGCTTGTCTGCAAGCCCAATGGGCAGGGCTCCTATTTCGAACAAACCAAGACTTGACCGAGAGAGAGAGAGAGAGAGATGCCGAGAGAGGGAGCTCAGAAGCCCATCTCTCCTCCTTCACTCGTCCACTGGACTTGCTAAGCGGAGCCTCTGTTTCAAACCAAGAGAGAGAGGAAGGAGAGGGAGGGGGAGAGAGATAGAGAGAGAGAGAGAGAGGAGGCTCGGAAACCCACCCTCCTCCTCCGCTCGTCTGTAGGGAGAGAGTCAACACTTCACCTAAAGAACGGCAAAAGAGATTTGGTCAAGCCCTTGTTTTATTCAAAGTAAGAGCTCTGCCCAGCGGGATCTGCAGACAACTGGAGGAGAGGAGGACTTCCAGGCCCCCTCTTTCTCCCTCTCCCAACATCACTCTCTCCTGCCTCTCTCTCCCTCCCTCCCTCTCTCTTCCTCTCTTTCCTTCTCCCCCTCCCCTTCCCTCGTCGGTTTCTCAAACTAAGGGACATAATGGTATCAGTCTACCCATGGTACAGCTAAGTATGCTCCAAACTAGATGGTTTGGGATGGTACAATGAAACTTGCTCAAGGATACATGCTAAAAATATTTAATATCTTTTTGATTTAAGCTCATGTACATATTACCTTTTAGTGTTTCATAATGGTCACACGTTGTTTCGTATATAGCTCCTATATAAAACCCAGAGACAAAGCATTGCTTCAAAATTGGAATATATTATCTGTATGTGTTTCATATTGTCTCATGTATTATTAGTTATTACAATTGGGAACTAGGTGCAGCAATCATAACAAGATTCTTTTTCCTTCTATTCTATATAAGATGAATTAAGAATCAGATTACCATGAGCCTATTGGTTCTGATATTAAGGCATGGCCCTTGTGCAGTTTGGCAACTTAGAATTGTCATTCGGTAGGGGTCAGCCTTAAGGAATCCCATTCTTTTTGAGATCCAAATGCATACAGAGAGCAATAAAAAGAAACTTTAAATCTAGAAATCAGTATGCACAAAGCATAAACACTAGAAAAATAGAGTATTCAAGATAAAATCTGGATGGGGTAAAGTTATGGCAATGGGAATGAAGACTCCAAATTCTTCCCATTCTCAGACATCTTCTTTTAACCGGTCTCTCTTAGATAAGATAACAACAGGGATTTTCTCTAGACACAGAGATACATTTTTCCTACAATCATCAATTCAAGAAAGTTTGGTCCTTAATTTCTTATCAAGTGAAATTTTTAACTAGTTTTCGGAATACAATGGATAGTCACACGTGACACGTCGGTTCTTATATAACTCAACCCACTTCCTGTTTGCCTACCGACAATTAGAATTCAATAAAGTAATCAACAACTTGAGATTTAAGGCAGCTTTAGAGCTCAGCAGACATCCCTTTGTTTCCGCGCACATCCAAACCCCAAAACCAGAAGAATTCACCAAAAAGCACGCAGCAAGATAGGAATTTTATAGCAAAAAATGAGAAAACGGAGACAGAGTAATGGACATGGACCTGAGAAGAGGCATCCGCGGCAACGAAGATCGCACCCGAGGTGAGGCTCTTCGTGAGGACCGGGCGGGCTTTGATCATTCGCAAATACCATTTCACGAACCCATTCCGCGCGAAGGAAGCAGCGGCAGAGGCAGAGGGAGAGGACAAAGAGGAGGCGAAGAGGGAAGGAGAGGCGGGCGAGAAATGGGACGAGGACTCCTTGAACTTGGAAGAGAGAAGATGGGTTCGGACGTAGGCTCTCGCCGGCGAGTGTTTGGTGAGAGCATCGGAGAGGGAAGGCCGGGAGTGGTGGAGGAGGAGCTGGTGGGCGTGCCGGCCGCCGCTTCGTAGGAGGCCACCGTTCATCTCTTTTCTTCTCTTTGGTTTCCCCTTTTCGCTTTCTCTCTTCGCCCTTTCTCCCACCTCTCTATTTCGCCCTCGCCCGCATGCCCGCCCGCCCGCTCGTCCTTTTATCGCGGAGAGGCGCGAGGAGGTAGGGGAGGGGGACTTTGAGCCGGGTCCCACGCGGTCGGACCGGTACGGTTTGACGTGAGCCGCATGGGAAACGGACGTCTGTCGTGGACTCGAAAACGCACCCGTTCCAATTTACGATGAATTCATTACTGTTGCATTCATTCGTGTGCATTTTGTTAACCGGACGCTAGGAGAGGGTGGGCGAATCCAGTGCGATTTTAGGTGTCGCTTAAATTCTTAGGATTTGGGTTGCCGGTATCTCCGAGATCCTGGGCGGTGGCCCCATGATGAAGAGGCGGGTATAATCGGAAGAGATATTGCGAATGGTGTTTTGACCCGTCACTGGCTTGACCGACTGACTTGTCGGCGGTTTAGACGTTCCCATGTGTGACGTGTGCATACTTTGCTCTCTTGGTCCCCCGTGCAACATAAATTAGGGTTCAGGTTGTATCTTTTGTGTGAAAGGATGGCTCACCTTAACATCAACCATTAGATCATGCAATTTAAGATCTACACAAGAGGATGGAAGAAAGAGATTGAAATGCTTTGAGATATATACAAGGGGTGATCCAATAGTTGACGTCGGAAAAGAAGATCAATTATTATTTCATATGAAAGATATAACCCGAACCCTATAAATTATAGAGACCCCCTCTCAATCTAGGGTTTGTTTTAGAGATTTTTTCTTGATTTTAAAGTTTCAAACAGATCCTTCAAGTTTCCAAACTGGTCCTCTGGCTTCCTATCCAGTGAACGACATTAGCTTATTGTTACATATGACTAAAATACCCAAGCTCTCTTCAAAGTACGGATGAATGAAAAGCTTTAGAATGCTTTGAGACCTGTACGATGAGTGATCCCTAACCATACGAGACATACTAAGAAGTGCTCTGAGATATGTGCAATGGGTGATCCTTATGTATACTAAAGAAGATGCTTTGAAATCTTTGCAGATGGATAATTGAAGAGATTTAGACTGCTTTGAGATCTATATAGTAGGTGATCCTTCTATGTGTACATATGTTCTATGTATATATGTGAAAGCCTAGTAGTTCAACTCCAAGGCTATCCATTCCATGTGTATATGTGAAAGCAAGGGAGAGTGAAGGATAGATATGTCACCATCAACCATGGCTCGGGAGAGCATACATGTGACGTCTGTTGCCAGGCTAACTCGGTCAACAGCACAGTCCCTATCGAGCTGAGCAGGGAAAGATAGCTGCGTTCCCCAGAAAGTATTGTCCGTTTTGGAGATCGTCGACTGCTCCGAGTACTAAACTCGCGGAGGGAGCCACCCCTCACGGTTTTGCCCCACAAAAGACGCTTCCTGAGGAAAGGCTTCGAGCCCCCAATTTAAGGCACAAACTTTTCCGCTACTCGGTTGATGTAGGACTAAATCCGGAAACCCCTACAACACAGCCCCCCTAGCGGGAAGGTCCTATGCCGGTCGGGGGCCCTTCCTGGCACGCCATCTGTTGTCGGGCCTGATCCGGTCAACAGCACAGTTCCACACCGAGCCGAGCAGGGAAAGCAAGCTACGTTCCCCAGAATGTATTGTCCACTTTGGGGATCGTCGACCGCTCCAGGTGCTAAGCTCATGGAGGGAGCCACCCCGCATGGTTTTGCCTCACAAAAGGCGCCTCCTGAGAAAAGACTTTGAGCCCCTAATTTAAGGCATAGACCTTTCCGCTATTCGGTCGATGTGGAACTAAATTCGGGAACCACTACAATAACATCCATCCCTACACTACAAGAAGTTATTCATGCTGTTAAGGATGACCTTGCGAGATTACATTTCCACCATGAGATAGTAAAAAAAAAAAAATCTTAGTTGCGACATTCCTGCTCCATAAACTATTGGGTCAAAAATTAATTTTGTAGCTTGCTTTCAAACAAAGCCTTTCCCCATTAATGCAACTGACATATAAGAAGTCCTCCTAAATTCTTTGAAGGTGTTAGCTTATCCCAAGTGAAAAATCAAAAGGAAGCTTTTTTAATGCCCAAAAGAAGAAAAATTGATGGAAGAAAAACGTACTGACAACTAATACATAACTCATAAATTCTATCGTGAAGAACATGGACTGAAGCTAGTTATGATTCTATTAGCATATTTTTTTTCTAGAAAATCTTCAAGCACAATTAGTAGGAAAAAAATATTAGTTAGCCTCCCAAACCTTGTAGGTACAGTTCTTATATTTAAGCATCCATGTTGCTTAGAATCTTCCTCAGCCACTATAACTCACGTAGCATTGCTAGATGGAGCATGTTTATGGTGGCTTTTGCTAACTTGCTCCATAACTTCTTGAATTTGAGAGAATCTATGCTGCTGCATTGGCATGGTTGTTGATGGCCATGCTGGTAATGTTAAAGCCAGTGATCACATCTTCGAAGCCCTCGATCCTCCTCTTTTAAAACAAATAAATAAATATACTATTAAAAAGAAAGAAAATGAAGGGGAAAGAATGAATCAATCGAACTATGAAAGAAAATGAAGGAAAAAATAATGAATCCATTGAACTATGAGTAAAAAATAAAGAAAATCAATGTATAATGTAATTAACCTGTAGCATTTATCCCGCCATTTCATCAAACACAATCACATACCACCATTCAACAAGGTCCACCCTTTCCTCTTCTTTGCCTTCATTAAATATGACTTAAGAGATCGATCTCATTTATTATTAGGGACGGCAATTGGATCGGGTTGGATACAGATTTGACCAAAAATTCGTCAACCCAAATCCTACCTACTTATTAAATCGGTCAAAAATTTAGGTCCAAATCCGATCTGTTTATTAAATAGGTAATCCAACCCAATCCACATAACCTATTTATTAAATAGATCAAGTTAAGTCAAACGGTTAAATAGATTTTTAATGGTTTAAATGGATTTATATATAGTAAACAAGTTAAATATATTAGGTTAAACATGGTAGAAATAGATTAAATATATCTTAAATGGGTTAAATGGGTCGAGTTATGAGCCGATCCAATTATTAAACGAGTCAAAATGGCTTAAACAAATCAAAAAATTAAACTTGAATCTAATCCATTTAATGAATAGATCTAGATGGGTTGAACTTTTTTTTTTTTTTTTGCTTTTACATTAGCATATATTCTCCAATACATTTTTTGTATTATTGAAAAATAATCAAGAATTAGAGAAGGAAGATAATTCATAAACTATAAACTCAAAAAATATGGTTCCTTTTGTATATAAATATGATTTATTGCATATTTATTGTTTAAAAATTACTATTTAAACCTATATCTATCAAATGATATTTGTTCATACAACATCGCCTCTCCAATTGTATTTTTAGTATGTACCAATTTTTTTTTTGTATTTTTAGCTGATGATGTTAAAGAATAATCATTTTTTATTGTAAAATATATCATTTATTGATAAAATCCTAGCCATCCATCTTATATTCTTCCCTTTCTCTCTCTCTCTATATATATCGACCGTGCACCTGGCGGGCGCACCGGTTGTGACAAGCGGCGTCCGTAAGGATCGAAACCCAAAGCCTCGCTGCTTCATCGCAAAACCCTGTCGGCCTCCCACCCTCCCCGAGCCGTCACGACTTGAAGCGGCGACCAGCTTCCGACCCTAGGCGCCTGTAAAACCCCAGCCTCCTTTGCCCCCTACCGAGCTCCGGGGCTTCAAGCCCCGCCGTAACGCTCCGCTCCCAAAATCCACAGCTCACCGCCATGGATCCATCCATCATGAAGCTCCTCGAAGACGACGAGGTTGTCCTCCTCCTCCTCTTCTCTTCCATCTCTTAGTTTTCTTATGCTAAAGCCTCACTCGATGCTAGCCTATCGGAACATTGTGCCCCAATTGTTTTTCCGAGTGTTTTGACCTAAGATTGTTTGATGCTCGTGAGCAGGATGAGAGCATGCATTCTGGTGCGGATGTGGAGGCATTCACGGCTGCGCTGAATCGGGATATCGGAGGCGACGCTGCCGCCATCTCCCAGCCCGATGCTGGTAAAATCCATTTACTCTTTCGTTCTTTCATGAATTTTTCTTGGTTAAATTTTCCTCGTTTGATTTTTTTTCTTTATTTTTTTATGGCCGCTAGTACTGTATGAAGACTGGAATGCCACACAGATCATTATGAAGGTGTCTCCTTGAAAAGAAAAAGGAAAAATTAAAACTTTTTCTTAAATCCCAGTTAGCAGGAGGAAAATGTGAATTTTGATGTGTGTGCAAAGGTTTAATGAGAAGGCAGTAAACATCATATAGGGTGGAAGGAGTGGTTATCTCTGCTCTATTTTCCTTTCTGTGAACAAGCCTGTATTTTTACAAGAAGATATTGCATTTTATTTGATGACAAATGTTCTGAAATGACACAAGGAATCAGAGGCAGAATGGAGTTGGTTGATGAGACATAGAACGTTAGCTGTCGTAATGGAATTATGAACTTAACAAATTGAACTTATTGAAGATATAGTGAATGCATTGAGGGAAGGATTCAGAGGGCAGTGGCTAAAAAGGTGATCATAGGAACAGAATTTCTAATATCAATCTGCAACCATAGGGTGTGCAACCAATTCTTTTATATGCTTTTGAGCAACCTCCCATTGGTGAACATTTTGCAAAGATCTTGGGCAAGCAATTGATTTATCAATTTGGTTGCCAGCACCTCCTGCCTTGGCATCTAAGGGTTCTTCCCTACAATAACCATGGTGAGGATTTAAGGATTTGCACCACCCCTTCCTCTTCAAGATTTATTAATTGAGTTACTTGTATTCTTGACAGATTCTTCAAAGTTATCGAGACTTTGTCTTATTGGATCTTCCTGTTGTGGAACTTAGATTGATAAGAATGAAAATCTTCTACGAAGATGTGCTAGTGTACCGTACCCACACTGTACTAGTGTGGCACCTGTATGGGGTCTAGTACCGAGACAACGAACCTTGGTTATAACATAAAACAATTTAAGTTAATATCACTAAATAGTTTTCATGTTAATTGCTATCTTTTCGGAGCTTGTGAGAGATTTCACCATGTTTTATTTATCCTAATAAGAGAAAAAAATGCTTAAAGATAACAAAATGAACTTCAAGAGACAGCAGATTGAGATGACTGAACAATTGCTTGTTCCCCTGTTTTATTTTTTTACAAAAAAATGAGTTTAATGCTTGAACATACTTACTATAGAGAAGCATATATAAAAGGTACAGGAATATAAACATTTAATAGTACTTGATATTAAAATAACATAGATGATCAGATGTCTACAAGGTTTTCTATAGTGCCCCACCAATATATGTATGATAAGAAAATTTCACAATTTAGAGTTAAATATAGGTGAATATCTTATCATTCAATAAAAGTAACAAAGTTTTTGCATCCAAAAGAAAAAGAAAGAAAGAGACAAACCTGAAATTCTAAAAGGGATGTCTTTCAAAAAAATTATGAAAAATCATAAGAAGCATAGCTATGTAACTTTTAGTGCTGTTTGGGAAGGGTAGGATACCTGCCTCAATAAATGCCCATGTCCCCTGCCTCTTCTATCTTTTCCTTAATCAACAGGCCTAGCCCCATTCTATATTTTTGTCAATAAGTGGATCTCACTCCTCTCCTTGGCTACCACCTAACATTCTCGCCACACAAAACCTCATATTTGTTTCTCCAATCCAACCCAGGCCCCTTTTCTATCTCTCTAATCCAAGTCTCCTAGCATCCAACACTTACCTCAAGAAGATCCTGGCATGGGACACCTTTATCTGATACAATATGTAAAATAGAAATGTATAGAATCATCCAAAATGTGCTGGCACTTGGAAATTCAATAAAATGGAAGTTTCTGGGTAAGCATTACACATGTTGTGGATCATTGGTCACAATAAAGAAGACAATTTTGATTGCTTTTCATGACAAAATGTGCCAAATCTATCACTAGGATGAGTTCCATGCGGCTGTATCCTTTTATTTGGTTCATGCATGCTCTTTATTTTTCCATATGATCATACGACACTTTACAAGATGCAAATAGCTCAATCTCTACTGAATTCTGTGGAAAGGGATATCTAATAGATAATTAACAATGACCTTGCCAGATCTGGCTTTCATATTGAGGCCTGTATAGTGGTTAGCAAAAAATTCCTGCTATGCTTTTAGCATGATAGCCTTTTATTATCATCAGTCAGTACCCGTCAATTGGCAAAATGGTTATGTTAAGCTTGACTGGATAATTATGCCTACTTTTTCATTTCATATAATTATGCAGAAAATGATATTGTTTATTTATTTTATCTTTAATTTTTCATATTGTGGTTGACCTTTTATTTTTAATTTATTTTATATTACTGATTTAACTTATTATAAGTTTTCACCTTTACATGACATCAGTGGGAGTATCATCCCAAGTAAGCAGTTCTGCATCAAACAAAATGCGAGGACAATGGGAAACTTCTATGCAGGAGGACAATCCTGGCCAGCAAATCCAACAAGAAGAACAACACCATTTGCAGTCCTCAGAGCAGCAGTTATCTCAAACAGAGCCAACACAGCAAGAATCTGGCACCAAAGATCCAGATCCACAAGTTAACAGCCAACCAGAACATGACAGGTTGCTGTTGCAACAAGAGCAATCTCATTCTGATAATCAGCAGCGACAGTCAGAATTGAATTCCCAACAATTTTCTGAAAAAGAGCAGGCCAACACGTCTGAGCAAACTACTGTTCAGGGCCCAGAACATGAGATTGCTCAGCATTCTGAGAGCCTGCATCAGCATACAATGCAGCAGTTGAATAGTCAGCAAGCACCAGCTGCTAACCAAGCGAACAATGCAATGAAGAGGTTGAAAGTTAATTCTAGCATACCATTCCACATGTTGATTCCAATCTTACGCCCACACCTTGACAAAGACAGATCCATGCAGCTTATGTCCATATTTTCAAAACTAAGGGTGGGTCTTTTGACAATCATATTCTTAATATTTGTGCTCTGCAATTTAGCTGGAGTCATGGTCATTTAAATCAGAACCCAGGTTTCAGAACTAGTTTGGCAAGATCACATATGATCTGTAAAATTCAGGGAGTTGGATAAATGCTGCCTCTATATTATTTCTGATGGTGCAGTAGAAAAAGAAGAGAAAATGATTAGGTCATTGACATATAGGCGAACTCAATGAATTTGTATAATTCAGGAAATTATAGGAATTGTTTGGTTAATAACTTAAAATTTGCAGTAATACCGAGAACCATTTCCCACACCTCCTGGATAAAATCTGGAATCTTACTTTCAGTAAGAGGTATGAATTACGTCGTCGTGCTGTAGGTTAACTGCCTTTCATAATTAAATTGATCTATTCTACAGTTTGACCTGACTTTGCATTGCACATGCTGTTTTCCCTAGACCAATGAAGTCAGCAAAGAAGACTTTCTAAGAGTCATAAGGAATATTGTTGGGGATCAGATGCTTAGGCAGGCAGCTCACAAAGTACAAATGCAGGTGAGTAGATCATGCATTTGATGGAGTTTTGGCTATTTTTACTTAATAGTTTTGGAACTTATGATCCTTGATTGGAATAATTCGTTATACATGGTTTGTCATGCCAGCCCATCTAGATGCTACACACTTATTGTTCTGGTATTGGAATAAACTTAATTATTTTCACAATTTTCTTTTGTTAAAATCTGTCAGCAGCTTCATACCCAGGCAGCTCGAAATCTGCAAACAAATCCAAACCAATACTCCTTACAGACTGAAGCTTCTTCTCAGGAAATGGCATCTGGTGGTGCTCAACAGTTCATTGAGTCACAAGCAGTTCCACCTCTTCATTCAATGCCTTCATCTCAGAACCAGAAAGGCACCAGATCACCTCCACGCCAGTCTTATGTTCCTACTTCAACAGTCCAAATGCAGAATGATACTTCAAAACTTGATAGCAATAGTCAGAAGTCTCGAGAAATTGAAAACAAGTCAGATGGGAAGGGGGTGCAGGTTACCCAGAATTATCCCAGTAATGCGAGTACGGCAAATCCAGAAAGAGACATTTCTATGAATTCGTTACAAGCAGTTAACAAGCAGCTGCAACACACAGAACTTCCACAGACGTCTTTCTCGATGTATGGAAACACTCAAAGTAATTTTCATGCCCATGCATATCCTAGGCCATCTATCAGTTCTGCAACAACTTCTCTTAAATCTCAAACTCAAGATTCAGTTATGAGGCAAGCTCCACATACTCAAGGAGTGGTTATGGTGCAGTCAGGGTCAACTCAGCCAATGAATGTAATGAACATGCCTAAATATGAAGTACAAAATACTACCAGTGAAACCAAGAGACTACATGGTGGATCTTTGATGAGCCATGCAACACCACAGCAAAATCCAGGGGCACGGCAATTATCAGCGAACAAAGAGCAGAGAAACAGTGCTTTCCCGCCAATGCCTTTTGGGAAACAAGAAGTTGCTGATCAACCTTCTGAACCTCCTAGCAAGTCTCAATTCTCAACTTCAGAGGGCTCTTCATATGTTCCACTGAATATTAACCAAAGAAATCAAAATCTTGGATCATCAAAGGAGGAAATGTTACAAAAACAGTCGTCTAAAATGGGATACTCTACGCTTGCAAGTGTGATGGGAACAACTCAGGTTTCAAGTCCCATGGCAACCCAAGGGGAACAAACCTTGCAGGTTAGCATTCACCATTATTTCTATGTTTTCTTCATCCTTTGAGGCTAAGCATTTTAAATCATTTATATGTCTTGAAATCAATTCTTTTTAAAACTGGAACTCTGAATTTATTGTTGAGCCATCAAAAAGTCAATGTGGAAGACATTGCCTTTTGTCAATTAGATCTTTGTGTGCTATTTTCTATGACATTTCGTGCATTGTTGTCCTATTTTGGATTTAGTGATGGAAGTTTTTATAACTCAATTATATAGCTCATAACAAGGTTTGCCGAACCGGTATTGGGGTTCGTTGTGGCCGGCAACTGGTTCGGGACGGTACAAGTCCGTACTGTGCTATTCCTGAGCGTACCAAAAGAGGGAGAGAAGGGGGAGAGGAAGAAGGATAGAG
>JAOXJJ010000914.1:9398399-9414739 GCA_025769935.1 Phoenix roebelenii
GGGAGAGAAGGGGGAGAGGAAGAAGGATAGAGAGGGAGGGAGGGAGGGAGAGGGAGGAGGAGAGGAAGAAGATGAGGAAGGGAGGGAGAGGATCGATCGCGCGTGCATGAGAGATCTAGAGAGAGATTGATCTTATGAACCCCACCTTTTGAACCTTCGACACTGCGACAAGCAGCATCAAAGACCCTAGATAGCGGCAGTCTTGCCCCCAATGGTCACTGGAGACGGTGGGAGCAAGACTAAGGATGGTGGCAAGGGCTAGATCGGTCTCGTTTTATGGCAAATAAGTGACATAGGGTAGATCCAGAGGTCGCAGGTGATGATGAGTCCAATGCTAGCACCACATAGATCCCGTGCATCCCCATCATCATAGGTATCAAGGGATGCTCAATAGCCGAGATCATGGTCTAGGGAGTGCGAATCTAGTGGTGAAGGAGGCCATGGATGATGGAAAACTTTTCAGAGGGGGAGAGTGTGATAGTGATGCACCCATCGCCTTGCCTCTTTCTTTCTTTCCTTTTCTTTCATCCTTCTTCAGAGAAGGCAGCTGTGGTGAGGCTCACCATCACCGAGCCTTGTTCTCCCCTCTTTCTCCATTCCCCCCCTTCTCAGGGTTTGGAGAACCCTCTAGAGGATGCACCCAAAAGGAAATAGATAGCCACATGTTGTTGCATGATCTCCCATCATGGTGGAAGTGGGAGAGAGAGATCGAGAGAGAGAGAGAGGGAGGGGGGAGAGAGATGAGTGAAATTTGGGACTGCAGGGAGGAGGGGGGGATTTAGTGGTTTATTACTTATTAGGGGTCGAACCAAGGTCCGCCGTACTGGTACCGGTCGGCGTACCGGTGGCCGGCCGGATCGGTACGGTACCGGTCCGGTCCGGTACGTACCGGCCGGTACGCGGTGATTTCAAAAGGTTCGCACCGGTACGAGGCCGGTACCGGCCGGTATGGGCTCCGAACCGGCCGATTCGGCTAAAAAATCGAAAAATACCGTTTTTTTGTGGTTTCGGTACCGGTCTAGGACCGGGCCGGTACGGCATTCCATGGGTCGAACCATCCTGGTCACTTGAACTGTTCGGTTCTTGACTGCTTCGCTTCAGTACGCCTGATTTGGGATGGTTCTGTTAACTTTGATTCATAATATAATAACTTACAGTTACTTTGGAGTTATTGAAGTTGGTAGAGCTCCATTATTTGTGGTACTCATTGCAATTACCTACCTAGTATATTTCAAACCGTTAATGGCACACATTTTATGCATATATTCACTATTTGGAATTTTGACAATATCATGCTTTCGTACTACTATATTTAAAGTCAAAAGGGGGAAACTAGAAGAGAAGTCTTCAATCAAGGCATCATAACTTTTTTGGTTTTTAAAAACTCATGTAGCCTTAATTGCATAGCATTCCAACAGTTGTAGGATGGAAACAAAAAAGGTGCTTTTTCATTACTCTTGAAAAAGGGGAAAGCAAAAGGAAATAATAATGAAGACTTGAGTATGTTGTACTTATAGCCCTGTTTATACATTAAGATGCTGGGTCATTACCACTGTTCCTTGTGGAATTCAAGCCTATATATATTCTACCATATAACACCAACTCCTCTGTCACCATGCATGAGGAATGTTTGATCGTCCGTTTCCCATCCTTGTGTTTCCCCATCCCAACTGCATTGGTTAGAGCATGTGGCTGTTAACCAAGAGTTGAAAGGTTTGAAATTTTGAATCCTTGCTCTAGAATTTTTTTTTATTTATTTTTATAAATTTTATTATTAAAAATAAAATTACACATGTTTCGCACATGCCCTACTCTAGTTGGATATACACCAACAATCTCATGTTGAAGGTAGTCATTCCAAGTTTTTCTTGAAGGTTGTATCAGTAATGATGATTTCTTTTATAAGTTGAGAGTTATTAGTTATCCAAAGCTTTAAACAAGAGAGAACCAAGAGAAAAGGTAAATAAAAAATGATGGAATTTGGCAGAAACTATACTTAAATGAGTTGCATATTGTGATTAGTTCCATATGAATTATGATATCTGGGAAACTTTAGGTAGAATATTAGTAGTTTAGGATTACTAAGTCTTCCTCATGTTGGGAAGATTCCACCTTGGCTGGAGGGTATCTCCAGCCATGTTACCTCATAATTATATTAGTCTTGATTGGCACATTGCATACAACTATTCCAAAGAACGATAATTTTTGTTCAGTTATCGTACCACAGAACCTGGAACAACTCTATCATGCTGATGTATTATGCAATGCAAGCCTATACATGCATGCAAATAACAAGGCAAATGATCTAGACCTTTGTAACAATTCAATAATTTCAATCCATGTATGAAAAAGTTTATTTCTTTCAGTGAACATATCAAAAGAAATGGTGAGAGATAAAGATGGTAATAATTACTACTATAATTTTATCACAAAGCTTCTTTTACAAGATCTGAGCATAGAAAGTTTTGTTAACCCAGATTGAAAATTTAGCCAATATAGACTATCAAGTTTTTTGGGGTTTCAGTTTGCTTCTATTGAAAAGTTATCAAAGACTTGAGATTCTAGAAGTCAATAAGTGATTCTAAAAGCTATAAATGGTGGATAAAATGGAGAAGATTCTTGATAAATTTATTCAGCAAAAGATGCCATGATTTGTGGGTGTCCTAGTAAAGATGATAACAGGAAGACTTGAATTTCCATATGAAGAATGTAATAGAGAAGGTTTGTAGAAAAGTTGAGTGCAGTATGAGGGGAAATAGTTTATATATTTGTAGAGAAAGAAAGGTGAAGAAACAAAGTTAAGAAAAGAAAGAGAGCATAATTTAGATTTTACAACTTCCAGTTGAGGAGAATACCATAACTTGCTAATGACCCTAGATGACTTTTCAATGACCCGTCAAATGCTTACTTTTTGACTAGTCAATATGATTCTTCAGTGACCTATCACATCATGTCCTTTCAACAGGTAATAACTCTTCAGTGCCATAATTTTTTAAAAACCTTAAGATCATGGCTTCCTTGGTGACTATTTAAATACTCATAATTGATGGTAGATAAAAAAAGTATATTAAGTCCTAACATCATCAGAAAACATTCACCAATTTATACTAAATCTACTCTGTAACTAACGAGATCTCGTATCAAGTTCGTTCTGGGTCTAACACGTTACAAACCATCTTATCATCAAAGAAATAAGGAGCATGTATTAGCATGATTTTAATGAATCCGTTGCTTTTGTTACTTCAAATATTATGGTGATATTATGTTGATTGCACCATTTACTTCAAACTTCAATGTTAAATGCATTATGATGCTAACGATGCTAGTGTTGCAATGGAAAAGATAGATTGTGGATATTGGTGATATCTGTTGCAGTGTTATTAATACAAGTGTTGATGATGCTGTTTGCATATCCTAGATAAGATCATTGACTACATTCGTTAAAGTTATCTTGTAAGATAATTGTCTTGTTTGGTTGTTTATATAAGAAAGGTGAACACTGTGGCTACATAACCAGGGAACTATCTAATGTCCTGAGAAGGTTGAAGTATGTCTTTAGATTTATTTTTACCATGATTTCTGACAATAACATTAATACCAAAGATAAATGCTTTTTTTAATTACTTAAAAGTTAAGAAGGTCAATTTGGAATAGCATTCAATCTTAACATACTATCTTGATATCAATTAGAACTAGCAAAAACTTTGTCAACTGTGATTATAACTATGATAATAAGTTTCCCTTCTTTTCACCATAACTAGGGGTGGCTATAGGAAATTTGACTGACTTAGTCGAGGAGATTTATTTGCCTATCTACCTTGTTAGTTGGCAGGATTTTATGTTCTTATAAATGACAAAATCAACAGAATTCCCTAATTTTTTTTCAACTCTTTTTCAAAATGAAGAACTGCTCTTATCTGTAGTCAAATGCTTGTGACTCCATAGAGATGGCAAAGAACAACACACTCCAATATAATCTTCAAAGACCATTAAATTTAACCTCTTTATTCTTTTTTGGCTAGTCCATGTTTCACCACCAAAGATCGTTGTGCCAGTATTAGGGCTCGTACCCGATTAGCCGGTGGCACGGTTCGGTATTGCCCCTGTGTCGTTCCATACTGGGCCCGCACCAACACAATAGAGGGGGGGAGAGGGAGCATGGGAGGGAGGGAGAGGAAAGAAGGAAGGTGAGAGACGGTGAAGGCCGGTGGAGTGTAGCCCGACACGACAGAGAGGGTGGGAGAGAGGAAGAACGTGAGAGAGGAAAAGCGAGAGAGAGAGAGAGAGTGGGAAGGAGAGGGAGAGGGAGAGAGATGGCCCCCTCCGACGGTCTCCATCTTTCTTCCTTCTCTCTCTCCCCCTCCCCTCCGCCCCCCACCCCCCCGCTCTCTCTCTTTTCCTCTCCTTCCTTCTCCCTCTCCTCCTCCATGGCTCGGTACGCCCTGAACCAAGCAGTTCGGGATAGTTCCACATTCCTTGTTCACCACAGAATAAATTAGTCACGGCATTTGCCTGTTATAATTTTAGAAAGAGATGTGCACATGTTGTGGACTAGTAGTTGCATTATCAAATCTTTAGGTTCTGAGTACTACATGTCATTGACTGGGGTACAAGTGTATTATTATTATTATTATTATTATTAAAAGGAGAAGAGATGCAGAATTTTAGATGCTCTTCTCTTCTTCAACAGAAGGCCAAAAGTTATTTTACATCTTAATCATGCTAATAATTAATTCTAAACAGTTTAATGAAGAGAGGGATTTATCTATTAGAGTTGCTTTCTTTTCGATAAATCAGTTTGTTGATTACGCTATCTAATAAGAATTATGTTTAGCTTCCTTTTCTCCTTTGGTGGTCAAAGTGCACTACATTATGCTATCACCGAGGAGACATTACACATCCACTCCCAAGAGGTAGCTTACTTGAAGTGGCATCCTGCTGCACATCTTAGGCATCCAAACATACAAACTGTCAAGCCACTTTCCACGGGTTGCTAGTGTGTGCAGACTTACAAGAGCCCTCAAATGATCCTACTTGAGGTAGCTTACTTGGGTTTACATGGAATGTTGATTCCGATAAATCTTGTCTGTTTTACTTGGCTCTTGGCCTCTTTCAATCTCCCACCAAGCTTGAAGAATCCATTCAGCATGTATTGATGAGTAGCATACATGTCAGACACTTACTAAACAAAAAAATTTCATTATCAATAAAATTTAAATATTGCCGGACTTTAACCTCTGGAATTCAGGTCAAGTTCCAGAATCGTATCAAGCGCCACTAATTTACACTCCTTTTCATGCACATAAAAGAAGTCATAATAATTAGAATTTAGAATATTTGAAGTCAATGCGATACAATACTTGATTGGGCTTTATCAATAGAGGAGCACTCTGTTAATTGTATAGAAGCTAAAACACTGTAACAAAATTACTTATTTAATGCTATTCAATTATGTAGTACCGAAAAGACTTAATCAGCATTTTTTGCCTATCTATGACCCTATCAATTTTTTCCCTCTTGCCCAAAGTAAATGCTCAGTTATGTTGTTATCTAACTCTATTTTCCATCTCCATGCAAAACTGCCACCTGCATGGCCTTTAGTATCATTATATCATTACTTAGCATTCTAATATCTTGACCTGCTTACACACCTTAAGAAAACACGTGAGAGGGCAGGATATGTGGTATGCTAAATTGCTCATTTTTTATAAGTATATCTGTGGAATATTGTAGAATATTGTTCTAAATTACTGAACTACTTGCTTTTATATTACTAGAAAAATTTTCTTGTTTTTTTTCTTTTCACCATTGTAAAACAGCATTTCCATGTAATGTAACATAAATATCTTAGCACTTGTAAACTCTTTTGGCCACAACTTAGAATCGGATGCAATCTCAGATTTTATCTGGTACGAAAACTCCCCAAAAGAAACCGTCTGCTGGACAGAAGAAGCCGCATGAAGCACTAGGCACTACCCCACCCACGTCCAGGTTAGCCTCATGCCTTTAGTGTGCAGTTTTCATTCATAGTTCATTTGATCTTATTCGTACTTCAATCTTTTTTAGATCTGTTATTTACTTCCACAAATCTTTTAAATTATACCATTAGCAAAAAGCAAAAGACATCTGGGGCCTTTCTTGATCAAAGCATTGAACAACTAAATGATGTTACGGCTGTTAGTGGAGTTAACCTGAGGGTATGAACTTTATCTCTCGCATTTCTTTACAAAGAATTTGTGCTTTTAGTTATTTGATTAGTTCATTATTAAATAATTTACTGTTAGAAACTTAACTTCCCGCTGATTCTTTTAGGAAGAGGAAGAACAACTATTAACTGCCCCCAAGGAGGAGAACCGAGCTTCAGAAGCAATTAGAAGAGTTGTACAAGAGGAAGAAGAACTGTTGATTCTGCGGAATGGTCCCCTTCAGAAAAAGCTAGCAAATATCAGTTACCAACTTTTGCACCTGAACCAGATACAATTCCTTTTCTAATTACATTTAAGATGTTATGGAAGTTGTAGAACATGAAGCAAATGATTAATTGTGTTTGTGGCAGTGTCCAGATGTGGTTTAAAGAGCATAAGCAGTGATGTGGAGCGTTGCTTGTCAATGGTGAGATATTACCTATTAATTTCCTTTCTTAAGGTTGAATTGATGTCCTAATTTCATTTGGTTTTATTTTGCAGTGTGTGGAAGAGCGTTTGCAGGGTTTGATAAGTTATCTAATAAGACTGTCGAAACAGGTTAATATTCTTTACCCCTTAATCTTAGCCTCTTGTTATCTTCCATTTCTAACTTTGTTGTATTTGTCAATAGAGGGTTGATATTGAGAAGACAAAACATCGACTTGTCATTACTTCAGACGTTCGACGCCAGATTTTGTTAATGAACAAGAAAGCTAAGGAGGAGTGGGACAAAAAACAGGCTGAAGAAGCTGAAAAGCTCCGTAAACTAAATGAAGTAAGTAGTTGGGTGTCTTATTATTTCTTACTGAACTTTGTTCTGTCACACTATTGGCATCATTCACTTCTTCAGCAAAATATTCCCTTAAGTTCGTCTTATTTTTATTTTGATGCTTGCTTCTCTATTTCTAGCTTTCTTTAGTAAATCTTTGTTCAACTTTCAAAGCTCTGGATGTTTTTTCCTTCTAGCATTTTTTTTTGATCTAGTGTTCATAGGATAAGATGTGCTTAATTTTAAAAAATTATGATTGTAATCCAGTTCATTAATCTTCCATTAACTTCTTATGATTTTATAGTGGAAAAATGGTGAGCACCAAGGAAGTCTTCAATTAAAACTCCGCGATGTTTGTGGTGTAGCAGTTAGCTCTCGATGTTCCGCTTACAAAGGCCAAGGAGGAACAGAGTGTGAATGGAAATGAAAATTGAATTGTTTAAAATCAAAGAGATAGCCCATGTACAAAGGAAGGTCAAGAGAATCTGGAACTGGGTGTGGATTAATATATTTATTAACCTAGTACGATATAAGAGATAGGCCGTCCACCATGTAGCCGATAAATGTGATTCTATATCCTCATTCGCCATAGCATTTTCAATGAAAATGACCATCAAATCTTGGAAGAAAACTTGAAGCATTGGTCTGTGGAAGTTTTCCCAGTCCACACAAAATGAGATTAACATCTCTGAGCCAGGCATCCCTGCACTTCTATTTATAAATCTAGCCACTAGTTTTGATTATGACTGAAACTAAGCAGTTTTTAGGAGTCAAAATATCGCCTCAGACTTTTCTCTGTGCTGTGTTCCTTCAATTTTTATTTATGTTATTTATAAATTCAAGCATGTTCGTGAAGAGAATTGTAAATGAACAAAATCTATATTAGCTATTATTTTCCTCATCTGGAATCACAGGTGGAGGGGAATGCAGGGGCTGATGCTGACAAGGATAAGGATGAAGGGCGTTCAAAGACCCTTAAGGTATCATTCTTTGAAAATCTTGTTCTTTATTAGGAGAGTTGTCCATGTCCTTTTTCCACTGAAGAATTTCTCCACTGCATGCAGGCCAACAAGGAAGAGGATGATAAGATGAGAACAACAGCTGCAAATGTCGCTGCCCGAGTTGCTGTTGGGGGAGATGATATGCTTTCAAAGTGGCAACTTATGGCTGAGCAGGCTCGGCAGAAACGTGAAGGACTGGATGGAGCCTCTGGTTCACAGTCCGGTAAAACTACCACTGGCAAGCCTTTACCAAGCTTTGGAAGAATTTCAAGAGAACAGAAAGAAGCTGAAAAGAAAGGTTCATCTGCTGCTGCTGTATCTGGTAAGAGTGATGCACTCTTTTTCCTTTACTGTCTTAAAGAATAGCTATAAATTACAGAGCATGCAGTTCAACTTGGGTTGGGTGCATGTCCCTATCCTGGAGAAAAGATTGAACTTTGAAGAACCACTGATGAATACTAAACATATCTATTTTAATGTCCTAGGCGGCATAAGGAAATTTGGGAGAAGCCCAGTGGCGGTGCCCCTTCCAAGAATGGCACACAACATTTCTGTCAAGGATGTGATCGCAGCCCTTGAGAGGGAGCCTCAGATGTCAAAATCAACTCTAATCTATCGGTTGTATGAGAGATTATCTGGTGATTCTGCAGCACATTAGTTTGAATTTGGACAACAGCAAGCATGTCCAACCGGTTGAACCATTGTTTGCCGTTCTTAGATTCAGGATGTTTGCCACCTTCGGGTATGCAATTCAGCAGCACCCATCCTGAAGGTTATATGGGCAAAGATCAGGAAAGTACGGCTAATTGTATAGGAATCAACTACTGTATATTTATCTTATCTGTTCTTGAAAATGTATTTGTATATTATATTAATACATCATAATATACTGTAACATTTGTGGGTAGAGGGAGAGTGAGAAACTCCAGCCCCAGAGGATTTCTGTGTTGAAATTTTTCTTCTTTATAGCTTATAGATGAGTTATCATTTCGATAGATATAATATCTGGTGGAAAAGACTTTATCCTTTTACTGTCCAGATTCTAAAAACTGGCGAGAGCATCCGTAGTGGGAGTGTTGCCTGTGGAGACTCTCTTAATGGAAAGAAGAGCAAAGCAGTCAGCTGCAGTATTCTGTGCGATCTGTAACTGAATTGTATTTCGGTAATCCAACCAACCTGACTCCATTTCCGGCCAACACACCGAGTGATATGGCTTATGGGAACTCCGGACTATCCCAAAATAGGCTACGAGAATGCTCAGCAACGAAGAATGTCACTCAATCGGCCGTTCTATTCGCCTTCTGAAGCACATGTGACCTTCTAAATATTAGAATTTATATGAATGCCCTTTAAATCGATATATATACATACATACCCTCATAAAATATTATTTTTGTATGAATATCTTTAGCATAGCGATTCAACCGACGTGGTCAGCTGAGGTTATATTTATTTAAATTAAAAAATTAATTAAAATTATGAAATTATCTTTTTACTTCTGTAGCAGGTAACAAGTTAACAAGTCTGGTTAGAAATTAATATTTCTACCTCTTTTTACAAATTTTTTGATCTCTCTCAGTCCTCTCTCACTTTTTCATAATCAAAATTGTTCCCTCGACCCCCTTTTCTACCCTAGACAACCCTTCATTGTATTTTTTTATATGAAAATAGTTAGATCCTACCTTTAGTTTTATGAATTATTTATGGAAAAGTGTTATGAGAGCTTCGCAACATTTATCTTTTAATGTATGAGCTTTGCAATATTTATCTTTTAGAGCTGATTTTTTTTTCATATGCATGCTTTTGGTTGATTTAATATTACTGTCACAAAATGGGCTCTGTACACTAGATTTTTTCTTCTTCTAGAAAATTGAAGCTCCAAACAAAAGTGGCTTAAGGTACACAACATAAAGTATGATCTTCTACCATATGGTTGCAGAGGTTGTTAATAAATCTGAAGGGTTCTGAAATCCTTCAATGATTTTGCTTAGGGATGATTGATATTGTTCTTCCACTCATAAGCATAGCAGTAGCAAATAAGCTTAATCATTGTAATCTGTCATGAGCCTTTAGGAAATTATAATTATTTTTTATATTCTAATGCATGCCTTTATATATATATATCGATAACAATAAATATTACAAGCTATGTTTCGATGAGATAAGATATAGCGATTGTTACAAATGAAGAAGAATACAGTAGAATAATTCCATGATTATTGAAAGAACTTCCAAACCTTTTTTATTATCTAATTGTTGAATCAATTTTTTTCTTGAGCAATATTTTTACAGAATATTGAGAAGCAAGTCCTAGACAAATTCAAGAATTAAAACAAGTTAAAATAAAAAAATAAAATAAAAATATTTTTCATATAAATTTTTCTAAATATGTGAAATTGAATGAATATCCTTGCAAAGTTATTATTTGTATGTATACACTTAATAATTTTTTTTTTGCATGTCTACTAATTAAAATATTTAATTATTTTCAATTTTAAACCACTAATTTTTTGACGTTAGACGATATGGATACATATGCAACAAAAAAAATAACACACACAAAATAAATATTTAAGGATACATATATAAATATTATTTAAAAAATATTTATATAAACTTTAATTTTTTAGAGAACGTACAATAAAAAAAAAAAAATTGAATAATCTAACACCTTTACTTTTCCTAAAGGAGTGAAAATAAAATGAGTTAGATCTGGATCCAAATCCTAATAAACTCATTCATGCCCGGACCTATTTTATTTCCGAAATCGGAGTTGGCTCACAGAATAAGAAACACTGCCATCACATCGATCACATGCCCAAACGGTTACGGGCCCTCGGAATCTCCGCGCGCGCGAGCCAAGCCCGGGGCTCTGTGCCCAATCCGCGACGCGCCCGAGCCCCCGCGCCCTTTCCTCGTCACGCTCTCCTCGCCGCCCGAGCCCCCACCATGATATTTCCGTGTCCATCGGTATGATACGATCGATCGATCGGAGAAATCCTCTGCGCTCTCTCCCTGTCTATCGCTCGCCCTCTCGCGCGAAGGCCCCGACGGCCGTCGGGTGAAGCGGCCGCAGGGATCCGCCGCGAGATCTCGTCGGAGGGCCGGCGGCGTTGCCATGTCGAAGGCTCGAGTCTACGCCGACGTCAACGTCCACCGCCCCAAGGATTACTGGGACTACGAGTCCCTCACCGTCCAATGGGGGTAAGATTGGATTTCTGGAACCCTAGCTCTGACTATGGTTTCCCCTTTTGCGATTTTGCTTTATTGATCTGATCCAGTTTTAGCTATCGGGTGGGATCCGAATCATCTGATGGATTGGATTGGATTCTTCTTCCTGAAAATTTGTTGATCCAAATATTGTGGTTTCCTGATGTTGAGATGTTCTTTGGTCACCGAATCTTTGTTTTCATCTCTTGTTCTTTTTTTGACTGAATTGATTTAAAGGAAGGCATAACGAGTGCTGATTAAAGATGTGCGGTGTTTGACTTGAATCTCGGAACTTAAATTGCCGGAAAGGTATGAAATATCCGATAGAAAAGGAGAGTTGCTTGCTAGTTATGTAGATTCTCTCTTGGTATTAACTTAGATTGCTAGAATCTGCAGTTTTTCTGAAATTATGGTGTTTCAACTGTTTTTCAATTGAATACTCTGTCTTGCTTCCCTGTTTATGCATACACTTCTTTTAATATTTAAAACATAAAACTATGATTTCTTTCATGCCTTTTTCACTCCCTTTGCCACTATAGTTATTGGTCCTAGGCTCTGTTTGGGATTGCAATTGGTAGTAGAGCTGAAAAAGTGCTTTTATTATGGGAAAATGACAATAAAGGACATTGCAGAGTGCTTTCAATTTTTAAACTTTTTATATTATCAAGAACTATTATTATAAAATATTCTTAATTTACAAATTATTTATTTTGAATAGTATAATATTAGAATAGTATAATATTGTAATATAATAGTATAGTATTATAGGAATATGATAATGTCATATTATTGAAATATGATTATTATGATATAATAATGATAATTATGTATTATTGTCATAATATTGGTATAATATATGTTATAGTATAGTATGGTATAATAATCTAAAGTAATATAATATAATTTAATAGAATTATTGTTATAGTTAATAATTACAATACGGTGTTTTGATATAGCGTACTACAATCATTATTATTATAACTTATTAATATATTATTACATAGTATAATATTATTATAATATATCAATGTAAAATTATTATTGCAAAGTATTGTTAATCTATAATTTATTATAATATTTACAAAGTTCAAGGGTATTTTGGTTGCACAAATAACTTCCTGAAGGCCTTCAAAAAGCATTATTGGGAAAATTAGAGCTTTTGCCACGTAGAGATTTTCTAGCTTTTGGGAGGACTAGAAAGCTATTTCAGGCTTGTTACCAAATACCCATATATCACACACTTTCGGGCTCTAGAAAGCTCTTTTTGTCCCTCCTAAAGTAATCCCAAAAGGGACCTTATTGTTTGGCTTCCAAAGAGGTGATGTAGAAAATCATCAAAATATATGTGAACCATATGTTTTAGAGAGGGCAGAGCTTCAATATGATGTACAGACTGCTTGAATTCCCGAAGTTTGCATATTTCAAATAATGATACAATGAGTTTGAAGTTCGATAAGTTTTTGAAGTTGAAGATTGCTTTCCCATTTTTAGTAATTCTTCTTTTCTTGATAAGGTCCTTCATTAATGCTTCATGTGCCTTTTGCTGTTCATTAAATTACAAAAGCAACTTATGTTCAGATGCTTGAATGCCCTATCTATGAGATATCTATCATTACAGTGGTGAATGTTATATGGTGGAAAGAAAATCAGAAAAATGTGCAAGGAATTCTTGTAGTTACGACTCTTATGACCCTTAGGTTTTGGGTGTTGGAATCATTTAGAAGAATAATATCTAGTACCCCAAAATTTTTAGGCTTGTCAGGCCTATAAATTCCAAACCCTCCAATTCTTTTCCTTTATCCTTCCATCTTCTTTTCACCCGTTCCCACTCAAGTGGGACATATTATATAAATAAGTTGGTTTGCTATTCAGACAAGCACCTTAGCTCATACTATGGAGTTTTGTTATTTTCATTCTAGGCATCCTAAGATCATAATGTTGTCTCCTATTCACCAACTGATGATATGCCTTCTTCCCCTTCTTCAGAGAACCTTTACTTGAAGCTACTCCATTTTTCTTGCATTGATTTTGTGCATTTGGAAGGAGCTACTGTTTCAAAGAGAGTATTGGGACAATATTTTCTCCAACAAGTGTAAATTTTCTCTCTGAAAGTTAGCAATTTTGAGAGAAAATGAGAAAATGACAGCTAGGCAAATTTCTCAAGCTAATTTAACCCTTTTCTAATGAAACACGAAAAAATACTCGATTTTCTTGCGTTCAACTAATTTTTCTTTCTTTTCTTTCATTTTTAACCAGCCTAACAGGATCTTAATTATATCCTTTCCAATGCTCCAAAACTTCCCATTCTTTTCATAGATATATTACTGCATATTGTGAAGCCACTTTTCATCTTGTAGCATATTTAATATTAATGAAATATAGAGCCTCATGACAAATGCTATACTGTGAAGTTAGCAAACTTAGACAGATATTTCTTCATTGATTTCTTGTTGGAAATCCTTCAAAGTGGTCAGGAGTAAACAATTATTACTTGCTGAAGCAATATGATTTATCAAATTTGGAAAGGTGAAGAATACAATGACCTCAGTGTTTCAGTCAAACAGGTTAAAGGGATTGGAAGTGGAAAAAACAAAGTTACAAGTCCTTTATCCTCTATTCTTCTGAATTTCTTGAAGTAAAGATAGAGAAGATACGGTATTTAGACTTGATACGGGATTTGCACCCCGTCACCAGCATAGTCCCCACCGATCCGAGCAGCGGAAGAGAAAGTGTCCCTCAGAAGGTATTGTCCGCTTTGGTCTGCTCCGGCCCACAACGTCCAGCGCACGCGGGGGAGACTTACGGTCCCTCACGGTTTTGCCCCACAAAAGGCGCCTCCTAAGGAAAGGGTTATTGAGCCCCCCATTATATGACACAGACATTCCTGCTACACGGTCGATGTGGGACTAAATTCGGGGAACCCCCCGTAACACAGCCCCCCAGCGGGGAGGTCCTGTGCCCGGGTCGGCTCCTTACTGGATAGGCGAAGGGCCGAGGCCCTTCCTCTAGCGCCATCTAATGCGGGATTTGCACCCCGTCACCAGCATAGTCCCCACCGATCTGAGCAGCGGAAGAGAAAGTGTCCCCTAGGAGGTATTGTCCGCTCTGGGCTGCTCCGGCCCGCAGCGTCCAGCGCACGCGGGGGGAGACTTACGATCCCTCACGATTTTGCCCCACAAAGGGAAGGGTTATTGAGCCCCCCATTATATGGCACAGACCTTTCCGCTGAACGGTCGATGTGGGACTAAATTCGGGGAACCCCCCGCAACACTTTCATTAACGATTTGATTACACCGAAACCAGAGGTACTGTCAACTCAATGAATTGTCATATTGAGCTCATTACCACAAAGGTTACCTAGAAAAGTCACATATTTCCGACTTCCAAAAACTAATAAAGAAGCTAGATATCTTGCCAGTTTTTCCTACTTGTATACATAAACAAAGAAGGTTATAAGTTAGTAGATACATAGTTTAATTTCCAAGGTGAACATGCACATAAAGGCACTGATAAAAGATGAAGCATTCAATTGAATTACCTCCAGTGCTAAGAGGTTTATTGTTAAGCTTTACAGTGTTCTAAAATCCAGTTCATAGGGCTGCATTTGCAGCTGCAGAAGTGTATGCCATTCCCTGACTGCACAGCATTGCCTATATACAGTCATATCACATATGGACAAAAAAGGAGATGATTTAGTAGCATGTGGCCATATGGGTGGTTTAATTAGTATTATGTGGCTGCATATGACCCGCTTAGCATTATGGAGCCAAATATGTGCTCTATTCTTATATGGGCCTCTGTGAATAAAGCACGTTCAAACTAATATTCAGGCCGAGTGTGGGGTTCATTTATGTTAAACCATCACCAAGGATCAAGTACTAAACAATAAGCACTAAGTGTTAGCTGTTAATGTTATTAATATTGATATTAATTATCCAAAAAATATTACTAGCATTATTGTTATTTTCACTGTATTTAATACAATTTATTTAATTTTGGATAGTTGAAAATCTAACCCCCTAGGTGCTTGCAAATGCATCCTGACTGCCCAAATACCCCTGCTGCTTTTTAAAACACTCAAGCTTTAAGAGAAGAAATGGTACAATTGATGGCTCAGGTTCAAAACTAGACAGGTGAATTGAGACTGGCACTAAATTATGATTTGGGCCACTAAAAGAAAGACATTGAAGATAACTGTGGAATAAAAGCAATACCATGAGTTTTTTCATGCTACTTGATGAGAGCACAAAAGTGCAATCATCGTACCATCTTAATTAGTATTATAGTTAATTTTTAATGATAAAATTAATTAATGAACATCGTATTTGTGTTTGAGTGCAAGGAGTCCAAGAGACCCAATAACATTGGGTTTGAGCCCCATGCCCGGCAGCTCGAGCTCAACGAGTCCTAGCATCCCACGGATCACGCCATCATCGCAACCGTCCATCTTTTCAGCTCCAAGTCGTAATCGAATCAAGCTCCCATGCCTGTGAAGCATCCACGCGTCTCCTTCCTTCCCGTGATCACGTTCTTCGCGGTGAACATCCACGATACTCCACCATCCCGTGATCGGCTCCTCCGCGATTCCTCCCAGCTCCAGCTAGGATCCAAGCCGTGAACGCCTCCTCCCGTCTTCAACGCCATCATCTTGCGGCTCGCCCCCTCTCCCATGGAATCCAAGCCTCCCGTGATGCTAGCAGTGGTCCCACGGCAGCCTCCGCCTCAGCCCGCCATCCAGCCACACCGTCCGCATCTCCAGCAATCAAGCCTCCATTCGCCCCATCCGCGTTGCCAGCCAGCCACACCGACCGCACCTCCCAGCATCGCACACGAGCTTCTGGCGATCCCGCCACTGCAGCTTCCGCATCTCGGACGACCCCCTTCTCCGTGATCGAAGCATCCCACATTAGCGCCCGTGGTACAACACCCATCTCTCTCTTTCGTGCCACAGCAATCGGCTCCTCCCAGCATCCACGATGTCCTCCCATCGATCCTGGATCGCCTTCCATTCCATGTGCAATCCCGGATAATCGCCCCCTCCTCCAGTAACCGTCCCGTGATCCAGCCTCCTCCGCCTATGCTTCCGCCGTGATGCAGTCGAGATCCCGCCCACGGCCGCAGACCGCGCCCTCCTCTTCCGGAATCCCAGCGGCCATGATCCCTCGCCCGTTTCTC
>JAOXJJ010000914.1:9414839-9425925 GCA_025769935.1 Phoenix roebelenii
AGCAGCGGAAGAGAAAGTGTCCCTCAGAAGGTATTGTCCGCTTTGGTCTGCTCCGGCCCGCAGCGTCCAGCGCACGCTGGGGGAGACTTACGGTCCCTCACGGTTTTGCCCCACAAAAGGCGCCTCCTAAGGAAAGAGTTATTGAGCCCCCCATTATATGGCACAGACCTTTCCGCTACACGGTCGATGTGGGACTAAATTCGGGGAACCCCCCGTAACAAGACTAATGCCTTCTGTTTGTAAGTATTCATTTAGAAGACCTGCTTGTTACGCTGCTTCCCTATCACCCAGCAAATAAAGGTGGAAACCATAGCAACATGTTTTGTAAATTCCTGTCATTATACAAAGAGACTCCAATAATAGAGCTCAGGATTTAGTCAGATGAAATGGACGATGTACCATTTCTAGTTTCAGAACCTAAGTGCACTTGGTACGATGATGCTAGATTATTAGCACATTGTGTTTTTCCATCACTTTATATTAGTGTCATTTTGTTTACTAATTAAAGAGATTATGTATCAGCAATAAATGCCTTTTCACAAGGTCTTTAAGAGTGACGATACTGAATGAGGTTACTAATAAACATTTTGTTCAACCTTTTCTCCTTGTAATTTAGATTTTGCATTATGGTGTATATGTGTTATACTTGATATAGTAAATTTTATTCATCAATTAAGATTATATTGGATGTTTCTAGGTGCTCTATTGATTCTTAACTTCTTAAAACTGTTATGCTCCATTAATTTAGAATTGAATAAATCTTGTTTTTTGAGTTTATACACCTAAATTTCTAGAAAGAAAATGATACCCTACTTCATTACAATTTCTTTTCTCTCTTTTTATTTTTTGATACCATTGTAATTTATTTTTGCAACTTTGGGCCAGTGCCCTTAATATCTGAAACTTTTGAGTAACTATAAAAAGATTCTGCAAAATACATTTTTCTTGTAATCAATAAATATTTCACTTAGCTGCACTGTTTGCATATATGGCATTTTGCATGACATAGCTAAAAAAGGTCATTACCCAATTATGGTTCTGGCAATCTGGGATTCTGAGAGGGGCAAACTGGGGACAAACTTAACCTTTCGCCCTTTTTTTTTGCACAAAGTGGCTGTCTTAGGACTTGAACTAGTGTCGTTGCGTTTGTCAGCCCAAGCCTTTTACTATTGCATCAAGCAATGGCCTTTTTGTCATAACCACTAGATTATGGAACTGATTATGTTCTTTAGTTAGCTGCAAGCTACAAATAGTCTGAATTTTATAGAAAGCCAAAATGGTTATGATCAAAGTGTTAAATTCTCTCTCTCTCTCTATCTCTCTCTCTCTCCAGTGATCAGGAAGATTACGAGGTTGTCAGGAAAGTTGGGAGAGGAAAGTACAGCGAGGTCTTTGAAGGTATAAATGTATCCAACAATGAACGGTGCATCATCAAGATCCTTAAGCCTGTTAAGAAGAAGAAGGTATTTATAATATTATTAGCATTCAATTATGCTGTTCAGAACCAACATGAATCTAGTAGTTTGTTGTCTTTTTCTGTTTTTCTTCTTTATATTTTTTTCTATTTTGATATTAAGAGTGATAAACATAAACATAAAAGCTTAATGGCTATAATTGTGGGAGTCAGATTTTGTTGTTCCCTAATAAGTTAGATATGACAAGGAGGGGAAGTAGAACATAGCTTATTCTTGCAGTTTGATAATTTAGGAATCTAGATATGTGAAATGAACTGATGTCTTCTTCATAGCATTAAAATTACCCATGAAGTTCTTAATGAAATCAAAGCACAATGTATTATATCAATTTAACACTTAAATCAAGTACCTTTAAGAGTCATGATGTAACCATTCAATTTGTGAACTGATGTTCAGGTATGCAGCGGTGATCCATTTGTGATTCCAAAAAAAGTAGATTATATAAAATACTCCAGTTTAACTTTTTTTTCAAGTCAGTACTAGGAAGTTTTAAGATCCATTTCTGAACAGGTTTTATGATCTACTAGCTAAGGTGCAGTTGTCTTCTTAAGTTCTGTTGTAATTGCACCTTCATTTTTTCATCAATCAGGTCCATGGACAGGCTCATTATCTAGATTAAAAAAAAAAATCCCAATGACAGGCTCATTATTACCACTTAATTTAATAGATCATTGCCGTGAACATTTTGACTGTCCATTTTACATAATCTGGCCTAGATATGCTTATTTCTCAAGTTAGCATGGTTTCAGAGTATTGCTTAACTGAGGCAGACAACATTCTGGTTAAGATGGAATGTAGTTACATTAGGAACAAGGCGTATTTTTATCTTTTTTTGGCCACTTTGTCTGAGTACTTTGAAAATAATTGCCAAGTTATTTTTTGTAATTGTAGAAAGATAAGGATAACATATGTGAAGAACAAGAAAAAAGGGCCAAGATGTCTTTGCAAGAAGGGGAAAATTTTCCTATCTGAATATTT
The DNA here is from genome assembly GCA_025769935.1 of Phoenix roebelenii. Classification (NCBI taxonomy): domain Eukaryota; kingdom Viridiplantae; phylum Streptophyta; class Magnoliopsida; order Arecales; family Arecaceae; genus Phoenix; species Phoenix roebelenii. Next base: position 9,417,293 of record JAOXJJ010000914.1, read on the forward strand.
CTCTCTATTCCCTTCCCTTTATTATAGACCTGTTGAGGAAGACCTAATGAGGTGGTAGATGCTTTAATTTACTCCTCAGCTGTTAACCCTTTTTGAGTGGGTATTTTACATCACAAGTCTCTTGAATTACATCAGGACCTCTTATTCTAGTTTTATCCCATCCCTTTTCTAAGATGGATCAAGATACTTTCTCAAATCTCAGAGCCCCCTTAACTCCTGCATACTAAACCTATTAAAAATATATTTTCTTCATTATTAGTGTTTTTTTGCTTTTTTGGCGATTTTAATAACTAATGCTTTTTTTGGGTAGTTTGTAACTACTGATTTTCATAATAGTTGTTTGATTGACAAAACATTCACAAAAAGAAACTGGGACTGTATAGTTGAATATGGGTTGATCATGGAAGATTTGCATCTAGCAGTAATTGTCATTTTTACTCTTCTTGCATGAATGAGTGCTTTAGTTTTCAATTTTCTTACAATGCTTTCATTATCTGAGTGATTTTTGTACTCTGTTGGCACTGTCTCTCAGTTATTGAAATTATGGGGAAAACAACAATGACAACATTTGGTTAATCTGGTTTATCTTCGAGCTTCTTACAAATAAGTTCTCTGTTGTCACTTTTTGCAGATAAAGAGGGAGATTAAAATACTTCAGAACCTTTGTGGTGGTCCAAATATTGTGAAGCTTCTTGATATTGTCAGGGATCAGCATTCAAAAACTCCTAGCTTAATATTTGAATATGTGAACAGTACAGATTTCAAAATCTTATATCCCACGCTAACAGATTATGACATACGCTACTACATATATGAGCTTCTCAAGGTTCATTTTCAACTTACTCTTCCCTATTATGTTTATACGCGTTCTATCTTGTGCTTGTTTTGTGCACAATATAATGACCACAGCAGTGAATGTTCATATTTTTCATATATGCATCCATTGAAAGGGAAAATGCCAAACACAGCTAGGAAAAACAATAGTTTTCGTGAATCACAAGTGATGATGGGCACTCTTTTTAGCCTCATTAGGTGATAGGTTAAACATATCCAGCAACTTGAATGCACATATTTTTTCCTCAATAGCGTGCTTAGGGCCTCTGAACTAGTGTCAATTTTGAGATGTTGGAAAGTGTAGTTGGATAAAAGAAAAGAAGGCGAATAACTTAGAGCCAGTGGTTGGTCCACCAATAGAGAAAAGGAGTATAGATGCTTGTCTCTTAGAGTGCGAGAACATTAGGTTGTTGGTGAGTGCTGATTTTTTATGTGCATTGTGTTCCTTTGTTTTCTTGGTGCTTTTAGACTGTGATATTGTGATTTACTTCTTGCAGGTACTTGTAGTGCTAGAATCCCCATTTCAATTTTTTATTCTATTGGTGTTTTACTTGCTCTATTTGAGTTATCTGAAACATGTCCATTGATATTAGAGAAAAAATGTATTCCATCATAACCTCACTGGCAGCGTTTAATTTAGTGTAACATCCTGCAGTTGCATGTCATATCTTGTCTGAGTACTGATTGAGGGGAAGCTTAACTTTGCGTCTTTTAAAGTAACCCTATTACCTGTCACATTTTTGCAAACATAATTATTAGATTGTCAGATGTTACGGGTAAAAATAAAGCATTCTGTTCTTTAACTCTTGATGAGAAATCAATCTAATGATGAAATGTTTATATTCTTGCAAAACCTGTGAAGAAGTAGTACCTGTATGACTATAGATATCTAGCAATTTCATATTCAACATGTCTCAGAATCAAAAACTAGCAGGTCACTGTCTTGAGTCTGTAACTGGTATGGTTTCATCCGATGAATTGGTATGCACTCAGTTTACTTGAATAACCAACAGGTACAGGCTTGAAGTGTCTTCGACTGAAGGTTGAACGATGGTATGGGCCAGTTTGGGTCTTGCAAGGCTTTGTATTAACAAGGGGCAGTCTATTTTCCTCTCTTGTATATTAGCATACAGAAGGAAAAGATTGGTAAAACTAATAACAATTTGAAAAAAAAAGAAACCAAGTAGCTCATTTTAAGGCATATCAATAGGTCTCATTTACTTTTTTATATGGTTTAGAATGTATGAAAAAGATAATGTGAAATATGGAAGGTAAAAAATGTCAATGTTAATCCTATTTAGTTTTACATGGATATGCAATTTGGTGTGATTGTACAATCCAATGTTGTGCAAATTCTGAAGTGTAGCACACGGTAGCGTTTCTTATTATACCCAGGATTTGGATTTAGGTTCACAGAACGTGCAGAAATTATAAATCTTTTTCTTCTCTTCTATTTGATTATGAAAATAGTATAAACCTAACTTGTTTGCCTCCCACATAAGGTATAATATAAACATAAATTGAATGCGCCTTACATGAAATATTAGTTTGATAGTCTTCACATCAGAAAGCCTCACTAATGAGTCTCAAGGTGTTTCTATAGAGTCTCATCTTGAGGCATGAGGCAAGTTGAGTCTCAAATCTGCCAATTAAACAATGTCCAGGTGTAACCACTATTTAGGTTAGTTGGTCAGCTCTATGCCGAAGCAAACACACCCCTCCATAAACCATAGTCATCCAGACCGGTCCCAACTGTCAATCAGGTCAAAAACCATTCTTGACAATTATTCCGACTGAGGCTGGAACAATTCTCACCACAACCTCTTCCAAACCTTTTCTTGCAATTTTTATGCATGAGATCTAATAAGTCACAATACCCATATATAAAAGTAATAGCACCAATTATGTGACTATTTTTTTGTTTAATGGGTATTAGCTTTAAGCTAAACTTCATTCTGTTACTGCAACAGCTGAACATTTCTATGTGATGTTTAGTAGTTCTTTATTGTCTATGATGATGGTGTCATGTTGTTCTTCTTTTTCTTATTCTTCTACTTCTCCATCCCTTCTGATTCTACCTTGTTGTGTTTCCTTTATATAGACATCCCTAAGCATTCTTGTTTGCAGCTGTTATTAGAGATTAGGAATGCTTATCATGATAATCATTTAGTTGCAGCACTTTTTTACTTGAAGTTGTTGAGATTATTTATCTTGCTATTGATTTCAAAGTGCTTCAGTGGTAATAGGAGTTTCTTCAGTATTGCATTATTAACTTCTTATAACTGCAGGCATTAGATTACTGTCATTCCCAAGGAATAATGCACCGGGATGTCAAGCCTCACAATGTTATGATCGATCATGAACTCCGAAAACTCCGCTTAATAGACTGGGGACTTGCTGAATTCTACCATCCTGGAAAGGAGTACAATGTTCGTGTGGCTTCAAGGTAAGTGTGACTACATGGATCTTATCTCATGCCTTAATGTTTGTTCATCTAACAATTGGCCATGCCTTTTACTCCAAATTGATTAGATTTTTTGTTTTTCTTCAACTCTATATTCCTGTACTTATTCAATGAATGTTCCTTAAAGAGTAGTCAAACTACTTTTACAACTTCAAAGAAGCAATCATTTAATATTATTTGACCTCATTACCGACTAAGTTATATATAAATATTTCATTTGACCTCATTATCAACCAGATTATTGTTTTTTTAGTGTCCAATGGGTATTGTGAGGGGAGATTGTAGGCATATTGATTATTCAGATAGTTTCTTACAAGTACTCACAATGGGTATTGTGAGGGGAGATTGTAGGCATATTGATTATTCAGATAGTGTCTTACAAGTACTCACATATAAGAGAGAATCTGGTGTAGATGGTGGCTGTATAGCAATATTTCTAAACATATTGATATGTGAAGACTAAGGACAGAGAGATTTACTTGTCAAGAAGTAATTTTAGATGAGTTGACAATTTATTTACGAGCCATGCCATTATTAGTTTTACTATTTTATTTTTTTATTATAAATTAAAATTATTAGCATATGAAAATAGATCAATTGATCCCTCTGAGATGACTTGGCTTTTACTACTCAGTAGAATTATCCTTGTGTTATATTAGGAAGCTGATATCCTGTAGCTGTGATGCAGTCTGAGGGTCATGGCTTGACAAAAGTGGGTCCGTGTGCTCTTTTGGAAGACAGATTATGCATTCTAAGTAATTTCTGGATGTTGTCCAGAAATTTCTGCAAGCAACTAGACCCAATTAAAGCATTGAATTGACTTATCTTTTAATTCCCCTTTCTCCACATCTGATTTTTTCTTGAACCCTAACATCAGCGTAGAGAATGGAGTTGGAGAGTGAGAGGAACTAGCAGTGAGCAGCGGCTTTGCAGAAGGCTGGCAACTCTTTGAGTTTTTTTCCTCTTCTGTTCTCTCTCTCTCTCTCTCTCTCTTCTTCCCTCCTCCCCTTCCCTCTCTTGCCTCCCTCTCTCTCTTTTTGTTGACACCGCTGGTGTGACTATATGGGACAAACAATCGGAAATAAAAGGGTGGACTTTGGTGGACAAAAATAGATAAACTAAGTGGACTCAAATTTGGATGACTTAGAGAACAATAAAAGGGCCAGTTATAATCTTTCAACTGCACTGGGAGATAGAATAACATCAAAAAAGCCTAGTTAGATTAAGATCAAGATCATAGCCCTTTCCAAAAGAGCAAAAAGTGTCATCAGGGTTTATAAAAGTGGATATTGGATGGGTCAAGTTGGAGGGAGTGGTTCACATTGCCAAATGGAACCAACTGGGAGAGGTGGGTGTGTTGAGGGAGGAGGGATAAGGTATTTTATTAGAGGCTAAGTGGTCTTTTACCTAGGTAAAATTGAAATTCAGTTTTCTTCAAAACCAAGAGTGGGAGTTCAGCAAGGACTAAGGGCCTGTTTGGTCGCACCGAAGCGGCCCAAGTGGGAAATGGCGAGTTTTGATGGGTTACTTTTGTTAAAGTGATAATTGGTGTGTTTTGTTTGTCTGGGAAGTAAATGCTAGAGAGCTGTAGTTCTATGACTTCTGGCATTTGCTTGTTGGGAATTTGCTTCCAGCCAATTTTGTTGCTTGGTTGTATTGGAAGTGCTGGGATACAGTCACGCTTAAAGCGAACGGTAAAGTTATCCACTACCTTGTAATGTATTATAATAATTAACTTTTTTTCTACATAATATAATGAGAAAAAAATCATGATCGTATATCTATATAATATTGGCTTTATTTGCAAAATACCAAATATCAAAAATCAAATAAACATCTTATATCCCTATTATTGTTAATTAAAATTGATATGTTGTTTTAGTTAATCAAGGATTTCATGTTAGTAATAGATGGATATTTTTAATATTTGCTCATACAAATAAAACAGTAAAGTCACAAAAAATATACAATACGAACATTGTGTTGCTATTATTACTATAACAATTAGTTGGTGTTGGAGGGGAACTTCCCACCTTGACCTCCTACGACCCTTTGCTTTGTTCAAATTCTCACAACTTTCTCTTTCCAATCTCATTCTCTCTTATAACAAACTTGTTACAAAAAAACTATACATCCTATCTTGATACGAGGAGCCCATGTTGCCATGTATAACTCCTAACAATTGCAGCTTGACAAAGGTATTAATGTACCTGTGAAACACAGAGATAATATTTTAAAGGATTTAGATCAATGTCTGCTTTGCCGGTATCTGGCTTCGGACCGGTTGTCTGACGACACGGGTCGATACGGGCCTACGTCGTGTCGTGCATGTACCGACACAGTAGAGGAGGCGGGGGAGAGGGCGAATAAGATAGAGAAAAAGAGAGAGAAGGGGAAGAGGGAGGGAGAGAGAAGGGTGGCGAAGGCCGACGACCCGGGCAGAGGAGGCGAAGGAGGGCTCTGCGGCCGGATTTTCTATTGCATTCAAAACTGCGGTCCGATTGCTTTTTTATTCTTGTGAGTTTTAAGTGAAGTTGGCAAATCGCTTGCCGACTTCACTTAAATATCTCAAAATTAAAAAAGCGGCCGGACCCCTATTTTGAATGAAACAAGGGACTCAGCTGTGGAGCCCGGAACAACCTCCTCCACACGGCTCGTCGGTCTCCGCCAGCCCTCCACCGGCCGACCTCCACCTCCCTCTCTCTTCCTTCCTCTCTCTCTCTCTTCCTCCCCCACTCGCTTTCTCTTTCCCTCTTCTCCCCCTCCAGCGATGGGTTTCATTTTGGTTGCCGGGACGGCTCAGTACTTGCCGACCCTGATTTAGATATTATTGGCTCGGATTATGTAGGTTTCATTCATGTAGCAGTAGAAAAAAAAGAAAGCATCATAATGGCGGTTATAGGAACAATATTTTCCAACTGTTTCTTTATAATGTTTTGAAGAAATTTGGATGATATTTATTGTGTTCTTAAATAGTGTCCCATAAGTTATATATTGTCAAAGTTATAGGGAAAGCCATGCATCAGCTGAGTCTTTCAGCTCTTTTGCCTTTCTGAATGAGGTTCTCTATTTTCTGATATATAAATAGTTATAGATATGTGGGCATGATTACAAGTGGATGGAGCAAATGCTGATGTTACTCTATTATACAATTGCTTGAATATTCAATTTTTTTTACATTCAAAATCAGATATTTCAAGGGGCCTGAACTCCTTGTGGACTTGCAAGATTATGACTACTCCCTGGACATGTGGAGTCTTGGTTGCATGTTTGCTGGAATGGTAAGTGCCAAAAGCTTTTAACTTTATCTTATCTTAGTTCCTTAGTCACCTTAAATGCTATTAGATTGTTCCTTCTTGCTTATCAATGACTTCTTGATTATGGTGAGTGGTGACAATTCTCTGCTGTTTTATTGCAGATATTTCGCAAGGAACCCTTCTTCTATGGCCATGATAATCATGATCAGCTTGTTAAAATTGCCAAGGTCATGATCATTTTGATTTACTATATTGTATTTGTGCTGTTTCTGGAAAATACCTCTGCTTCTAGGTTTGGATTTTCCAAATCTTTTCTACATTAGTTCCATATCGTTTTTTCTGATCATTAGCTGGAGCTCTATGACCTTCTTTTGATCTAAATGCATACAATACATAGATACATGAATGCATGTATGTATGTATGTGTACATACAAACGTCCATATGTATAGTAAATATTTGCCATATTAGTTTCTAAATTACTATGTTGAGCTTAATAATCTGAACTTTGACTTGCACTAGTTTCAATGCTCAGCGGCAACTTATGATAGTCACCTTAGTCTTAACCTTGGTCATTAGTCTGGGCATTTGCCTATAAAAGTTAAGTTATGGATTGAGGCATCATTAATTAAAATTTGACAGCATATTATGACTCTATCTTGAGCAAGTGCTAGCATTGACCCACTAAATCAATATTCTACTATTAGAATAACTTGCTATCATTTCTTTCTCATAGTTAGTATTCTTTAGCATTCATATTGATGTTCTACTTCCTATGTCGAAGATGATGTGACAAAATGGTATGATTGTGTTTTGTGCCATCTCCTGCTCATATCTGATGTTGATATATATCCAGAGCTACTTTAATACACCAGTCAGTCAATGAATATTTAGAACTTGAAGCTTTGGTATCAAAAGCCGTCTTTCAAATAAAAAATAGTACAATATAGAGAGATACTTTAGTAACCTGGTTAGGTTATGCGTGCGTGCGTGTGTATGAGAGAGAGAGAGAGAGAGAGAATAGGACAAAGTCCAAACAGATTATGAGTGTCATGTCAAATATAAATGTTCATTTGCCACTACATCAGCGTGCTAGGTGTATTCAGCTGTATCATGTGACTACTTGATGAGGTATTGATGGCTTGGAGCTGAATTTTTTATTTAATTTGTCAGGTACTTGGTACAGATGAACTACATGCTTATTTAAATAAGTATCGTTTGGAGCTTGATCCTCAGCTTGAAGCTCTTGTTGGAAGGTATATTTTTTCTGACATGGATTTATAATCGATGTTAGAATTATGTAGTAACAGGTCATGTGATGGGCGCCATATCCAAGAACTGATTAGCACATTATTTGTTGTCATGCTTGCTTTACTTTCTGCAGGCACAGCAGGAAACCTTGGTCTAAGTTTATCAACGTAGACAATCAGCATCTTGTTTCTCCAGAGGTTATTATTGTAATTTACAAACAATCAGCATCTTGTTTATAATTTTTAGCATCATCAGCATCCTCACTACTTTGCATCACTCTGGCTTGATGTGGCATGCAGGCAATAGATTTTCTCGATAAGCTTCTTCGCTATGATCACCAGGATAGGCTTACAGCACGAGAGGCAATGGTAATATTTTGAACTTTTATTTAGTTTGACAGTGTTAGCTGTGAGTGCAACTCTCTACATTACCTAGCTTTAGTATATAACTTAACATCATATCATCCAACAACCATTGCAAATGAAGTTACTTTATTTATTAAGCATCTTAATTCAAGGATATATATCTTACTCGGAAATGATACAAGTTAATGGAAAAGGTGGTCCTTAACGGATAAGACAGTGATTGGAATTGACAGGGATGATCCTTGGTTTGACCTATGGATGGGGTTCTTAATATGGCACCTTGAATAGTACTTGAAAAGAAACCATGCAATTGGAATTTTGATTGCAAACATCTAAATCTGGTATGACTTGTTAATTTAGATGATAGAAAAAGTATTAGGTTGGGGAGTTTCTGATGGTGTTCATGCTAATGATCTCCTGGAGCAGTTATCTGCAGACTGGGGGGGGGGGGGGGGGGGGTTGG
>JAOXJJ010000914.1:9426025-9445164 GCA_025769935.1 Phoenix roebelenii
GGGGGGGGGGGGGGGGGGGGGGGGGGGGGGGGGGGGGGGGGGGGGGGGGGCGTTGGATGCTGATGTACTGCTTGTATATGATTTCCTGTGCATGGGTATGAGTTCCAACATGAAGCCTTCCTTTTGGCACAAGAGAGGACATGAGGGAAGGGCAAAGTAGGATGATCAATAATAGAGGTCACTAGTTGTATAGTACAGATATTTCAGTATATTGCAAATCTCATTTTAATTGAGTTATTGTATACGTTTTATTCCAACTACAAAACAAATACTACACCATTAGGATATCTACAAAACAAGTGGAATTGACTGGGATAAAGTCGTAAAGGCACATTCTGAACAGCTGTGAAATGACATCACAAGGAATTTCTGTTGGAGCAAAATGATATGAAAAATAAGTTGAGTGCATAGCTGAGATCCATCTTGTAGGCACATTCTCTTTTATGGGAGTATGCAATTTCTCTGGAAAAAATTAAATATTAATACCTGCCAGTGTATTCAGTCTTCGGTTTGGTAATGACCAGGTCTATATCCCATGTCGTGCGTCATTCCGCTGGATGCAGTCGTAGGAATTTCGCATGGTTGTTTGTGTTGTTTTAGTGTAGATGCAAGTGGTTTTATTGTACTATAATTTTACTTTAGTGTTCTGATCTTGGTCTTCTTAATATCGTTCAGGCGCATCCTTATTTTTTTCAAGTGAGAGCTGCAGAGAACAGCAGGATGCGCACTCAGTAGTGGAGATTCAGGTGATCTTGGTGGCTATACTCTTCAGAATGGATGTTGTCATTGATTTGGGGCACTTATATTCTGTATAAACAAGTCTTGCTGTAGTCGCGACCGGTTGCCTGAGATATTTTGCAGTTTCTCTAACCGTTTGATCTGTGTTTGTTACTCTTTGTAATTTATGAATATGAATGCATGTATTAACTCCTACCTTTTATCAGGAGAGGGGAAAAACACCTGCATTTTCCTACATGAGCCATTTATACTTGGAAAAAAAGTTTTGCAGTATTTGTATCTGTGGTAATGTATCTAATTGTTTTTTGGTACCTCAAACCTCAAGTTCCATATGCTCCTGGAGGAATGAATGGGCGAGGAAAAGAAGTGCTGAAACATATATATATATATATATATATTTATATATGTGTGTGACCGGGTGAATACTTCTGACGGAATAGTGCTATGAGGTGCAACAAATCACACCAGGAGTTCCTTTTGCTGACGTGGCATGAGGAGGCTTGTCCTATTCACAGGTTTTTGTCAAATCAGAACGTGCCACATCAGCTGCACATAAAAAAGGCGGAAAATTTCCTTTTCTTGCTCATAGAATTGTTGAACAATTTGGCCATGCCAATATTTTGGTGATTTCTGGGCTCATGAAATGAACTTTGCCACGGAGATGATTGGGGATTTTTATCACGAAAATGGCGGTCTATCACATTACACAAACTTCTGATTAACCCTTCTCACGTGCATTAAATTTGCCAGGCTACAAGTGATAACAAAACTAAACTAGCAAACGATAAGGATTCATGAGTGGATGAGAGAGAGGGTTCCCAAGCGGATTTTGCAGTATTTAGACTAAAGGACACTGAAATTCCTTCAGCAAGTCTACGACTTTCAAAAGCATGGTCGATGGTAAAAACTTGCACATCAAAACCAAATTCATAAACTAACAAATCAGAACAATCAGAAGAAGATAATTTAACAGAGTTAGGATGTCTTTAACGACTATGCGATGGTTTCCATGGTCTATCTGCCTCATCCATATCTTTAATAGAAGGTGCAAGAAGGCAGGCAGTAGAAGAAGAAAAGGATGTCCTAGGAGTTTTAGAACAGCCTCCCATCCTTACGTTCTCTTCCAATCCCGATTACTAGATCCTGCACGAGACAACCAGAGACAGAAAAGGAGACAAGATATCATCCATAAGTTGTCCAACAGAAATAAGATCTGCTTCAAGATTTGCAACTTAAAGAACTTCAGATAAACGAATGGAATGTGTAGCGGCTCGAGAGACAGCAATAGAGCCAGCCCACAAACATTGAGAACATCACCATCAGCATTAGTTTTATTTCTACTTCCATAACAATGATGCTTTATGTGATCAAAATATCCCTATTACCTGTCATTTGATGACTAGCCCTGAATCTAAGACCCCCAATACCTCGAAGGGGGCTTTACTTGAACATCTAGCTCCTGCTAGTACTTGAAAAATATGTTGGATACCTCAGGCGATAGATAAGATGACGGAGAGCTTGTAGATGGATGCTGCGTAGCACGTTCTGATTGAGTACTAGGAGGCATGGATGAGGAAGTGGTAGCTGTTGGAAGATATGCCTTGCTTGTGGCCTCTTGAACTTGAGGTCTTTCATTACGTTGGAAAATGGTATGGCCTATTTCCTTGCAGTAGTTGTAGATAGGCAGCTTCTTGCATTGTGATGACATATGTCCCATCTTCTTACAATTGTAACATTGGACACTGCTCCTGTTCCTTCTCAATTTTGTGTAGCCTGCAAGCAAAATATCTGGTGAAGGTGGTTATGAAGATTGAAACCCAGGGTCTGAAGATATTAGATCAGAAAATGGCTTTATCTAACATGGGAAGAGTTTCTTTATGCAACAAGGAGGCTCTAGCATGCTCAAATTCTGGTCGAAACTTCATCAAAAATTGCACTAGTCAAGCGCAGTTGCAGCATTCATAAACCATCGAAATTGCTTCACCTGAGTAGTTTGGTTCCGTGCGGGTATGTTTTTAGTCCTATATTGGTTATTCATCGAGAAGATCTTGAGTACTTATACAGAACTAAGGATTCCGAAAAATATCTTCCGGCTAGTCTTTTTCGGTGAGGTTCTAAATTGTTACAAATTGTATCAGAGCGAACTCGACCCATAGTCTATGTGAACTAAGGGACACTGCAGCACGAGTTCATAGAGGCTGACCACGGGCCGATTGTGGTATTTGTGATTAGATTTGAATGGATTTAAACTCTTATCCTAACGAGAATGCTAAAGCTTTAATGGGAGGAGTATATGAGGACCCATGCGGGTATGTGTTTAATTTCATATAGATTATTTGTCAAGGAGATCTTGGATATTTATACAGAACTAAGGAGCCCAAAAAATATCTTTCGACTAGCCTTTTTAGGTGAGGTTTTGGGTTGTTGCAACATTTAAATCAAATCTAGTTATGATTGATAAACCCCATATTGTTTTGCTAAAATATCTTCTTCAGAAAGTCCCATATCTCCTTCGTGGTAGAGAACTGGGTTAGATTATTTGCAATTGTTGGGCTATTAGAATCTAACATCCATGTAATGATATTTAAATTTTTGATCCACCATTCTCCAGCCTCGTCCTAATCGCTTGGCTTCATTTTTGAGTCATTCCCCAAAGTGTTGTCCCCTATAAGCAAATTCTGAAAATGGAACGCGCACAAACGATAATTTTTGCGATCTAACCATGATGGAATACCTTGATTCAGTAAGCAAGATTTCAGCTCAAGTAGTCATTATATGAAGCCAGGAGATGATTCAAGGGTGAATAAAAATCCCATTCATACCTTCTCATTATACTTATGGTCACTTCACAATAACGCCCTTATGAACGTGTACAATGCTACAATGGTCCAATTTACAATGCTACACCAAAGCAATATAATTTTATGCTCTATGCTTTACATGGAAAACATTAGATAGAATCATAGAATAATGACATCCCAAGCTGCATCTGCTCGGACCGCTATGAAGATGATTGAGGACTCAAAAACTCGTTCGTCCACTCCTTTACTGTACTCAAGAAGACGGGAAGGAGATTGCTGCCAATCGAACTGGATGCAGTCGAACCGGATTGACCTGGAACAGCACCAGTGTACTGCCTCTCCATCTCTTGTCGCACAGCTTCCATCATCAATCTCTGGCCTCCCCGCCTGTTTTCATGGAAGCAGCTCCAGTGAAACAAACCTCGAACCAGAGTTGTAAAGAGCCCAGCTGTGCAGTACTTCTTTGCGTACTCATAAGCACAATTCATGCCGATCGTGCTCTCAAAGAAGTTCTCACCCATTCTTGGTTTTAGGCTTGTAGTAAGCTGGTGAAGGGGAATCATCAGCGATCTCAGATTCACTGTAAATGCAAAATTCAAAGGAATATGTTAGTAGTTGCTCCAAACTAGATTATTATTACGAGGATCCGTGCGAACGTATATTTAGTCATATATCGATTATTCGTCCGAGAAATCTTGGGTATTTATATAGAATTAAGAAATCCAAAAAATATCTTTCGGCTAATTTTTTTAAGTGATACCTTATCCAGCCAATTGCCCATGTGGACTAAGGGACACTACAGTAAGGGCTTATTGAGACTGATCACGGACTGATTATGGTACTTATGAATAGATTTAAATAAATTTGAAGCCTTGGCTTGACAAGGACGTCAGGATTTAATCGAGAGAAGTATGTGAGAACCCATACGGTCGATTAAGCAAGGAGAGTATGGCTAGTCTTTTTAAGTGAGGTTCTGGACGGTTATTACAGTGTCATTGGCTCTTCTTGCTGAGAAGAGGAAAGCCAATTATGCAACACCCTTCAAGAATTAAGGTACATATGCTATTATTTGATTTACTTTTTTAAAAAAATTGACAACCATAGAAGAATGAAGAAAAATAAGAAAGAAAATGTAAAATGCATGATGCTTTTATTAGAGAAATATAGATGTAATTCGATTTTCATACTTACAGGATGACTCTTCGATGATAGGTAGGTTGGGATCAAACTCAAAGCCTCAAAAAAAAAAAAAAATGATGTTGCTGCATTTTGCATAGAAAAATCATTGTTATGATTACCGAGGCTAGTTTTCACAATTGCCCGATCTCTACAGGATAGGAAGATAAGGTAAAATGGCATGGTATACTGATTCTCTCACTGCCGCCTCTATATTTTACTTCAGACTCCGACCAAAATGGAGTGGATGGCTAATTTATAGCTCAAAACTGGCACTAAATACATTGCATCTAGGACGAGTGAATCCAAAACCAAATCCCAAAATGGTTCAAGATACAGAAAATTTTGGGTACACGAAATCTTAAAATGGATCTGAATATACAATGAGTGAATCCATTACCAAATCTAGTAATTAATGGCATAGTTACATGGCATCTAGCGTGAGCTAATCGAATACCAAATCTCAAAATGGCTCTAGATACATCGCATCTAGGGTGAGCGAATCCAACACCAAATCTAAAATGGTTCTAGATACATGGCTCCTAGGGTGAGTCAATCCAATGCCACATCTGAAAATGGTTCTAGATACGCGGAATCCAGGGCAAGTGAATATATGGTCAAATGTCAAATGTTTTCGGGATATACAATATCTAGGGACTTAATACCAAATCTTAAAATGGTTTTAGGTATAGATATCTAGGGTAAGTGAACCCAATACCAAATCTCAAAATAGCTCCCAATAGATGACAACGAGGGAGAGTGAATCCAATGCTAGATCTCAAAATGGTTCTAAATATGGAGAAAATCTAGGATGAGCATATCTCATACCAAATCTCAAAATGGTTCTAGAGATAGAAAAAGAAATACTTTGGTGAAACCATTATGCACAAACGAAAAGTTCATCAAGTTCATACTAGCTGATTTTGCAACTCATCAATGAACTAACTTCCTTGTTTGGTAGCAAATTCCATGAGTTACGTCAATCCCTTTCCTGCCCCATGGCAAGAGAATTATTTGTCTGTGCATATTATGGGAGCCTCCAATGCCAAATTTCGAACTGGTTCGAGCTTATAGGGTGAGTGAAACCAATACCAGATCATTCCCATTAAAACCTTGCCATAATCTCTTTGTTTATGTTGGTTTTTAGATCCACAAATATATGTGCATGAAGGCACCTTTGCATCAATATCCCCATCAAGTTGGGAGAGGAGCTCGTTCAGAGAAAATTTAAACGAGTTGCTCATGTAACAATTAATAAGACAGCATTTCGACAAGAATTGAATGGATCTAATACATTACATTTTCAAACTCATAAACCTTTTTTTTATCTCATTGTCAATAAGTTAGGTTAGAGGATCAATGGATAAGAGTTAATTGGACTTGGTTTATTAGTCTCATCGAACCATTTTAAAGTAGGCCATGTAAATTCTAATGGCCGAAAATTTTTGTTAGTTATCTGAAGGCTAAGATTAACTCTATAAACAATTAAAAACAAGGTTTCTGTCTCAATACGTTTGGTGGCAGTATAGTAGGTATACTCGGTATCGTGCAATACGTATCAGCACAATGAATCTTGTTTGAAAGGCGATCAAATCCAATAGCAGCACCTTCATGTATATCAAATCTAATGGGTAAGATTGATTAGGATCTCGTAAGCCTATAAGAAGACTATAAATCTAAGAATTTAGTCGCTGCATACAAGTTTTCATTCTCGCAATGAATCAATGGCCATGATTCCATCAACCAATAAGCAAATGCCCAAGAGTATATTATAATAGGATCAAGAATTCACAAAATCTAATTTTTTATGACTTTTAAGTTAAATTTTCTGATTGGAATGGAAAGATTATATCTCCAAATGAGATTATATATCCAATTTCAGAATATATGTTGAAACAGTTGATTAAGTTTAAATGATCGACCAGCCAAGAAACATAGTATGCGCTTATCTTCCACAGTTAGCGAATATGTTGATACAACATGGTTCAATTTTCGGAGGCTTCTGATGGTTAGTACCAGGTTGCCTGTTGGGACAAAACTTCGGGCCTGTTTAAGGTTCAATTTGGTTTGCAGGGAAACACTGACAAACAGGAACCCCACTTACAACACTAACTCAGTTTCTAATTACTGTTTCAAGACTAGCGAGAGCTTAAATATTTTTTCGAAAAGCAATGGAAAGAAAGAGAATCGTAAGGATATGAAAAAGTGCAATTCAGCATAATATAAACTTATCAATCTTAGCATCATCTTTGAGTGTTCATTGATGCTGTTGTAGGTAACATCATAAATATAGCTCCACCTGCCTTCCGGCTTTCTATACTTTTCTACAATAGCTTCCCTCTCCAGGGGTAGTAGATCGTGTAGCGTTCAACATCCAAAATCATAAGGGACTAGTCCTTGCAGCTCCGGCCCATTAAGTCTGCTGTTGTTTTCAAAACTGAAATGCCAAAGGAAAGAGAGAGGCAAACATTCAGATATTGCTAAGAATATGATTTAGTAATAAGAACTTTGATGCCTCCATATAGCAAGAAGAGTAAAGAGTTAGCATATTAAGGTAATAGAATTATATCATTCATTTAAGGTCATCCAAACTACTAGACTTTCTGATAGCCTAGATAGCGAATGTATATTCTGCAGTCTCATATAAACAAGAAATTGTACATGTTTACAGGAAAATTGAATAAAATTCACAGCACTACAGTGTAAATGTTTATGTACGCAAATTCGTGATCCACATTACAAGTTCATATGAACAACTTGAGATGCTTCCATTACATCACATTGGAATGGAAGCTTTCCACAGAGTGACAGTCTTTAGTATATAATGGCTTCTCTTTGTTAAAGATAGAAGTTGGTGAATTATATCTAGGCAGGCTCACATGACATCATGACCATACATCATGCAGGCGATACACCAACACTTGCATGAGATGTTCAAGCCCCACATTGTTGTAAATGTGAGGTTGGCATTCGTTGGTTCACAAACCATGGATGCAAAAGAGATGGCCTTGCACTCTTACAAGCAAGAAACAACATATGCTTGCTCTTAAACAAGGTGAGATGCAGGATAGTTGATTCAACATGTTAACATCAACCAAATTTTAGCCATCAAACAAATGCATGTCAAACTAATCACCACATCATAGGACGACTTCTTTGCACCAAGATTTGACCACAGGTATTAACAACAATACAACAACATTATCCTGAAAATACATGCATCAATTATAACCTAAAGATGATCTTGCAACTCAGATCTAAATAAAATGGTTTCTTTGAGACATTTGTAATAATTTTTCAGCAACTGATGCCCCTTCAACAATAACTGAGCAATGAAATCTCACATGAAACCACCTAAGGACCATAGCTTCTGATCTATAAGGTGATTTGGAGTCGTTGGAGATGCTGTTCATGTGCTAGATGAAAAACAGTTGATCAGCCTTTTTAACAAGCTTCATCCCCCCTCATAACTTTGAGGGTCAAGGCATTATTGTCAAAAAATAACATTCTACCCTCTTTTGCATTGGCACATGGTTCCCAGAACTTTGATAAAAGATGTGCTTGTCATGATAACTATAAGGTCAATTGGTGAGCAGAGAGACCTACCATATTTACCATGCAGTCTAAGACATGCAGTTATGTAGCAACCTCCCAAGGTTCTGGATAAAAAGGGGAGAAAGGCAAAGATTTGATCCATTGTAAAAGCCAACTTCAGAAATTGCCTATTACAAACTTCATGTTTTCAAAGAGTTCACTTTGTTTCAAGTGATCATGATGCTTTATAGGGTGACTGATTAATGATCAAGATTGCAGTGAATGAAAATTCAGAATAAAGAAGATCTTAGGATGTTAATCAATTTTCTTCTGCTTTGTTATTAAGTTTCTTTGCATGTATTCACCATTTCAAACCTATATGTTTATTAACTGGTAAAAATTAGTTAGCGCATTTAAGTTTTGAAGCATACCTATGGGATAAAGAAATGTGCACCTTTGATTATATTCTTATCTTGGTGCTCTAACCCCATAGATTCAGCTTCCTATTGGCTCACTGAATAAAGTCTTGAAGCTTACCTTGAAGATTTGACTGAACTCTTGACTGTTAATCATGAAGTGTTCAACTAATGATGGTATCCAAAAGTTATCTAAGATAAATATCCATACCTTTTATGCATCATAATTTCTCATTAAATATGCTATCTTTGTTATTTGAAATGCCTTCTTTAATACACACCAATTACTATCGCCAGCTAGATTCAAGGGCTACCTCTTGCTATTTTCTTCTTAAGTTATCCCCTTTGTAACTAGTTATTCTCCAAATTACTCTTCTCCATAGGACAAGTTTATTTCCTGACATGAAAGATCTTGATGGAAGAAATTTTTGCTCACATGAAAACAGGAATTTCTTCCTGTTAGTCAGTCTCCTCTCCAGTCCGTAACCAAAAATAAAACAAATAAGATATCATAGTTTCATGGATGTAACTACGTCTATGCATCCACATCAGAACCTGCAGCTCGACCAGATTATATATTACTTCCATGATCTCCAAGAACCTGCTCCAATTCTTTACCTGCCCAACTTACATCATTCAAATATAACTCCAACTTCACAAGTCATACTGATGGTTCACCCTGATTTAGCTACAGGAGTCCTGCCATTTGATTTTTCGCTCACCTGAGCTCAAGCAATTGAGTTTGCTGAGACACGCAGAGAAAACTAATGATCATATCTTCTCACCACAGTTAGATTTTATCTAGCCCTGGGGGTCCTATAGTCTAATTAGATGCATCCGCAAATAAGACTTCATATGCATGAACACTTAACAGACATTAGACGCATGGGAGAATAGAGGACCACCATATATATATATATGGTGACTTTACCAACTCAGCCAGTTGGTATCCTATACTCTTAATATGCCCTTGATCACTCTACATTCTGCTTTCATCATATTCAAGAAAGATCAATAATACAAACATCTAAAGTCAAAGTATTTTGTGGGTGATTTGAAATGTCTAAATTAGAAGTTAAATAGTTTTATATCATATTAAAGATGGGTTTTTCCATTATTACCTTTGGAAGGGGAAATTGGCGAACGGGCCATCGACCGGAATGGTTCCACAAAGATCATTGTTGGAAACATCACTGCAGCAATCAAAAGCACCAATTCAACACTGAATCATAAAGTCATGCAAAGAAGCTACAAAAAATTGTATCCTAGTTGGTTCTTCTTACAAGACTTTTAGGTTCGAGAGAGTGGCAAGCTCTCTTGGGATGGATCCCGAAAGCTTATTGTTGTTCAGACGCCTGTATCAACCATTTCCACATAAATTAAAGGTGAAACTTTCAGACCAAATCTTCAATTATAACATTAGAAAAAAAAAAAACATTTCTATGACCACCAGGAAATTGTCAATCTTACAGGAATCGGAGCGCTTTCAACTTGGCCAAGGACTTGGGGATTTCTCCCTGCAATCGGTTTCCGTACATATCCATGCTGATGAGGCTCTTCAAATTGCCCAATTCTTCAGGGATCTTCCCCTCGAAGTTGTTCCTGTAAAGCTCCCTGTATTCACCGAGCCAAATCCAAGACCAACCATCAACAAAAATCCCATCTTCGAACCAAAAACATGCATCCAAGGAAGCAAAGATTAAGATGTAGAAGTGCTCACAGATACTGAAGGTGCTGGAGGCGGCCGAGCTCGGGACCTAGAGGACCAGAGACGTTGGAATTGCCCAAATCCCTGAAAACCAAAAGAAAAAAGGCGTCGTTTTTAGGGAAACAACGAAGGGATTACTTGGAGGCAAGAGGAAGGGGGGAAGGAAGGGGCGGACAGGCGGATGACGCGGTTGCGATCGTCGCAGGTGACATGGAACCAAGTGCAAGGGTTGACGAGGGTGGGGTCCCAGCTCTGGAGCACGTTGGTCGGGTCGGAGAGCCTCGCCCTCAGCGCATGCAGCGCCTCCCCTGTTTGTCATCAACTAATCAGTACTAGGAGAAGATCAAAGATCAAACAGAGTCAAGTT
The DNA here is from genome assembly GCA_025769935.1 of Phoenix roebelenii. Lineage (NCBI taxonomy): Eukaryota > Viridiplantae > Streptophyta > Magnoliopsida > Arecales > Arecaceae > Phoenix > Phoenix roebelenii. The sequence continues at coordinate 9,436,766 of JAOXJJ010000914.1, forward strand.
TCTCGCTTCCTGGTCGGAAGAAAGGCAGGGTGGTGGAATCCATTAAATTAGAGAGAGAAAGAGATGAGAGAAGAAGTGTAGTACCTTCGGAGTTGGTGGAGATGGCAGGATACACAGCAAGGAGAAGAAGGAAGGAGACGAAGCGGAGCCGGGACGCCATGAGAGAGAGAGAGAGAGAGAGAGAGAGATGTGGATGCTTTTGAAATGGGAGAAATGGAAGTGGGGGAAGGGAGGGATGGGGAAGGTGGAAGGCACTACCAGCAGTCAACGCGAGACATCATGGAAGTCAGCAGTCAAAGGACGGAAACATAAAGAGAGAGAGAGAGAGAGAGAGAGCAAGTGGCACGCCATGCGCGTGGGCGTGGGGCTTGGCTTTGCGCGTTTGGTGGGCCCCGCGGGGCAGGATTTCAAAACAAAAGTGGACGGAGAGAGAAGGGGAGGAGTTGGTAGGTCTTCCCGACCCCCGAGTCTCGTCGTGGGGTGAATAGTCGGCAAGTCCGTCGCCGTCGTCGCCGTCGTCGCATGCATGCGTCATGCTGTGTTTCGTATCACGGAAGCGGGCAGGCTGGTGGGCAGCCCGTAACTCTGAAACCCAAATGCTAGGGCCGCACGTGACAGAAAAACCGGAGGTGGTTTAAAATTAGGCGTTAGGAGGGAGGGTGTCTCCTCATTCGACGGTGGAGATCATTTGTTGAGCTTTGAACGAGCAATAAGTTCACTCCCTATCCTTTAATCTAGCCATGGAGATCATTAACTTTTTAGAGTTTTAATTAAGAGTGGCAGTACGATCGCACAAAATACGATCCGGACCGATACATAATGGAAAAGAAAAAAAAATCTACCAATCCAAATCCGATGATCAAAAATTTAAATTCAAATTTGGCTATTTTATTAAATAGATAATCTAATCTAAGCTATAATTAATTAAAATAAATTAGGCATTACGGATGCTAATTTTAATCCCCTCAGAAGTAGGTTGATATCTGAAGTGATTTAAATTAGCTAGAGCACTTTGGTTCTTCTTCTCAAATAAATAAATAAAACAAAAGAAAAGAAAAGTAAGAAAAAAAAAGAAAGAAGAAGAAGTATTTTGGAGTCGCTATCCCATGATCAAAAATTTAAATTTAAATATAACTATTTTTATTAAATAAATAATTTAATCTAAGCTATAATAAATTGAAAAAAATTACGCAAATCAAACAGAATTGCCACTGCTAATTTTAATCCCTCGGAAGGAGGTTGATATCTGAATTGATTTAAATTAGCTAGAGCTCTTTGGTTCTTCTTCTCAATAAAAAAAAATTTAAATAAATAGATAAATAAAATAAAATAAAATAAAAAAAAGAAACAAGAAAAAGAAGTTTGCGGAGTCATTATCCATTATATTTATAACAAGACATATACCGGCAAAAGAGCATCGTTCAGCGGAAATGTTACTACTAAGCTTGGTTTATATACCACCTTCACTACAGTCCAATAAAAGCAGATGGAGCCCCGCATCTACCCCTGCTAATTATTTCGCAAGAAATCTATAAACAGTAATGAGACGAGGACTTTTCACGTCCTTTGGTTCGATGTGCGAAGTTTAGAGTTAACGTTCATTCAGGTTGGAGACAATTGGGTTCACATGCGAGAGGACCAGAATGGAGGGCCCACCTTACCTGACCCACTCTCTCCTGCAGCATGTTGTTGCTTTGGTACCGACCGGCTTGTCCTGCGACCAAGAGGAACAGCCCTCATTTTACTGGTAACAGCAAAAGCGCAGAAAAGAGCCACAACTGGGAAAAGAAATGGCTAAATTCCAAGCAAATTAGGAGGCTGAGTTCCACTGCCAGCAGTAAGTATGAATTCAGTAACCCAAACTGCGAAAGTTACCAATTCATTTACTTTATAATCCTTGGCAACCAGCATTGGTAAATTCATCATATATCAACTGCAGTCAACTAATTCAGTATCCCAAACTCTGAAGATTACCAATTCATTTACTAACCCTCAGCAACCTGAATTGGTGGATTCATCACATATCAACTGCAGTCAACTAATTGCTTGGAAAACACAAACGAAATAAAGGTAAAGATATTTTAAATCATAATACAGTGAAAAGAATTACTGAGCTCTCTCAGAAGCACTAAACCTTTGTTGAGTTCAGATTCCGTATCGGATCTCTACCTGATGGCATGAAGGCCAGCACTTTGGTAGCTTACCATAAGAAATATACTCAGATTCACGGCACTTTGGCAAGCACAAGACCTCATCTTTAAGTCATGGAAGAATGGGGAAGTGTATGCTTTTCTAAAGATTTCACTGCAACTGAACAATCAAACCTTGAAAGAAATGAAATAGATGTACATGCCAAAATGTTTTTTTTTTGAGTTATTCCTTTATCTGGATTTCATGTTAATCACATTTGGACCAAAAACATCTTAAGGTTCATCTGTCTTCTATTGTTCTTGTATGTTGCTCCATATCAAATAGGTCTGTAGCCAAATAAAGAGCTATCTTCCCGCCAAGCTTTGGTCCACATAGAAACATCAGTGTCCAATCTAAAAGGAAATCCACATAAGAATTTACTCTTAGTGCACTGTCCTGCAGAAATTAGTGTTCATCATAAACAAATAAACGGAAAGAACCAATGCATACCCATGCAACTGAAATTAGAGACAATGAGTTAGAAATCATTATTTCATCATCCCTGTTCTGTTAGCATATCAATCATCTGGGAAATGTAGAAATCTAACCGCAGAGCTTGGAATAGGAACCTCATTATAATCTTGCAGAAATTAAAATTAGTATACTTTATACAACATATTCAGTTTCTTATTTGAGATTATCATCTCTCCATCCTTTTGTATAATGGTATGGGAGAATCATAAATCACATGTTAGCGCAATATCATTCTTAAGTGCATCCTGATCTCTCCACATATTCCTAAAAGTCCAATAAGCCAGAAATTTTAAGAGGATTTCAATCTAAGTTCCCCATACGACTCGAATTAAAGAAAAACCCCTGGGTAGGGTCTTAATGACTAGATTAATTATGAAATTGCGGGAAATAAATAGATAAGAATACTTACTAAAAAAATGTCCTTTTTGACATGATAGGTGATCAAAGAGCCAATAAGCAAGTTTAAAGGGATTTCTGAACAAATTAAAGTATAAGTAATCTGCCCTAATCTTATTGTTTTATAGATCATGAAAATGCTTTGTTTATAGAAATTATAAAGTATTATTATGCATTCTAAATTATGCACTTCATGAATTGTGATGTTATGATTACATTAAAAATAGTATTTGTGGCATGAACATAAGATTAGTTGTTTAAGATGCTATTAATGAGTTTTCACTCTACTTATGAGTATAATTTGTGAAAAGTACTACTTATGGTCTCTCATATCCTATAGATGGCCCCGCCAGTGGGTAAGAATAACTTAGCATATGGGCCCCCGCTAGTGGGTAAGAATAACTTAGCATATGGGCCTCCGTCAGTGGGTAAGAATAACTAGGCATAACGATCTTTGTCGTGGGAGTTAAGTACGGTTGTAGCTAAAAATATGAGAGTGTAGATTTTTAAACCTGAATTACCGGCATAAAGTTTTATGATGCATTCTCATGAAAAGATATGTTGGCACATACACCGATTTACCGGCTCAGTATGGATATTTTATTATGAAAAATTTTTATTTGATGCACATGTTGGCTTCTCAAACCCTACTTAAAAATGTTTAGTATTATATTTGATCCGGTAAGATTATGCATAATTACTTACTGAGCCGTGTAGCTCATACCAGTTTTTTTATATTTTTTCTTTCAGACCACCGCCAGGGTTAGCAGCAAGAGGCTTTTTGCATCAGGGTTTCCTTTTGGGTAAAACATATATTTTGTGTATATAAACTATTTTAGAAGCTCTGTACTTTGTACTACTCAGTAAGTTATACTGAAAATATTGAATATAAAAGTTGACCAGTTTGACTATCCTGTTATGTGGTTATGAGGCTTCGTGCTATTGTGGGCGGCAGTCTGCAATAACACGGCCATGTCACGGATCCAAGTCGTGACAATTAACATGTACAAACTCAACAAGAAGGCAATTTCATTAAAGAATGCTGGAAAATATAAATATAGTGGTCACTTTTTTAAGTCATCTCAGCTTTGATTAATCAATATACGGTTAGATTGATCAATAATCTATCAATATTATAGGTGCTTGTCTGCTCTAGTGTATAGTAACAGTTTTAATATGAATATTATAGCTATATTAACATGTATATATAAATTATGCACCATATTCCACTCCTCTCCCCCTCTCTCCAAAGAGAGGAGAAAAGCCATAAATGGAGACATATACGAACAACATAAAAAGAAAGAATCTAAATAGGGCTTCAAGGTTCAACTCATGGTACATAAATTTTACCACACTCACAAACAAGACTCATTGTTGATTCACCTTTTACTAACCAAATGGTATGATTAGATTTTAGTGTTTTACTGAGAGGATCAAACACTTTTAAAAACAAATATATCACAGAGTATGAAATAATGCTGATTGTATTCTATGCAATAAAGAACGATAAACAGCATAGGCGATCAGAAGATTATGACACTTGATATCCTACAAATATGGTTTGTGATTAAGAGAGTGACTACAGAGACTAACAATTTCAAAAAGTTTGATCAACTAAAGCATCAGGCAGAGTAAGCTCAATTTCCAAAACTTAAACCTCTAAATCTCAACAGTTCCGAACTAAGAATATCAAGCAGGAAATAAGCATTGATACCACTGAGCAGTTGCATGGATGGTATCATCCCTTGCCACTTGAGCAAGGGATGAGGGTTCAATTACAGTTAGAGCCAACCCTCAAGAGGTGGGGTGGGTATAGGGTAGAAGGTGGGGATTAGCCCCTCCTAAACTCAGAAGAAGAAAAAGAATAAGAAAATACATTGCAACAGGTGGTTGCTCTCCATCTACAGCAGGCATCAAGGCATCAACGTATGGTGACTATGTTATTATGTGGACAAGGACAACCTTAGAATCATTTAACAGGTTAAAGAATGATTTTTTGTGTTAAAGAATATAAAATGCATAGTTGCCTTGCTACTCTGCTTCATCTTGAAATCAAGTATCAGATGAATCCACCAAGGTTATTTAAAATCGTGATATAGATACAGCAGGAAAAACCAAAGCAGCAAAAGGGTCTACACATAGAAACCATGTCCACTCTCATATAATATAAAGCACAGCGACACAAGACCAATTGTATGGTCTTGACAGATAGAGTGTTCAACATATGGCATCCAGTTAAAGGGCTTATCCAGGCAAATCCCTATAAAATTTAATTTGATTCGAGGATATGCTTCCATTCTATTTTACCTCTATTTTCTGAGGTGGGGGAAACAGTGGTACAGATCTGACTTTGGATGTTTTGCTTCAGCATGTTCTCTGCACTTAACTTCCGATGTGGTACACATGAATGCCTGCATACACACCTTGCACTGCATTCAACAGGCATTCGGGTCAACATAAAATACAGGGAAAAAATTATAAATATTACCAAAGAAAAGAGAATAAAAGTAACAAGAACAAAGTTGTTGACTTTTAAAACAGCATTCATTGTTTATGCATTAAAACACTCGAAACCTATCACCACCTAGCATGTTAATCATGAAGAGCAAGAAAATGCTCCATAATCCCCACTCATAGTCGAAAACCCCATCTTAGAGTGCGTAAATTGAATAGCAGAGATACTCATAGCCAAGGTTCGCCATCTCAATACCGAACTCCGTACCAGTACTACGCTAGCATAGTGTTAGTACGCTATGGTATGGAATTTTTTTGGTATACCGAATGTCAGCATGCCACCAATACCGGGTACCAGTACCGAACTGATATGATATAGTATACCCTGTACTGCCTGATTCGGGCCGGTACGGTGTACCTTGCTCGCAACTATCTAAAAAGGGCCATTAACTAGTTATGGTCCTTGCAATGAAGCATTCTAAGAGGGACTGGCCGGGCTACAAACCTAACCTTTAGCCTCTTTTTTGCACAAGTGGCTTCCCTGGGACTCAAACTGGCACCATTGACCTTGGATGATGAATAGCTATCTCACCAATGAAATCTCAATTCAGACGTTAACTCAACATATAGTTGGATAAGTTGGCGAAACTAACACTCAAGAATTACAAGATCAGAAACATGAAAGCAATCACCAACTCAATCTTAAAAAGATAACCTACCCAAACGGGCCAAAACACACAATAGCTCAAAAGAAAAGGTAATGATTGATGATTGCGCTGCAGGTACGTCAAACATCCTCTAGTTATTTTGCATGAGTACAAGAATATATTCCCATCTCGTCACAATAAATTCCAATCATAAAGCATAATAATGGTTTGATTTATTATACATTGCTCCAAAACCAAGGGAGTCCCTTACCATCTACAAAGACTTTTGAGAGAAGAAGCTCCTACTCTTATGCTCAATCTGTTACCTAACAAGTTGGCCCAATAGCCTAAGAATTTAGATAACAATGTATATTAGGCTCAATTACTTCTCCCGTGAAGCCTAGACCATGTACATGGAGGGATAAATGAGACGACATCAAATGAGTTGGGATAAGAACTGTATTAATTAAATAATCAATTGAGTTGGAGGAAATATGAACCGGAGACCTTACCATGCTAATTAACTGCATGAGACCAAGAGCTTAAGATTTTAGGGAACCGTTCATCAATGTAGATCAGGTATAACAAATCAAAAGATGAGTAAGATTCATATTTCACAGAGGGGGGGAAACAGGTAAAAACAACCTTCCAATGCATGATAGTTTCCATTTCCGGTCTATCCTTGGTTGACATCAGAAAGAATAAAATTAACACCTAATTTTTGGAAAGATTGCGTGCAATTTCATAACATATATCTCTCTCATTCTGTATCCAAGAATTTGTCTTCCGATAGAGGCCAAGCGATGAGAATTCCTAAAATTCCCAAGCCTAAAACCCTTAATATAAATTTTTGTAAAGGAAATTGAAGAAGGATTAGAAAGAAAGAAAGGCAAAACGATTAGAACCTGGATGGTCATGGCTTTCTTGTTGTATTCCAGCTGGCTCCCTGCACAACAAATATGGAAATAAATTAACGGATCAAAGAATGAAAGAAAAAGCCGTTCAGGATTTCAACGAGATCTAGACGGAGACTAGGAGAATGACACAGAGAGAGAAGGAGGATTTTGGAAACTAACCCTTGGAGGCCTTATTCTTGTCCATGTTCTTCTCCCGCGCCATCTTGGACTTCTGAGCGTTGCCTCCGCCCATCGTCGATCGATCGATCGATCTCTCCCTTGCGCGTTCGGCTTTCTTGTCGAAAGAGAAGAAAACGAGGAAAAGAAAGCTCCAAGAACACAAGGCTAACGCCGCAGAGGAGGAGGCCGGTCTCGACGAGTCGAAGGAGGGAAAAGTAAAAGAAAAGAAAAAACGTAATAATTTAAACGAAAAGTTATATTTGCACCCTCTCGATCTCATCCGCTTCCACATGGACCCCTTTTTCTTTAAAAAGATTAAATTAAGCATGTTAGGATGCATTGGCATCCTATTTATTTTTTAAAAAATATATAAAAATAGAAATTTTATTTCTATTTTTTATTTATGATAATAAAAATTTTATTTGGTTTATATATTTTTTTACAATGCTGGTCATCGATTGTGCTAATGGTGAGAAAAGAAAAGCAGGGATGAGATAGGCAATATGGTCAAAAACAAAGAAGAAAGAGAAAATAAGAATATTAATCCGGCAATAGGTAAGAGAAATAAGACCGTAGGATTGGATGGAAGAAAAAAAAAATTGAGAGTAGAAGAGTGAAAATTTATTTTTTAAAAAATAGTAGTAATTTTTTTTTTATTTCTATTATATGCGAAGGTATAATTTTTTTTTTTTGATAATTTGAATCTTCTATTTTATTTTAAATAATTAGTAGGCAGGACAATAATTATATTATAAAAAATATAAAATATAAAAATAGATAATATTTAATGAAAGAAAGGGGACGATTGGAATGCAACAATGGTTGCTACTGTGGTATGCGGAAACCGCAGTGAACTACGCCGAAAGGTGGGGACGGAGAATTTAGAGTACTTTAGCAAGGCACAGTTGAATTCCGTGTTACATTTTTAAAAAAATATAAAAAAAATAGGACCAAACAGGCCCGCTTTTTGTATCTGCAATGTTGTACTTAGAGATGGGCATTGGGCCGGGCCGCCCATGACCCGGCCCGGCCCGGCACGAAGCGGGTCGTGCCTGGCATGGCCCGATTGCTACAGTATCGGGTCATGCCTAGCACGGTCCATAAAAGGGGGCCGGGCTGGGTTACGAATTCCTGGCCCGCGGGCCGAGCCCGGCCCGGCCCA
>JAOXJJ010000914.1:9445264-9464214 GCA_025769935.1 Phoenix roebelenii
GCACGGCCCGTTTAATCTGGGGCCCGATGGGCCTGGGCCGGGCCGGGCCCGGCACGGCCCGATGCCCATCTCTAGTTGTACTTCCATCTAAGTCCATTAGTCGACCAGCAATGCAACCATGCAAGCCAGTGCTTGGCTGACTCAAGCCCATATTGAAAAAAGTTTCTTCCAAAATTACTCTTATTCGTAGGAGAGCTTAGGATGGCAAGTTGTTTAGCGGCCACAAATAAGATCACATGATCTTCCCCAATTAAGTTGATGGAATCATCTCCATTCATGATGCCATACACCAGAAATAAAGAAAAATGATGACCAAAAGGGGGCTTTTAGTATAGGGTGATAACTCCAAAATCAAGAATGATGTAGATGAAGATCACTGTATTTGGTTGCATCGAGATAATTCTTTTATTTTTTTATTTTCAAAAAAAATAAATAGGCTCTTTCTCCCCACAAAAGCAGGTTACCCAGTCCTCCTCACCAGGCTTTGAAGCGGCAGGCAGCAGCCACAGTGGACGGTTGCAGCAGGCAGCAATGATAAATGAGTACGGTAGCGGCAAGAGAAGCCTCCCTCCTACTAACATCCGTTTCCCTTTGGCCAGCCGAAAGGAATGCAATGATATAGTTTCTGTCACTATAACAACCGCATAAAGTTCCATGCTCCTGAATTGAAGTATAACAAATCCTGAGCCTGTTTGCATGGAGGGATAATTTATCCATGAATAATATCCAAAAATGGTTGAAGGCAAGAAGAAAAGTAGCAAGACTAGTCAGCCTGTGAAAAATGGGATACTAAGTTCCTCCCTGGTGGTGATTTGCCCTATCCTTATTCTTTCTTTGGGATTGGATTTTCAGAAAGGATTAATCTCCTCCCTTGATAGCTTATCCTATCCCATAAATATATATAGATATATTCCAGGAATTGGTTTATTCTGGCTTCCAAACAGGCCTTTCCTTTTCAACAGTTAAGGCTAACCCACAAATCATATCACAAACTGGACCGAACATGTTATATTTCGATGAAAAGGTAGTAGCACAGTCAACCATGAACTATAATAAGTACAATTGAAGCGTTTTCCTTGTTATTTCAAGCAACCATTTGCAATAACTAGTGCCGTTCGACAGAAAGCATTGCATATTTAGTCTCAAGAATCTCTTGCAAAAAGAGTTCATCAAAACATATGGGAATTATTGGCTTCTTACTAAATGGTTTTCACAGAAGCCAGCACTACGAGCTACCACCCCTTAGAGCAAGAACGAGATGGAGGACAGAACCACCCTCAATGTTGTAGTCCTTCGCAGTTTTGTCATCAGCTAGTTGCTTGCCTGCATATATCAGCCTGCAAAAGAATCAATAAACAAAACGAAAGCTATTATCTGTGGAGCTTGTAACTGAGTCAGGGCTGGCCCAACCCTTAGGTGCCTAAGGCGGTCACCTAAGGCTTCGGCCCAAAGAAGGCTTCCAGCAAGAAAGGCCTCAAAGATAAAACAGAAAGGAAAAAGACCCTTCTTTGTGAGTCCGTCTTAAGCCGGCCCACTACAGGAAATGCCTCAAAGATAAAATAGAAAGAAAAAAAGCCTCTCTTAGTGAGTTCGCCTTAGAACCCCAAATGCATTAGGCCGCTCCTGAACTGAGCAAAGATGCATGCCTGAAAAAAAAAGGTTCTACCAGATACAGCTAATAAACTGGTGATATGCCGCCCTGCGGTGTTCAACATCAGAGTCTCAAAACTACTAGAAGAGTAACACACATACAACATAGTAATTTAGCAGCAATTTATTTATCTAAAGGAAGCATTGGGCCTGTTTTTCTGAAACCACAACAAAACATAACTTTGTTTGACATCTTGCCAAGCTTTAAAGGCATAAAATCAAGGAATATCCATCGCATCTTTTTATATTTGGTTGCTATTCTGGGATCCAATGACAAAACAGTACTTTTCTTTTTATCTAACCACAAGCACACCTGAGTGTTTTCTAAAGTGGACATAGCGATCCTTGCCATATACCAATCCATGATCACCATTACTCATTTCCTCAAACAAAAATAGCTTCTATGAGAGAGTTCGCTATACCTTCTCATACCTTTCAACCATATTTGCCATCCATCTCCGCCATCTGAAAAGAAAGGTTTAAAAACAGTATTTTGGTGGCAGACTGCAATGACCCACAAGTAATCTTGGTCGGCTAAGAAAAATGACTGTTTAGGTTCGCACGATAGGTACAGCACCAATCCATTTTAATATGTGATGAATCAAGATCAATGAAATAGATTCTCAATTTAAACAATTTGCCATGAATTTTGTCGTACTATCTGTTTTGTGTTAACAAACTGCATGGATTAGGGATTATTGAAATATATAATTTTTGATTTTTGGGTTTCTTTGATGGTATAAATAATGATCAACAATATGGAGTATGGATTTTCAATTTTGATGTTTCATTATTGATTTTAAAATAAAGAGCTAGATATCTCTCCTCTGAATCCCACTCTTTTTTTCTATTCATATAAAAAAAACCTCAGATTACATTCTTTTTATGTAAGCACAGCCCATAACGTTAGCATCGGCTGTTAACAGGCCGAGCTGCTCGGGCTCGGCTCGGGTTCGACTCGTTAATTAAACGAGCCCGAGCTCAAAATGAGGCCCGTTTAAATCCGAGTCCGAGTAGCTCACAAGCCCAAATGAGCTCATAACTTAACACGACCAAATAAGCTCGGAATTTGACAGGTCGAGATCATTTGGAAACCTACATCCAACCAGCTCTCCTAGTCTCCTAAACGGCACATACCCTCTGCAATTGCATCTTCATTCGTTCAACTCAATTTGATGCAAAGATTTCACAATTTTCACCACATCCTTGGCGAGAATCCGCTAAAGATCCATTCAGGCTACAAACGACAACTAATGGATCAAATAAGAAGGCACCTTGCGGCGATCGATCAACGGCAAAAACTGGGCCTTGCGATGAAGGAAGAGGCGGCGGATCGTGGCGTAGTCGGGGACGTGGGGGGCGATAGACGGCCGAAAAAGGAGAAGGCAGCTCCAGAACTCTGGATCCATGGCCGACTTCACCCTGTCCGCCTCCTGAATCTTCCTGTCCCACTCTGCGCGCAGATGTGGTGCTCTATGAAATGACTGAGTCGCACCGGGCCTTACCCGACGCTCACCCAGCATCCGTACTCCAACTCTTGACTACCGCATGGAACCGAATAACTGAGCAGGGAACGGTAGCTCGATTGACGGTTTATTTGGATTTATTAGCTCTCATCATTTGCCTTCGTCACGTTCATGGATGCTTAATTTCTAAAAACCGAGCTTATTTTGCCGGTCAATACATCTTTCTCTACGACGTTCCTTCTCAAACAAACAAACAAAAAAAAAGAAACTTTTCCTCCTTTGTTCTGCAACAGACAAGTCAATCCCTCAAGTCTTTCTTCGCCCATTTTCTTCTTTTCTCGTGATAGAGGACCGTCCTATAAAAATTCTAGACATATTTCTGTTAGACGAGAGCATAAAAGTAAAAAAAATTCTATGTACTAGAAAAAAATGTATCGAGCTCAAGCCTGAGCCCGAGCTAGATTTATCGAGCTCGGGCTTGGATTTGAGCTCGTAATTGAAACGAGTTTTACGAGCTCAAGTCCGAGCCTTTGGTTTGCCAAGCAAGCCCGAGCTCGAGCCTAATACAGAACTCGGTACTAAGTCCAAGTCCGAGCCCGAGTTTCTATTAAACAAGCCGAGCTCGAGCCTCGGCTCGGCTCGGCTCATTAACAGGCCTATTATTCCCTAATCAATTACGGTAATCGAACACATTCTCAAAAAGTAGACATTGTTTCTGATTCATCTTTATTGTCTAGATCATAAAATGTTTTAAAGAAGAATAACTTCAGTTGTAAACTATCATTGTCTTGGTTTGCTGCTTTTTGTTGCAGTGCGGAGACTCGGGCTCGGCTTGGCTTGTTAATAGGCCTATTATTCCCTAATCAATTACGGTCATCGAACACATTCTCAGAAAGTAGACATTGTTTCTGATTCATCTTTATTGTCTAGATCATAAAATGTTTTAAAGAAGAATAACTTCAGTTGTAAACTATCATTGTCTTGGTTTGCTGCTTAACATGACCTTGCAATGACATTAATTTTCGGCTCTCTAAAAGAAATTTCTGCTGGTACCAACCTAACATTCAACTCATCTGGTCTGATCAAGATCACTACATGCATGCCTTTTATCATATGATGCTTGTTGGAAATTCCTTTGGCGACTTGTAGATTTTCAATCTCTTTTCTCCCTTTTTTTTTCCTTTTCGATGAGCCGCTTTTGAAATTTGCGCTTCATCTTGGTTGATGAGCAGCATTTGAACTAGCCAAATTAATTTAGTAGAATGGCACAAGCTGATCAGGCTTATAATTTTGTTGTACGTAGTCCATCCAGGCCACAGGCTCCATGAACATGGAGGGTGGGGCAGTGCATGGTAGCTAATTGCAGCTACAACATTTTGCGTCTAAGGAACATCTCTTGCCTTGCTGGGTTGTAAACCATCAATGCTACTACTACAATAGCTCTATTGCAATGTAAACCATTTGATAAAATATTATTGTAAAGATTCGTATGGATGCATATTTAGCCCCACATTGATTATTCGCAAGATAAATCTACAAGATGAAAAACTCAAATAATACCTTCTAACTATGAGATCCTACATTATTACAAATGGTATTAGAGCGGACTCGACTCATAACTTATGTAAATTAGAAAATACTGTAATACGGATCTATTGAAGCTGACCATGAGTCGATCATGATATTTGTAATTAGATTTGAATGGATTTGAACCCTTAGCCTAATAATGAACGTGTGCAATAGTGATCTGGTTGTCCATAGAAAGAAAGAAAAAAATATTTGCATCGAAATACTTACAAATTCAGAATTCTGCATACAAATTCAGAATTCTGCATAACTATTCATGAAGTGTGCAAGCACAGTCATGCATGTACCAGCTTATAATTTATATATGAAGCAGCCAAGAGAAACTGAGTTTGGGAAGCAGTAAAATTAAGAAAAATAAATCCTTTATCTAGCCATCTTGCTAGACTTGATGATGTGTGCCTGCCCAGTTGGCAATTCTTAAGGTACTGCACGCAGAGGCAACGTGTGAAGAAACCACCTGCCACGTGTTGGAGAGCTCCTCCCATATGCTCCCTTTGGACCACAAAAATAACATAAGATCTAGTCCTGAACCATGAAATCAGAACCTAAGCTGCACCCATATCAAACATTCTCCCAGAACCCTCGGATCTCCAATCAGAAAGCAGCTATTGTTCTCCATAAAGTCCATATCATGCATTTGGTGCATAGAAACTCAGACAACAGCTGCCTCTCCGTAGATAACGGCCACAAAATTTTCCAGCTCAGTATTATTCCTACCACGTAAAAGATGCACGGCCACAAACAAAACATAGCAACCTTCTTTTCTCGCTGGATATGGTCTTCTTTTAGTTGGCTTGGAAGAAATGAAACTGAGAGTATCATGAGCTATGTGCTGAAAATTATGCTCCGGCCACAGATTTCCGGTCATGCAATCAGAGACAACAGACTTCCATGTTCTGGAGGCTATCGGAACGAGCGGGTTCTTCAAGTTTGGCAAGTGAACTGCTCGTCGAGGTGGAACCATGTGAGCATTGTCAAGGCCTTGAAAGATGAGGCTGAAGGTGGTGCGGGTGGATTTGCTGGCCAAAGATGGGATCCTGGCTTGGAGATTGAAGTCCCCTTCGAGCAGAGACCGGTGAGCATGTCATACCTGGATCATATCAGAAGTAAACAGTCTTTGGATCCTGGTCAGTAGAGTAGCAACTATAAATCATCTGATGAAAGCACAAAATGATTGATTTTTTTTTTCTGAAAATGTAGTGGTATACTTTGAATGAGATAGAAAAGTCAAGAGAAGCTTACTTGTGAGGTCATTAAACTTCCAAAAATTTGTATGTTTCAAGAGTCCTGAGAGATGGGTAAAACTCTTGGAACAACACAAATCAGCTGCACACCCAACAGCATAACTAAAAATTTTTCATTACCTTCCTTATGGTTTGGCATGTGGTTTTAGTCGAAGCAGATTTTGTATACACTAGACAAACCCTCTCCTTCCCGAGTAGAGAGAAGAAATTAGCTTGAATCATTTCTCATAACAGCAATCCAACACCTTTCCTAAATTCGACCTGTTAAATGTGATGCCTGAACTCACAAGAAAGGAAATATCCTTCAAGCAAACACTTTGCATTTTGAATATCAAATGAAATATTAGCCTTATGCTTGATGGTTCTTTATTTCTTGAGAAAAATTCTGATAAATTAAAATTATGGCCCCATGCTAAAGTTCAAAAGAAATCTAGGAAGGCAAAATAATTATCTGTGAACGATGCAATAAATCTGTTGGAAAAGGAAGAGAACTACCATGGCTCAAACCCCTACATATATGACTCATGAAGTAAATATTTTTACCAGTTCTCAGAACTAGGGCATTCATTTAGTCGGAGCAAAGCTGAGGGACACGAAGCCCTGAATTTAGTTTTGGAAAGAGAGGCATCTAGTATTAGCCTGATTAGTTTTTTGAATCAATAAATCGCTATAGATGATTGACCTAACTAGCTTCCTCTGGTCAAGATGGTAACTTGAAAATAATTATTGAGTAAATAAAGACAACAAAATTCTCGTTCGAAAGGATTCTCTCCCCGCAATTGCCTGTCCACAGCCACATCTCGACAATATATAAGCAGGAAAGAAAACTACAGCCTATAGTACAATGATGACTAGAAAAAATCACTGAAAGATCATAATAGCAGTGCCATGTCTGAAAACATGTAGGCATACTTCATCATAATAGCAGTGCCAAAGCACCTGTCTGAAAATATGTAGGCATACTTTCTTAATGGAATACAAACTATTTAAAGGAGCTACTACTCATAACATTGCAGACAAACATAACTCATCCCTGAGTTCAACCATCCCATACTCGTAGGACTTCTTGACCATCAGGTGACATCCGCCGTGAGGTTGAACAGGTTTAATCACATTAAGGATTGCTGTATCTAACTCATTTTTCCTCATCTGCTGTATGTGGGTCAATACAAGGTTCTGTAGAATTGGGTAGGAGATAGATAACTGATTATCATAGGAAACAGGAAACGACCTCCTATCTTAATGAAGATTCTATAGAGTACATGTAAGTTGTTAGGCTTGTATTCAAGGGGAACATGTCACTTGAATCATGGATCTTATGCGGCTCATGCTCCAGATATAAAGAAGAGACAAGACTGCAGAGCAACAACTGCAACTTGAATGAAAATATAAAACTATATTTGAAGTACAATTAAAAATCAAATCTTTATGAAGACATACAGAAAAAAAATCTATGAGACTGGTTCAAGATTAGATTGTCCATATTCCTGGAAGTATACCCAGATAACGAAAAGAAATATAAATTGGATCAGTGGTAGTCGGACAAAACCTCATTAACATGAATACAACAAAGAAAAAAATATGAGTTGTTCAGTCTAGCATAAAAGTTACTAAAACCATACATCCAGGAATATAGTGTTTTACTGAAAATTTTGTTTGAGATATTCTTCGGTTAAGCCAGATGCTTCTTAAAATGCAGGAGCACTCATGACCCAACTGAAAGGTGGCCTGTCCACTGCTGGTCCAGATTCCCAACTTCTTCCGTAGGTTGCAAAAAGCCTAAATGGAAACTCATGAGAAATGCTTTGTACTAAACGGGTCATTCCTAAAATTTATCAATCCTATAATAATGAGAAAAGACTAGTTAGTTATGTTAAACGTGTATCTAGGAGAATTACAATGGAGAAAAAGGCACATGTTGGAATAACTTTTGCTATAATATGGTCATGTTGACAAATGGAGCCCATGTGTAAGATGATTTGCCATAATGCGGATTATGATAAAACAGAGCATAGGATCAATTTTGATGGCAAGAATAAGGGCCTCCATGGCAAAATAGCTATCATGAATAGTTATGTTGCCTCTTTCATACTCTTCAGAAGTAACCGGTACACCTTTTTCCACAACAACCTTTTCCTTCAGAAGCCACTTTAGAAATTTATAGAAATATCTTTCAGTAGTAACTCTGCTTGGCTAAAATCATGCTACTGCAATCACCATTGCACGAAATGCGAACTGATTGATTCTATTCACATTTAATGTCTTACAGCTCATGGTGTGGTTATCTAAGTGCAACATTAGACATGTTAATATTGCTTCCAATTCTTGCATTGTTATCATCTAACATAGTTTTCATTCTCCACATGCTTATGATTCTGTATGATAGGTAAACGAGTATTCCTTGTTGAAAAATAGCATCCTTTACTCATGGGGTGACCTAAGTCCACGGTCACTTTTTCTTCGCCTTGGAAGCTTGTGGCTGGTAACTTTTACAGTTCTAGGGGCACCAATAGCAGCTGCAAGTTTTAACCCTTCCAAGGTATGTCATAATACATATCCTCATCATAATAATACAAAGTCTTTTAAACATTCAAAGTGTCATAGAAAAGGTAAGTACAGATTGCTTGCTTTCATAAGAAATTCAAATGACAAGGCAAATATTTACATGCTAGAGTAGTCAACAGGTCATAATGATTGGCTGTCCAAACTATATCAAACAACTACAGTACTGATGCTGCAAGAAAGAGTATAATTGGATGCTTATTTTATATTGGAGCACAAATAAATAAAACACTGAAATTTGAAAAATCTACAAGCCAGCCAAGGTACATAGATTTTTACCATATTCTGTCATGAGAAAAAAAAAAAACTGAATCATTGTCATTTTGTAAAAAGGAAGGAAATCATGACAAAAAATTGTACTACTTAATTGGTTAGACCTAGCTTAAAGAAATGCAATGGGGACTAAAAGAACACACATTAATGTTATTGATATCATGGATGACAGAATGCTCTAATTCAATTTCTTATTTCTTAGTGGAAAATAATTCTTCACCTGTTAATTATTCGTCATAAACTGGATTAATCCCTGCAGAATGATTAAAAAAATTTAACTCCCACTTTTATAGAAATGGGATTCAACAATTTTTTATTACAGAAAATGAGCTGGAAAGTCAAGTCAGAAAACAGAATGTTCCTTTGCTGGATTACATGTTGTTTAAAAACTAATTTAAAACTAGACATGCAACTAAAATCATAACTGCTAGGGTCATCTGTAGAATAGCAATTTCTTTCTACGAATGACTCAACTTTTTTTCCTTTTTGGTGGCATGCAGGACCCATTGAAATTTGTCCTAGCTGCTGGGACTGGAACTCTTCTCCTGGTGTCTCTGGTTGTACTGCGAATATATCTGGTATCTTCAATTCTAGATATTGTTCATAAAAATATAAAATAGAAAAATAACACATTATAAGAAAGTAACTTTCCACCTGACAAGGTTGTTGAAAATTTACCAGTTGACATAACTAGAACCATTAAAACAATTAAAACAATGTCACTTAGAGCTATTAGCAATGTTTAGTAGGAAAATATTTTCCAAATGCTCATGTACATGTAAGGAGTTGCTTTGCCCTGGGTGTGATGCCGACGTGACTGTCATACAAAAGTGATGAGACAGCTTCAGCAGGGCAATGCAGATATCTCAAGCCAGCACAGAAATTTCTATGCTTTCATCTAGACATAAGAACTGTTTTTTAAGTTGTCCCCTGCATGATGGATTAGGATAAGGAACTCATATTATCACTTACTGTCATGGATAGAAATAGTGTGTATGCATACATCATATACATGTTCTATGTGTTGAGATTTTCTTTTCAATTTTAAGTGCAAGTGGACAATTAAAATATATATTAGTTTAATGGCCCCTATATATGTTCAACAATACAATAGTTTTGCAGCCACAAACAGTGTGTAAATGTGCCACAACAGAAATTAGTAGTTACCATACAAAGTTAGGTCAGAAAGAGGTCGGTTTGAGTCTTTGAGACTTCATAAGGAAAGGAGTATTAAAGGACCCGACGTAACTAGCAGAACCTAATACCCATGCCAGATAAAGTAAATCCTTCCCCCCTCCCCCCTCCTCTTTTCTTCGCTTGGAGAAGAAGGGTGGGGGCATATCTGAGATGCTAATTTCAGTTATAAAATTGAATTTATGTTTTGTTGAAACACAGTTGCAATGGTAAAATCACTAATTTTTCTATGCATTTTAATTGCACAGGGATGGAGTTATGTAGGTGATAGGCTGCTTTCAGCAGTGATACCTTATGAGGAAAGTGGGTGGTACGATGGGCAGATGTGGGTAAAGCCACCAGAGGTTAGTGCACAACCATTATAGAAGCAAGCCTATTAATGAAAAGTAATCCATATTAAGGAATGAACAACAGTAAGGAAGCAAAAAACAATTGCTAGAGCTATGATTACAAGATTGAAGCTTAGCTTGCCTACATGGAACAGAGCACACTATGTATTTAAAATTATAAAGATTTCCATGCATTTATTGGAACATAATATGAGGTCTACAAATATCCAAATTCATAGCTATGAAAGAAGACATTCAAACAAGAAGCCCCTGACTCCCAAAAAGTGCACATGCCACATGCACTCACATGCATACACATTTGGGGTGGGGTGGGGGAGGGTTGGTACAGACAAACACGCGCGCGCGCGCGCACGCACGCACGCACACACAGAGAGAGAGAGAGAGAGCACTGCCATTACTCTTTTCTAAATGGCTGTCCCAAGAAGATACAAGTTAAAACATAAAGTTAATTGACTATCTGAGGTTTAAGCAAACATAATAATTACCGGTCCATTCTTGAAAAGAGAAACTCCTCAAAAACCACATCATCAAGTTGCCCATAAGGTTATACATGGAGCAATAAAATACTTTTTTGATCAATTGTTCATAGTTTTAGAAACCTTCTCAATGACTATTGCATTTAAATATTTTAAATATCCTGCTGTTTTCATATAAAATCTTAAGTGAAGATTATGATCATTGAAGCTTTTTTTCATTAAAACAACCACATTCAAAATCTCAATCTACTGTAGTTTTTCCAATAATAGCCAGCAGAAATTCCTTATATTTTGTCCTTTCAACCTTCATTGCATGTTTACATCTTTCTAGTAGAGCCTTGTACAAGTTCCCATATAGCCCATCCCATTAATTTAATGTAACTTCACTGCCTTTCTAGCTGAATTAAATGATGACGTGTGATATGAGCATGAAAAATTCAACTACTTGATGCAACCAAGCTAGTACTTGAGTTAGGTTGCATAGCATTTGAGAAACTTTGTCATGGTTCTAAGACAATGTTTACAACATGTTTCTTATCTTAGATATTGGCTCGTGACAGGCTGCTGGGATCCTATAAGGTACACACTGATATGCATAAACCTCTTCATTATTCTGTGGCATTTGCATTGGTAGAGGAAGCCTGTTACTTTCAGCAATTCTACCTTACTCACTCACCAAAAGGGGGGAAGACTAAACAATATCTTAGTTAATTCTTGTGCTTAATCGCATCACATCCGAAAATTCATGCCGTTAACCTAACATGAGAACAGACATGTGCTAAGGAAATGAAGAAGAAAGCAAGGAAACAGAAAGACCTGGTATATAAGAAATGCTAAATCCAAATAAGTCAATCAAGAAATCTTAAAACATAATATAATCCTACAGACCACACTTAGTTCACTTCTCTGTTGTAATTTTGCAATCACTCAAGAAAAGAGTTTTGATATGCTGTCACCTTAAAACATCAACACCACCAAGGAGGTCTCTACTTTAAACAAAAGCAATGTACTTGGCATTCTCGAATTGCAAGGTTAATCCCGTACAATATCCCACTCAGCACTGTTTCCAGCACAGTTTTAATGAAACTATGAGCATTACCTTTCATTCTACGTCTTCTAGATTAATGTAGCTAAGGGTTTTTTTCTTTTTTTTGAGTTTAGGTTTAGTTAATTTTAAATTGTTTGCAGTCTATTTCTAGTTAATTGACTTTTTTCTTTTTTTGTTTTTATTTTCTTCTTTTTTTGGGTGAGTGTTTGGAGTCCTTTATCTAAGTCCATGTACTTAATATTTTATTGCAATTTTTTTACTAAACTTTAGGGCTATTTCTCTAGTAGGTTTTTGAATCATGTGCAGTTTAGATCCATTATAGAATAACAATCCACTAGGAGCCAGCTTGCAATACATGGCATTCTTTGAAATTCTTAAAGCACTCCATGATAACTTGTTGAACATGAATATTAGTGTCCATGTATTGCAGTCAGGCCCCCTCACAAAAACCCATTTTCCATTTTAGATCAAACACAAAACATGCGCATTTGGTCATATTCTGAGTATGGTTATTGTCTCCAGTTCATAATTTACATGTAGGTTGGTTAAGGAAAGGTTCCAAGACATGGGAATTTGTTTCATAATGATCTCCATGGCTTTCTATGTAAAGATGTACAATAATGCAAATTATATTTACTTAAGAAGCAACTAGCTCTAAAGAAGTGGAGTTTTAAGTTGACTAGAAATCCTATGTTAAGCCAAACTATACAAGTTATGGGTTCATAATAGGTATGCTGGGAGCGTGCAGTCCACAAGAAGGGGAGAATATTATATGATTTGAGGAATATTTTGAATAAAAATAGCTCCTTTACGGAGGTTTCTCCCTCTATCTTGGTCTTTGGTCTCTCGGAACTCCATCTTTTTCGTCTATTCCACCTCCCTCCTCTTCTTGTGCTCCCCTCCTATTATTCTTTTTCTCAATATTTCAGCACATATATCAGTTTTACTTTGTGAACTTAATGCAAAGAAGCTGAAGAATAGATCCCCTATGACATCACTTAGCTTTATTTGTAGCACTGATTCAAGGAAAATAGTACTTAGCCCTAATTCTGCTGCTATGTTATTTAATAATATACAAACTTCCACTTTGTCAATGAATCAATCCACGGACCTTTTGAAGCATAATCATAAGGAATACTGCACCATTCAATTTTCCCTCTATTATTTCCTGGAAACCACCAGGCTCCTCGCTTTTCACATTTACCAGGCTAAAACATGATAGATGACTAAAATATTTTGGGTAGTCCCTTCAGGTATGTCATGTCCCTTGAGCAGGACAAATCAACCTATGATAGTCTTTTTGTGGCATCAATTACCATAGTCATATTTTCAGAATTATATAAATGATGCCATTGAAACATCTCGATCGTCCACCTCAGAGGAGCTCCTCAAGTAGATACTATGAACTGCAATCTCTTCCTAGTAGTATACCTTTTAAAGGATTCCTTACAATGACAAGTAATTCCTCCATTTCCAGTTCTCCATATTAGTGAACAACTAATAACCGATCATCAATTTGACAAGCCTCTTTTTAATTGTATACCAGTGCATCAGAAAGCATTTTTTTTGTTTTCTACGTCATGGGCATCAGTAGCAGGAATAGGGAAATGGATGACTATTCTAAACTATGGTCTCAGAGCATTCTTGCTAATATTTGATATGCCACCTTTGCCTAGTCATTTGAAATTAATGGCAAACTGTGAGGATCCGTGCGGGCGTGTATTTAGTCCCATATCGATTATTCGCTGGGTAGATCTTGGGTACTTATACAGGATCAAAGAACCCAAATAATACCTTTTGGCTAGCCATTTTGGATAAGATCTTGGGTTGTTATAAATGGTATCAGAGCGAACCCAGCCTATAACCTATGTGGACTAGGGGACACTGCAGCACGGATCTATTGGAGCTGACCACGGGCTGATCGTGGTGTTTGATATTATATTTGAATGGATTTGAACCTTTAGTCTGACGAGGACGTCAGGACTTGAACGAGGGGAGTATGTGAGGACCCGTGCAGGCGTGTATTTAGTCCCATATCGGTTATTTGCTGGATAGATCTTGGGTACTTATATAGGATCAAGGAACCCAAATAATACCTTCCGGCTAGCCATTTTGGGTGAGATTCTGGGTTGTTGCACAAACAGAAAGACTTCATGATTGATAAGTATTTTACAACGCCAAAACTATGTTTCTTTCCCATTCTTGAGAAAAACATGAGTCTCCTTGTCCTCGAGCATTTTTCAGATAAAGTCTTTAATCTTCCATGCTATATCACAACCAAGGACAGAACCAGAGGGGTGGGGCACAACTGTCCTCCATGAATTTTCAATTTCCTTTGGACATCTTATAGTTATTGAATGCTTGGCCCCTTTTCTAAATTTTTTGGTAACCACTAGACACCGAGGTACAGAGAATATGGATAAGATTGTACTCTGGTAACTTTGGATTGTCTAGAGAAAATTATTAATGGCATATCTTTCTAAACTCAGACTGGGGCATGGGTTTAGCTGGCTTTCCTTGATAGTAAGAAAACTATTCACTATATTACCTCCTTCTGCACCTAGATGAACAGCTAGGATTAAATGATTAGGTTCCAATCTTGTTCCCACTTTACACAAAGCCCACTTCCTTTGGAATTTTTACATCTCTCCAAAATAGATTATCTTTAATTAGACTGAGATTAATTGCAAATTATATGAGAAAAGAAGAAGATGAGAAGGGTGAAAAAGATGAGAAGTAACTTTTTTAAGTTCCACGATTCTAGCAGTTAAAAAGAAGAGGAGGAACCCCTAAGACTCAAAGATACATAGTGACCCACCCCCCACCACCCTGTTCTTCCCTTATTATCTATTAATTTAATTCCCCTCTTTTTTCTGCTGTTTCAAAGAAAGAACTTTTTGAACATTAGATTTTCCCTAGAAAAAGATAAGATGGAGCTTCTATTCTTTATAACCCGGTTATTGGGATGACACCTCGCAGATAATGTTTCCTGCGCCCACAAAATCTCATGCATTAGCAACTAAATTTTCTTAAAATATGAATAAAAGTAGACAGTTTCCCTGAAAGATGCCTCTAACCTCTGAAATAGGTAAAGCCGGTCATTAAGTTGTTGAAACAAACATTAGTTGGGACTGGAGTGTTGCTTGTTGCCGCTGTATCGCTATTCATATTTGCTGCTCCAGTGGAGGACTTCTTCCATTCAGCTTTTGATGCAAAAGGAAACAATTTGAATCTTCCAACTTCTTCAAAGAACAAATTCAACTTAAGGTACAGATTCACTTACTGTTCTGGTATTGGATGCAAACTAGGCTTCCCTCTTAGTGATTTTCTTTTTTCTTTTATCTTCTAGGAAAGAAGAGTTGCTGAGTTTACCAGTGCAAGTGAAGGATGATGACGACCTAGCAGCTGCTGCAGCTGAGGCTGCTGATGGAAGGCCAGTGTACTGCAGAGAT
Source organism: Phoenix roebelenii (assembly GCA_025769935.1). Lineage (NCBI taxonomy): Eukaryota > Viridiplantae > Streptophyta > Magnoliopsida > Arecales > Arecaceae > Phoenix > Phoenix roebelenii. The sequence continues at coordinate 9,460,567 of JAOXJJ010000914.1, forward strand.
AGATTTTATCGTGCCTTAGCCGGCGGACAGTACTGCAAATGGGATGATTTACTGAATTAGCCCACATAGCATCAACTCAATCTCTTAACAGAACATGATACTTCATAGATTGTCCATGCTTAGCAAAAGCTTTGACAAACAAATATTTGTTGTTTTTGACTAAATAGCACACATCCTGTTGCTTTTGCTGCAAGGAGGAGACACAAGGCAAGCCCAGTGCACCTTAAATATGATGCATCCTTTCTTTTCGTTTCCTTCGTAATTTCTTCATAAACATGGTGGCTTAGCAATGGTTTGACTAATGGGCATGGTAGGTATGGATTGCCCAATATTTTATCATTCCAGGCTTCCACTTTTATGAGTGAGAGGTAATTGCTGCTCAATGGTAAAGATATGCCTCTTAAAGCATCAAAGGACCATACTTTGGAAACTAAAGGTAACATCATAGAAAACCTTGTTATTTTTATTTATGATGGAATATTACATGCAAGGGTTCACATCTACAACTGGTTGAAAAAACCTACGAAATGTTCCAATACTTGAAGAACTTTGACCAACTTGAGCCCGTGCATTCCCTAAAGAACCATGCTTACCAGCAACAACCAGCATCCAAAGTCTAGCTCCACACTCTTCTTCCTAGATGTCCACCATCATTCAATAACTAAAGCTAAGTTGGAGATTCAAATTTAATCCCTCCTTAGGGTAACATTGTGCACCCTCTTGCAATCTAATTTGATGGAAACCTCATGCTTTTCCCATTCTCCTACTGATTTAAAATGCAAAATATTTGATGGTTCCATAGACACCGCATAATTGATGGCGTGAACATAACATGAATCAAGAAATGCCTTTCTTTGCATAGATTAAAGAACAGTTACCCGAACAATACAGTAGCCACTCATCAAATAACCCACCAATACAAACTAGAGACAAGATGCAAGGCAGGAAATCCAGCATATATGAGTTAAGGATATAGGAGTAGATCCGGAAAGAATACCTGGACCGAGGAGGAATAGCCAGGACGCGACTGAAGTCGTACTCTGGGAGCAGAAACCAGGGAGGCGTTAAAACGGGAGTAAGGAGGTAGGCAAGTGTTCGGCGTATGCGTTTAGTCCCACATCGGCTAATTTTCTTAAGCGCCCCGTACCGTAAACTTTTATATACGTTTGGTTGCAACAATCCAAGACCACGCAGCTGCGTGGTGAGCTCAGAGCGAACTATTCTTTCGCCTTTTACTAAAGAATACCGTGTGCTCGCCACATAAAGCAGCATACGCTAATTTTTGGAGGGTCTTTTCCTTTAAAGGGGAGGACCCGGCAAACCAAATTTAAACAATATGTGAGACGCTTTCCAAAAACTTAGGTCAAACTATTAAACTAGTGGGCTAAATTTAATTTATTTGAAAAATACTAAATTGGTTACTTTGTTCTTAGATATTGTTTATATAATTTTATAAATATATTTGATTGTTTATTTAGTTTTTGAAATTGATCATAGTACTGTGTAAAGGTGGGCTGCAATCTCAAGATAGACTGTAAAAAATTTACAAAAAATAATTTTTAAAGTATAAGTTGAAAGTTGAAACATATATTGATGAGAAAAAAAATTATTATGACTTTGTATATAGGCTTATTCATATTTTCAGATAAGCGATTAGCGTGTCTTGTGGCAAAAATGGGATCTACAGCATGACTTAAAAGAATTGCTACGACAAGAGTTGTTGAGTTATGAGAAAAAAAAAATTATATGAACTAATGGTGTTCTAAAATAATTTTCTTTGTAAATTTAATACATATTTATAGAATAGACACTAGGATTGAAATGGCTATCAAGATCAAGGATTAGGAATAAAGTTTGTATTTGGTCGATAAAACAAACAATAGGATCATGCCAATCAAACTAAAGTTCAAAAATCAAAAGAAAAATTATAGAGGCACTCCTCAGAGTTTGAACTATTTACATTTAAACCTTAAAAGTTTAAAAAATGTCAACTAGCGACAAACTTCAAATTCGTTGTAATATGGCCTAGTCGTCTATCTCCATTACCAAATATTATCACATAAGGATCATTTGTTACCTAAACTTTTGTAAAATTTTAGAATTACTCTTCCCACAAGAGACTTTTGTTTTGGGGTGAATTGAAAAAGAAGGAAAGAAGAGTTATGTGGATGGAGCACTTTACGATCCATGCAAACACACGACTAACAAAGAATTGAGTGTTTTAAGATCTGTGTAGGTAGATGGATTGCATTGAGATCTATGTAGATGGACGAATGATGGAGAATAAAGTGTTTTGAGATCTATGAGTACTTTGAGATTTGTGCAAGTAGATGGACGACAAAGAATGGGTTGCTTTGAGGTCTGTGTAGGTGAATAAATGGAGGATGGAGTGATTTAATATCTACGCATGTGGATGAATGATAAAAAATAAAGTACTTTGAGATCTGTGTGAGTGGATGAATGATAGAAGATAGAGAGCTTTGAGATATGTGCAGATGAATAGGTAATAAAGGATGAAGTGCTTTGAGATCTATGCTGGTGGATAAATAATAGAAGATGGAGTACTTTGAGATCTATACAAGTTGGATTGATGATAGAGAACGAAGTGCTTTGTTGATCCAGAATAATTCTCAGACTCAATATGGGCCATTTTGACCACTATGAGTAGGGTTGGACAGAGTCCAAAAGCAAAATTTGCTACATTGGAAAGCTAAATTGTGAAAAAGAGATCTTACTAGTATTATAGAGAATGAAGCACTTCAAGATCTGTGCAAGTGGATGAATGACAAAGGATATGATGCTTTATGATATGTACACACTGATGAATGATAAAGGATAGAGCACTTTGAGATCTATGCGGCAGATAGATGCCAACAGAGTGCTTTGAGATCTGTGCAAGTGGATGGTGAAGTGTTTTGAGATCTAGGCAGTTGGATGAATGATAGACGATGGGCACTTTGAAATTTGTGCAGGTGGATGAATCATAGAGGACAGAGTGTTCTGAGATTGCATGAAGCTATGACCCAGTCTCTTTAAATGGTATTTTGATATTTTTTTCGCTCCATTAATGGTGTGAGGATCTAGATAGACGATTGATCCATATTGTTACGAAAATAAAGTTTTGGTGGCTAACTAAAACTTTTTAAACTTTTGGGATCTAAGTGTAATGGCCCAAACTTAGAAGGGTATCTCTGTAATTTTTTCAAAATCAAATTATAGTCTCATCTTTGGGGAACTTATTGATTTTTTTGAGTTTATTTAATTAATACTTGTTCACCAATGTCAACCAAATGATTTAAATTTATTTTTTTAATGTATACCCTTATAAATATACAAAATTATATAAATACCCTCATAAAGTTTCTATTTACATGTATACCCTCATAAAATGCTTATTTTGCATGTATATCCTTCTTTTTCTTTCTTTTATATATATATATACTCATATACCATCTAACGTTGTTAAAAAATAAATGGCTTAAATTTAAATTAACTGAAATATTCTTACAGATAGATATGCAGAAAAACTTTATAAGGATACACACACAAATAGCAACTTTGCTAGGATATTCATATAATTTTGCATATTTAAAAAATTAATAAAAAATATCAAAATTCAGTAAAGATAATTCTCTTGTTTTTAATTAA
>JAOXJJ010000914.1:9464314-9477748 GCA_025769935.1 Phoenix roebelenii
CTAGGATATTTATATAATTTTGCATATTTAAAAAATTAATAAAAAATATCAAAATTCAGTAAATATAATTCTCTTGTTTTTAATTAAAAATAATAAAAAATATTAATATTATTATGCTGCATGATCTCATATTAATATCAACTTTTATAGAATAAATCATATATTGCTTTTACAAAATTCTCGCATCAACAAATAAACATCAACTCAACATTTATAAATCACTAAAAAATATTTAATTAATATAAGCATCTATAATTAATTTAAATTTGATATGCTTTAACCTTTTAAAAATAATGAAGAATATATAAGTCTCATAGATTCAGTAATAACAATTATATCAAAATTAAATGGAGAATAGAATTATCAAGATGATCACCTAATGTTCCAACTTGACCGAGTTAAAATTTTAAGCAAAGAAAGCTGACAATATAATTTGTTATTTTTCTGACTTGTTGATTCAACTAAATCATGAAAGACTTGGCAAGTCTCAGCCAAGTTTTGATCTTTTTTTAAGTGGATTCTTTAATTGTGTACTCATCTAAATATGAAAAATTACATGAATACTCTCTTAAATTTGCTATTTGTATGTATACCCTTATAATTTTTTTTGCATGTCCACTTATAAGAGTATTTCAATCATTTTAATTTTAAGTCATTTATTTTTTAACTGCAAGCATCTCTCAACTTTCTCTTACTTGCATCTCATTGCATGACATGCCTTCAATTATTCGATAGAAAAACAATTAAAGTACACGCGGACTCAATTTTATTTGGGATCAATAGTTTGATGTTTGAAATCTGATATTTCAAAAAAACAAAAACAAATAAAAATAGATATCTAAAAATATCCCGTTCTTTAATTTTTCTAATATTCCTTGCTTGGCACGAAGAAGGATCTATCAGGTCCTCGACAACGAGATAGATGTCATATCCTTTGGATATCTTTTCTGGAAATAAATATCCCTTGGATATCACTCTAAATTCCATTGCAACTAGCATTATTGGTGGATTACATCATCGCCATGCTCATACCATCGGCCCCAATCATGCATGCAATCAAAAATATCAATGCGAGAAATAGGCTTATGTTCAAGATACATCTACCAGCCATACATGTCATTGTGTTCATACGACTTCATGCTTGGGGAAATTTTCTAAACATCTGGTTTATTACTTGCACGAAAGGTAGACAGACTTACATTATTCTTTAGCACGAAAAAGGAGGAAAAATAAGGACCCTTACAATAACACAAATAGAGCCTTTCAGATACAATAACTCTTATTCTAATTCTTAAGATATGTCTCTACTGGGTCATGCTAAGCCTCGCAGGACCTCAGCATAAACTACCACAATGAGGAGCTCTACTTTACACCACCTCCTTGCCCACCTCCAATCCCAACCCCTCCACCCCCACCAAATCCTGAGCCATAGCCGCTCCCACCACCTATGCCAACGCCACCAGAGCCGCCGCCACCACCACCCCCACCACCGGAGCCATATCCACCGTCATTACTTCCTCCTCCAGAGCCACCACCACTGCCAAAGCCCGAGCCGTAGCCACCTCCCTGGCCCCTGCTAGAGCCTGAGCCGAACCCACCGCCGCCTCCCCCGCCAAAGCCACCTCCTCCTCCATTACCACCTCCACCACCAAAACCGCCTCCAGAACCGTAACCACCACCAGCGTCATGTCCTTCTCCTTCTTCGTCTCCATAGCCACCACCATGTCCTCCCCCTCCACCACCACCACCACCACCTCCCGTACCATAACCCGATCCTCCACCATGGCCTTCTCCATTTCCACTCCCACCACCCATAACTCCACCGCCGTCTGCCGAGCCATAGCCACCTCCACCACCTCCACCATTGCCCCCGTTTGACAACAAGCTTCGATATAAAGGTTGGTTTCCGTTCCCCAAGTCATTATCCTCATGAGCTAATGCCTTTCCCACCCTTGCTTCCACATCTAAGTAGCTAATTAGCACCCCAACGCATAGCATAAGTAGCAGCCACGAAAGAATGTTGCACCGTCTCATCTTCTCCCAAGATCTCACCAATGAGATTACAAGAATGACAGTAGAACACCTCTTTATAGGCAATCCTACAAGTGAGAAGGATGAGTAAATCTCAAGCTACGTGCATGCATGAGGAGTAGGAGCTCGGCTTCTTTACATAAAGAAGATTCGTGTAATAGAAGGTGCATTATTGCTAGTCCCCTCCACCACCCGTTGTCTCCCTTTGAGTTGTCGACTTACGTATAATTTTTTAGGGGATTGAGAGCTTGCTTTATGGAGATCTTGGACCATGTTAGAGGCTACATTATTGCAGTCCCATGCAATAGAACCTAGGTAGCCATGCAACGGTGTGACGTGGTCCAGTTAAATGATGAGTATTAATTAGTGTTTAGAGCCATGCATGCTGTTATATATATGATGCCAAATGCCAATGGGTATGGGTGCATGTGCATGCCAAGTGCTCGTACGTTAGGCAAAATTGATGTGATTGGAAGGTGAGGGGTGTGCATCTCGATCGGTGGCAGTTCACATACAGTGCCATCACTCATGCACTTTATCTTGGGCCTTTGTTTTAATTTCATCAAAAAAAAAATGTTGATTCTCTTAAAATCAGGTATGCTTGTAACAATTCAAGACTTCATTCAGAAAATATTAGCCGAAAGATTTTTTTTTTAAGTTTTCTGATTCTGTATGAGCAGCCAAAATCTTCTCGACAAATAATCAATATAGAACTCAATACACGTCTGCACAGATCCCCATAATGCTATATTCACTATGTTAGTTCAAGATAACCAGCACTATGTTATACATTTAGACATTGATAGAAGATAATCTCCATAAATAGCCCATGAAATAATTATTGTGATTGAAATTGTTTGCAATGTTGGTTTTGATTGTAACTCATTAGTTTTATTTTCCTCGTGGGTCCAATTTAAGAAGCGAGAATCCTCTACCACCTGAAGCATAGAAAAATTAATTCTTTCCAGCCAAGAGCATAAATGCTGTGCATCTTTAGACCAAATTCACATGGCCATTGGTTTAAATAAAAAAGAAATGCCGACAAAAGGTGATTGATGCCATTCAGGTTGTCAGCGTAATCTAATCTCCCTATAACATGTGGAAATGAAACATTTTTATATATGGTATCAGCTTTGAAACCCAAATTATTTCTCCAAAGGAAAAAAAGGAAAATTTCACCTAGAACATTTTGGCTTATTGAAGCTTGATATATGGTGCAAAATTCATTGCCACATAGATATATGGTGCTCTTACATTTCACCACCAACTTCTCTGGCGAAGTGTAAACCTAAGTTTTCAGCATCATAGGCGGTGATTATTAATACAGAGCTAAATGTCAACTTCATCTTTGATTGTTCAAAAAAAAAAAAAAAAACATGAATTGAACATTTTTCAGAGGAGCCAGTAATCTTTAGATGATTTCAGTCTAAAATTTATTTTTAATAACAATAACAATAATAAAAGCATCAACAATAAAAATAATAAATTTACTATGAGAAAAATATCATCTTAGCAATTACTTTTATAGTGGCAAAGTAATATTTGTCTCTACAAATATTTTGCATAGATAGAGACAAAAATAATTGCTTCTAAAAAAAAACAAACCTACGGCAGCAAAAATATGGCCCCTAAAAAATTTTCCTCCGTGATAACTTTTTTGAATTAAAATATAAAATTTCCTGTTAAATTTTTCATAACACTGTCTATTGAGTTTCTTCTCAGCAATTCTCTGTGCGGTAGTGGTAGTTTTTTAGTGGCAATGTTATGAGTTTTGGTGGCTTTTTTCTGCTTAAAAACATATGTTATTGTAGTGAGAATGTGCTGGCTTAATGATATCTTCTAGTATTAAACCAGGACCTCTCTTCAAACATAAACCCCAGGCTCATCACCTTCAAGGTCTAGAGTAGTCAAGTCTCTTCTCAAATTGGCTCTAAGGGTTCAATATTGGAATTTAAAGTAATTTCCTTTTTACTCAGTTTTGCCCTATCTCATGAGCAAGTTGGCCTCATTTTGCATGATTATTTAATCCATAGTTAATTTTGTGAGATCCACATACAACCTGATTGGAGGTCTATCTTTGTTTGAAAAATCATATTCAATGTGGTTCTTAAGTTTGAGCATGTTTTAGGTCTAAATTGGATTGAAACTGGGTCTAACCAAGCCACCTGCATCCAGCTGCTTCTTATGCTACTACAGAAAAATCAGACATTGCCGACGTTTTTTAATGTATATACCGATGCGAAAAAAGCGTTGGTAGTTTTATTCCCGGTGCTTTTTCAAGTCAATGCTGTAAAATGAGGACCTGATTTCTCGTATGGATATCAAGGCAATGCTATAAAATGAGTCAGTTAAAAAGGTATACTGGCTCATCTCAAACAAAGGTCAGGATTCTTTACTTTACTTGGTCAGAAGTACCTATTAATTCCAACCTCCCTCCAATCCCAAAATCCAAACTCTAAACAAATCCTCGCATTGATTGAAGCTCCTCTCTTTGATTGGAGAGATTGCATGAACTTGCTTTAGGATTCGGGTCATAAATTACACGACATATCATTGAGCTGAATTCCCTGCATGAGACCTGAGAGAATGTTACTTCATATGTTTTCAAGCATATCTTCAGAGAGGCAAATGGGGCGGTAGACTGGATGGCTTTATATGTGACTGACGATAGTGGTCGGTGTTTTAGGAGGTTGTCTTAATTTTACCCATTTAATTTTGGGGCATTATGTTGATGATTTTTTGAATGGATACCCTTCTAAATATCGAATTTTGCATGATTATCCTTTCAAATTGATATTTGCATGTATACCCTCGTAAAAATTTGTTATTGTACAAATACCATTAATATAACAGTTATTCTAACGGTGTTAAAAAAATTATATTTATATTAATTAAAAATAAAATAAAATTTTAAAATTACGCTATTGTTCTTGTCTTCTTCTTCCATCGGGATCACGATCTATTTGCATGTTTATCCATTAAGGATATTTTAGTTATTTTAATTTGAAACCGTTAATTTTTTAATGTCATTAGATAGCATGGGTACATATGCAAAAATAAAAATAAAAAAGGGTAGAATGACAAAACAAGTGTTTTACGAGAGTTTACATGCAAATATCAATTTTGGAAGGGTATTCATGCAAAATCCGATATTTAGGAGGGTATTCATGCAAAAAAACCCATATTTTGATTGATGTGAGTAGATATGTTTATATTAGAGATCCGTTAAGCTGCTAGTTCAACATAAAAATAACCCAAGAGAGGGGGATATATAAGAGTTTAAATGAGTGATCATCCAAAGTTTAAACTGCACAAATTATCTCAAAGGGATCTTGATTTGATGATATCTCTTTTGACTCAACTGATAAGGCCATTGCTCCTCAGAAAAATTGTCCCAACCATCAATTAAATTATTCTCAAACCTTCAACACAAACCAAGAAGGTCATTGGTTGCCAGAAAAAAAAAAGAAGGCCAATAGCACCTTTGACAAAGGCAACATGACTTTGCCGAAAACTATTGCTCTTGATAGGAAAAATTCCTTTCAGGTTATCGAAGACTGCCACAACATTCCCTTATCTCCAAGTTAAAGTCCCTTTGGAAGTTTTAATGGGAATCTTGTGGTTGGAATATAAGATCGAATACTCTCCATAATGCAGTCTTTTCTCACTCAATCACTCCCACTCTACGGTTATGAGCAGAGAGAGAGGGGGGGAAGGAAGCTCCTTTAGCTTTACCCCGGGGAAAATGAGGACACGGGTTCCCACTCTACAGTTATGAGCAGAGAGAGAGGGGAGGAAGGAAGCTCCTTTAGCTTTACCCCGTGGAAAAATAAGGACACGGGGTTTGCGCGTAAATTAAAGCATCGGTGGTATTCAATGGCCTCAGGGAATTGATTCCCTCACTACAAAAAGGTTGGTTCGTGAGCAATGGAGGAAGTCGGCATACTAAGTTGATCTAACACGTTGTACCAATCATTTAGTGCCACCTAGATTGGAAAATTTTGGAGTGTCTTTTCCTGTGGTTGAAGTTAAGGTATGCCCAAGGGGAATTGAGTTATAGGTAATCCTATAAATTAGGGTGGGGTTAGAACATATAGCTTTCAGTTGATCAGGAGCAGCTTAATACTACTAGAGTTCAAGACCTGAGAATTAAGTGCCATTTGATTTTGATTATGAGTAGACCGTTGCTTGCGAGACCGACTACGCTAATCCGGTAATGACTCTCATTTCTTTCTCTCTTTTTTTTTAATTCTCCTTTTAAGGCCGTCTTTTGTTACCTCCAAACTTAATTGTTTAAGGATCGAATTGATTAATTAATCAGTTGATCTTTGTCCTTGAACTTTTTAGAATTTGGTGTTTGGTCTAGCTAGTGCAGTTAAGCTCCCTATATATTTTGGACTGGACCACGAGTTTGAACGTTTCTTTTCTTATTTTTTTCTCTTTTCTCTTGTTCTTTTTAAACAAGTATATGCTCTTGCTCATTTGGTTTCCATTATCCTATAAAGTTCTTTGATCCTCTATAGTCTATTTGCATTATATCTAAGTCTATTCATGGTCTTAAGCGATAATCAAATATTGTGATACCCAGGGATGATATAATTATTTCCACCTCAAGAAACAATATGGTTCAACCATGAATGTCATCATCAGATGGTGCTGCTTTACCACTATGTCAATTGATATAGCTGTTTGAGTCTTTCCTTCAATGAATGAGTGCCTACAGTCATTAAAACTCCACCATCAATTGGAAAGAACATTTAGACGGTGGCATCAAACTTGGCTGCCTGATGGAAGTTTTAACTGGAGAAACTTTGAGAGTTGTGTTTTCGTATTTAAAGTATAACACTTTTCTTTTTAACTTTAGCCACCTTATTGGAATCATGCTTGGTGCATATATTAATCCCAGAGTTTACCATCTACCACTCAGCTTATTCGCGTCAAATGAAGACCAGCTCTTGATAACTTCTCATGCTACCAGTCCAGCATATTCGAAACTTTTGGCTCAACTTCAAGCTAGAGAAAAGGCAGCTAAAGGTTAACTGTGGCTGCCATCATGCATTATTTCTTTATCCCCTCTATATTTCCAATATTTTCTTTTCTTAAAGCGTATTCTTGTCATGATGATGGAAAAAGTTATGCCTTAGTACGTAGCTACAAGATATTTGGATTTCGTGGATTGATCTGGCTAGCATCGATACTGCCTGCAGAAGGCATATGGAATTAATTGTTCTCTAAGGCTTAGTAGAAAAGAGAAATAGTATGACAACAGATGTCACAGCATGTAATTTGACATCTTTTTATTTAAGAATATGTTGCTTTTTTTTTCCCTCTCGTAGCATTATTTTATTTTAAGCATAATGATTTGGTGGCTCTTTTCGTATTATTTCTACCAACCTCTTAAAAGAACAAAAGCAAAATATTATTACTTTACATATATATTTCGTGAGTTAGCCTAGCTATATTTTTGAAAACCAATACATAGAATAACCCAGTTAACATGACCTTCAAGTACGCTGAAAGATCTTCCTCTCTCCTGGCCTCCCAGTTGGCTTCTTTATTTGGAGAAAATTTTCATGGTGCTTGTTGAACGCAAACATCTAATATCTATTATTCAACATGCATACACTACTTTTGTCATAGTTGTTTTGGTTATGTAGAGGATCCAAGCTTAAGGTAGACTATTTGCATGTCAAAAAAAGTTTTTTAATATATATATATATATATATATATTTAACTCTCATCAACATATTATTATAATTTTAGTTCGAAAGGCATCGAGGAAATGAAGAAAGTAATATTTCATAATACCTCATAATATGGAAATCTATCCTTTTTTGTTTCGCATTCCTAAAGCTAGCAAGCCCAGTTCATGCGTGTTGCATGGAGCTGAAGCTTGTCTCCTATGCTTAGAGCTGCAAGTGGGTTGACAAAGGCCTAGTTTCAGCTTGACTGAGACCTAGTCCATGCTATTTCTAAATCTAAAGCTTTCTGATCTAGGCTCTAATGTATAAATTAAAAGGTACCTGGTTGGAACCAAGAGACTTGAAATAGATTCTTCTTTGTTCATGACTGATCAAACCAGGTTTATTTTCGTGATTTCAATCATATCCTTCTTGGTTGGAAATCTAAGTGATCTTCCGTTTATATCCTGTGTCTGATCCATAGATTTCAACTTTGGATATGGTTCATATCATTATGCCGGAGTTCACTCATTTTGCACCTCAGCTCATGCATGCTTCTGCTTGATACGATACCCCTGATTCTTTCTTCTATTTGAAGGGAGCTGAAACAAAGGCGATCAACTCGCAGCCACTTCAGCCAAGAGCTCGCACGTGGGAGAGACCAGAAGGAACGAGGGACGGAGCGACACGGGCGGGTGGATGATTCATCGTGGTGGGTCCCGCATCCAAGGACAGGGATTTATTATCCTAAAGGACATGAATGGGTGATGGAGGATGTTCCACGTGGTGCTTCCTGCTTTGGACAAACTTATTGGCTGCGAAGCTTCGAAGGTGTTGAGAAGCCGGCTTCGGATCCTTCCACAGCCGACGTCTTCGACCATCCGCTTCTTTAATATGTAAACCCGCATCCTCGTGACATGAGTTCGTACTATGTACTATTCTCTTAAAGAGAATAAAATGGTTTTATGGAATAAAAAAATAATTATAGTGAAAATGTTGTTATTTTTTTAATACAATAGTATCTCACGCCGTACGCCGATGAGTATATCATAAAAATAAAAATAAAAACGATTGAGAGGAGAGAGAATGGAATTAAAACCCTTCCAAAATAACTCTTTTAAACGATGCACGGTGAAAGAAGCACCTCAGTGAGTCTGTCAATACTCTTTTGAATCCAGCCGATCACTATGGTTGTATCATCTTCAAGATGGATGCACTCCACTCCCAACGCCAATTTGGCATGAATATTGTCCTCTCAAGCTGTTCTCAGCTTTGCGCCATTGACAGATTCATCGAAGTATGCCGTCTTTCGACTGCCACAAGTCTCAACTCTCGATCCCTAATTACATAGCCCAACCCACCGCTACCTCCCACCGCAATAAAAATGCTGTTCGATGTTTCAATTTCTTCAAGAAAGTACATGTAATGTGTTTTATAGAATTTCTTCACGATATCTCATCATATTAACATCTTTGATGGGACATATTATAATAAAATAATAATCTTTACGACAATTAGCTATTATTAATAATTTTTCCTCGTTGGTAGCTATAATCAAAAGATAACATCATTACTTGAAAAATAATATTGTTAGTCAGGTCTTTGTTTACGGATGGAATGATGTTGTTCATAATAGACATGGATATGTATTCTTGAATTTTAAAAATTTTATTTTAATTTAATTAGTATTTTGCAAAGGGAATGCATATGGAAGTGGAGATGAAAGAGTAATTCCACAGATAGGATTGCACCCACTTAAAACTTCAGTTATAATAGGGGAAACAAGCAATACAAAAATCAATTAGTATACTTCTGGAATAGGGTTGAGAGCATTACCTTTCTATATTCAAACCCGAAACCTCTTCTTATTACCTGTTGAAAATAAAGTAATGTCATTGAGAACATCCAAAGGCAATTAATGTTATTTAAATAGTTGTTGTGTAAAGCAAAATACGCTAGCCAAATTCATACACTAGTCATAATAACATTATAGTAATCTTTTTTTTTATAATAAATATTATGACAATCATTACTTCCAACATAATAGTATTTAGAGGTGGCAATTGAGTCAGATCAGATCATATACGGATCAGATTAGATGTAAGTCGGATCCAAATTAATCAATTTAAACCTGGCCTGTTTATTAAATAGGTTAAATTTTTAGATTTGAATCCTACATATTTATTAAACAGATCTGACCTATATAATCTATTTATTAAACATCAGATTAAACGGGTTAAACAGATTAAATAAATTTTTAATAGATTAAATAAAATTAAATAGATTAAGTAGGTCGAGTTAATTGGTCAGAAAAAGGTTAAACATGTTAAATAGGCTAGGTTATGATCCGATCCAATTATTGCATATATTAAAATAAAACTAAATGAGTTAATCCAACCCGTCTAATAAACATATTTAGACGAGTTGACTCGTTTATGACCTAAATTGATTTATGTCAAACTCAAATTTACTTAAAACATATTGTTCATGGATCAAATTGAATCATAAATTGCCACATCCTATATCCTATGGGCACCCTAACCCAAGAGAAAAAAAAAAGCAGTGTAATTATCTTAAGACACGGGTTCCATGTGTGACATAAATAGTTTCTTATCCTTCACAATTACATCACATAAGGCTACTCTTAATTAAAGAGCATATCGAATATTTATGATTTAACTGAAATTCTCATATTTATTATTTCCCGAATGGCAACTTCAACCATATCCGTTCAAATCCGCCCACCCTTCTCGAAAGTCCGCGCGCCGCCGGCGACGAGCCGCCGGTGGAGAATCTGATCCAATCCGACGGCGATCGCATCCACGTAACTAATTAACAATTCCGTAAAACTAATCGCCCCCTTCGCCCTCTTAAATTAGGGAGAGGATCGCCACCCAACTACGACTCCAGGGTTAGGGTTAGGTTTCTCTTTCTTCTGGAATCTCGAACCTGTCCCGTGTTTCCTTTCGATTTCGAAGGGGATTTCTTGTGATGGCCACGAGCTTCGATCGATGGGAGAAGGATCCCTTCTTCTCCGCCGCCGAGGAGGTCCAGGAATCCGCCGACAGGTGCGGGATCATTGAGGGTTTTGTTGTTCCTCTTCTTCTTCTTATTCTCTTTTAGACTTTGGAGGATTTTAGCGTTTTGTTGCGTCTTCGCTTTGTAGGTTGGAATCGATTTATAGGCAGTGGATCCAAGAGAGGAAACAGGCGTCGAAGCTCCGAGGAAGAAGCGAATGCGCCTCCGGCGAGCTCCACACAGCTCTCGGCACCGCAAAGTGGCAGGTGATTTTTGGTTCCCATTGTTTTTTTCCCCAAAATCTCTGATTTTGATTCGTTTCTAGGGATTTATATGGAAGGAGTCGTTCAAAATGGGATTTTGATCCCATTTTCTCTTTACAAAATTCCTATTTTAATCGGTTGCTGGGTTTTTTTTCTTGGATGGAATTGTTCGAAAATGGGATTTTGATATTACTATAATTCTCAGCTCGAGGAATTGGAGCGGGCGGTCAGGTCGAATGATGAGGCCTGTTTGGCGGGGGAAGATACAAGAGCTCGGCACAGCCAATTCGTGGCGGCAATTGGAAATCGGATATCAGTGATGGAGAATGCTTTGAAGGAATCAAATCTTGAGGCGGGCGAGACTGCACTGACCTGGGTCCGATTGGATGAGCGAGAACGAGACGAGCTTGCTCGATTCCTATCCTGCCCGGTCTTGGAAAGAGAGGAGGCATTGATGATTCCATCTGTTGGTGACCTTGAGAATGGGAACGATATGATGAAAATGAATGGAGAGGCTTCTGTTGGCAGTTCGAAGAATTCTTGCAACTCAAATGAATTGTATTCATGGGAAACGGGGGGTGAGAGGGTGCCCAAGCCTCGGAGGACAGCAAGTGCCAGTGCTGATATCGGGGCATGGAAGATTTCGTTTCCCAGTGAGGGTGAGGAGACTTCTGAGATGTCATCTGATGATCGACCTAATGCTCCCCCTCCAAGGATACTTAGCTTCTCTGTGTTAACTGGTGCTTTAGAATCAACATCTAGAATGAAATGGTACAAAAATGGGTTCAGGAAGTGGAAAGGAGGGCACCAACATGATGCAACATGCTCAATCCCTGAACGAAATCATCAGGTTAGAATTTCTGCTTGTCTTAATGTCTTTTGTCCATTCATTATAGTTCAAGGATGCGGTTATGATTACTTCTGGTGATTGATACTAATTGTTGTTATTTTGTTTTTCCTTGTCTATTATTCAAGGAATTCAATGCTTGCTACGAGAGAAGTAAAAGTTGCCTTAGTGATTGTGGAGAGGAGAAATGTGATAAGCAGTTTGATGGGTGGGTTGGTGCTCTTCAAAGACAACTTCAAAGGTCTCAGTATCAAATTCAGTATGGTCGGCCTATTCAGATTATTCTTTGGGCAATCCTTGCTGCCTTATTGATTGGTTAGTTCCTTTGAATCTCTTTTTATTGTTGGTGTGATTATGTTGGTGGTGGCTCTGATTACCTTTTCAACTCTATAAAGTGAAAAAAGTGATTTTCATTGTTTGAGGACATATACTTTGTGCTCTTTACGATGTCAAATATTTCTGAACCTTGGTCAGATTTTAAACAATGGCAATATGTTCCAAAAAACAATAAAAGAAAAGAAAGGGGACAGAAAACTTCGTTCTCTTAAGTCATTTTTATTTGTAAAAGCAAAACAAAATTTTGAAAACCAAAACATATGAAAGAAACTCAATCCCCTTCAAGTTGTTTTCCCGACAACAAAAAACACATATAAATGAGCTTATTCCATTTGTTCTCAAACAACTATACTCTTTGGACAGAATTTTGGATTGTGGCCAGGGGTCTAAGTGGTTTTAGACCATTTGGTTCCCTAAATACCTTTGGTGGATGCTATGGTGTAAACAAGCTAAGCTGAGCTATATGGTAGTTGCTCAGGGTTGGATTGTTATGTATAAAAGGGTAATTGAGTTCGAGCTGAACTCAAGTCAAGCTTGAGAATGTGTAGAAGAAGATATTCAATAGCTAGTAGAAACCTTGTAACTTGTAAGTTCATAACCATGACAGCATAAGATATAGCAAGTGAGTTGGTTAAGAAAAGGGCCATAGCTATAACATGCATGGAAGGTGGTACCATCCTGAACCGCTCAGTTTGAGGCGTATTGAGCCGTACCAGGAGCGAACTGGCATGGTTTTTCCCCTTAGTTCGAGAAATTGGTGGGGGAGAAAGAACGAGAGGAAAAGAGACAGAGAGAGAGAGGGAGGGAGAGGGAGGAAGGGATGGGGGATAGAGAGGGAGGCTACGACGTAACAGGGGTGGAACCCCTATTTTGAAATGAAATAGGGGCTCAGACCCATCTTTTTTTTGAATTTTTTTAAAGTGAAGTTGGCAGATGGGGAGAAGGGAAGAGAGGAGAGGAGAGAGAGAGAGGGAGGGAGGCCACATTGTAATGGGGGCGAAGTCCTATTTTGAAACGAAATAGGGGCTCCGGCATTTTCTTAAGGGATGTTGGCTCCGAGTTCACTTAAAAAAAATACAAAAAAAGGGGCCAGAGCCTCTGTTTCGAATGAAACAGGGGCTCCGCCTTTGTTACGCCGTGACTAGAGGAGAGGGTGCTCAAAAGCTCTCTCTCTCTCTCTCCATTTTTCGGCTTCTCTCTCCTTCCCCCCTCTCCCTCTCTCCCCCCTCTCCTCCTTCCCCCTCTCCGCCTCTCCTCC
>JAOXJJ010000914.1:9487336-9500597 GCA_025769935.1 Phoenix roebelenii
GCCTGCCGGGGAGGCGGCGGCCATGGCGGCCCCTTCCTCTTTTTTTTGCTGTGGGGGGTCGCAGCGGCCGGGGCGACAAGCCGCAGTGGCGGCTAGGGAGCGCGGCCACGGGTGGCCGGCGTGGTGGTTGCCACTATGGGCAGCCACAGGCTGCCTCCCAAAACAAAAAAAAGAAAAGAAAGAGGGCCGGTGGCATTGAGGAGAAGGAGATAGAGAGGGGGAGAGAGAGAGGGGATGGAGAGAGAGAGGAAGAGACGGTGGGATTGAGATTTTTGAGAGGAAAAAGGAACTTTTAAATGGGAATATTTTGGTCAAAAATACATCTTCCCGACAAAGCTAAAAACAACGTTTTCGGAAAGCTCCAAAATGGAGCTTCCCCCCAAAAGCTGTTTTCAGCTTCTCGCAAAAGCTGAAACAACTTTTCTAAAATTTTACCAAACATCATTTTTTATCTAAAAGTACTTTTGGAGGGCCAGAAAGTGCCAAAAGCTCCCCCAAACAGGGCCTTAGAATGATTTTACAACCAACCCTGTGCTTGAATGAGCACCATATGATTGTGCTAAGTTCCAAGAGAAAGTAACTTTGGGAAATAGAGACACATAGTATTTGATTGATAAACAATCCTATCTGACTAGTTATGGAGCTTAAGCTCATGCATTGAGAAGCAACCTTATATGATTCAACTGAGACTTGGAAGAGTCTAAGATCTTAGTAAAGAAAGTATGCTTTGATATAGGGAACTTAATCCATCTATAAGGCAGAAATACAAGTGATAGTCTAAATGTTGTTATCAGGGCTTGTCCCAGTCTGGTCCTAGGTGGCTACAGTAACGAGATGGATGGGATAGATTGAGAAACATTAACAACAAGAATAACACAAAAAAAAAGAAGCAAAAATTGTGTTCTGGGATGCGAAGTCATCCCATGTGTTGGGAAGCAACCATCCTAATCCATCCAATCAATACTAATTGGGACGGTTAGGATATGCTAGTTGAAGAGAGAACTCGTATCTTGCACTCATCGAACATCCTGATTCAAGAGAGAACTAATATCTTACACCCGTCCTGAATAGAACATGCATTGTTGGGACATGAATCCTTGCATAGAATACAAGGTTCCTTCTTTCTGCCCTAGTACAGTCTGTCTCTTAGCTTCTAGATTATGTTGATATGAAATTTAATGGCTTACATGTAGCAAAGAAGATATTGAATCATAGTGCTTAAGTCTGTCTTTGGCCTGTTGCAATTCAACTAGAAGAACCAATCAGAAGAATGAAGGGTTCATCACAGCAATGCTAGTTTTAACCAAATGGTCAGCCTCTTGCTGAAGCCAGAGGCAGCGTAATCCAACTGAAAGCTTTCCATGCCAAATTTGCATAAGACATCAGAGAAGCTGAAAAGATTTTCTTGGGCTTCTTCCAAAAAATGAAAAGAAAAGAAAACCTTTCCTGGGCAGTTGAGTCTCTTCCTTTATTAAGAATGCCAATAATCGAAATCAACAATATCCATAGTCTCCCATTACTGCTTGCAAGAACCTATATGCCATTTTAATAATCAAATCAGTATAAACTCTTCTATTGGTTTAGACACTTGTATTTTCGAAATCCGAGCTACAGCGAGTAACTTAAAGACTTTCCTACAAATAATACATTGTTGAAATTCTTACGAAATGGTAGACGAGTTTCTTTGATTAGATCAGAAATGTTGAGACGTTCTGTCGAAATGACAACTTAGTTTGATTTCTGGCATATTCAGGAACATGAATCAGTTTGGTTAGATAATGGTGCTGCCAACATATCTGGGACACCCAACAATAATTATGGTGGAACTGCCAGCAGCAGAGCTGAAAGGTTGAGATTTCTTCGAAATGATCGACTTCCTAGTTCCATAATACAGGCACAGGCAAGGCTTCTAGAGCGATTTAGAGGAATGTCTCTTACAGAAAGGAGGTCAGTCCGTATTCTATTTGGTTCTCCAACACATAATATTATGCCAGCATTTGTTTTTCAGAGTCATTCATATGCATTCCTTTTATATGGAAAATTTGGGTTCTAGTTCAATAAACCCCATGTTGATAACATTTCTCAATCTCTGCATAGGCGGAGAACCACAAGTTCAGGTATGTCATTGGGTGAATTTGCATTCAGCAATGACTTCAACATCAGAAACTCTGCGGACAGGGAATCTGAGACTCCAGGAGATTGGTTTGAATCAGGCATACCATATACCGACCTCACCTATGATGCAGATGACGTATATTCTCTCCAAAATTTTTGCAAGAAAAAGCCTCCCGGACTCAGCTGGGAGGCTATCTGCAGCCTGCAGCTGGAGGTTTTCAAAGATGTGGAGGAAGGTGGTGATGCCATGAAAACATTGCCCGAGTGTTCAATATGCCTGGAGAGGTTCTTGGTGGGGGATGAGCTGATTCAGCTCTGTTGCGGTCATAGGTTCCATTTCACTTGCTTGGAGCCATGGCTGCGGGCTTGTGGGGATTGCCCATATTGTCGGGCAAGTCTATAATCTTTCGGTTATGGTGCTACACATACAAAGATCCAATGAACCCCCCATTCATTTATTCTCGCAGCGTTACGTGACATGCCCAATGCTGGAGATGCCCACAGAAATGATGTTGTTCTTGTGATGTCATTTGTATTGTTGGATTAGCAGAGGCACAACTAGTAGCAGCCTTCTCTCTTATGTGCTTGCTATTGTGCCTGTGAGTGTAAAATATGATATGTTGTATGTTGTTCGAATTTGTTTTAAAAAAAAATAGTTGAAAAAGGCTTCTTGATGGACTACATGGTCTTGGCTGATAGTGAATTTGGTCTTTTGCCATGCCACATCTCTGATATCTCTCGAGTTAGTAATACAAACTTCATCATTCTTCAAGCCAGCAATACTACTGGGCTGGAGACATGGTAAGGGGGCTTGCCGTTGCCTAATGCTTTTCATTCTCATCCTGGATAAGAACAAGGTAGGGCCAGATGACACAAAAATGCTAAGAGACTTCTTATTCCTGCTTGTTGCGTCGGATTGCACTTGCCCCTGTCTGATTCATCAAAATGTCCAAATTCAAACTCTATAACTTTGATTGGTTTGCTTAGCGTGCATAATACTTTTATTAACTATTCCAGCAGCATCTGATGTAAACCACTTAAAAAGAACTTGGATAATATAAACCCAAAACAGAGTGCTGTCAAATGGCCTCTGCCCCCTACAAAATTTCATTTGTCTGCTAGTTTCAAATGGACGAATCCTCCTTATCAATTGTTGGAGCTGATTGTGCTAATTTAAACCTTTATCTATTAGTCCACTGCCGCTAGACTTCAGCAAATTAAATACCTCCAAGCCTAAACTCCAAGGCTCCAAACCTTCCAACCAAGTGGGTCAGACCGGGCATTCCACTCGAGTAACTCTAGTGTTTCACCAAGCTAGAGAAGGAAAAAGATGCCTTTCCCTTCGGTTGATTCACGTTAACCTCATGTAATCATCATCCCTTGTGCTTTTACATGCAGTTGCTGATCCTTGGAGTTTGTGCCCTCTCTCATTGGATGACTTTCCCATATCTCTTCTTTATCTTGCAACGAGGCCTCAAAATCCGGCCATCTTTGGGCGCATGGCTTGGGAGCTTAAAGCTTGGTAATTGAGCCTGGAGACTGCTGACGTCTTGTGGCATGATGACTTACTGTAATAATAGAGGTGACCCTCTCATTCTTTTATCTTTCTGAAAACATGTTAAAAGTTAGAGAGCTCCGATTGTTGTTTTTCATGAGGTGCCCATTGGGGGACCATTATAATCCGAAAGGTTTTCTTTGCACATATACATACATACCTCCATGTATATATATATATATATATGTCTAATTATATATATATATATATATATATATATGTATATGTATGTATGTATATAATTCTGGCTAACTGTCGAGCTTATTCTACGGCTCATATATTTATCTTGTTCTCTATTTAATGTCCCTCTGTAATTATATTCTGTGGAATAACAGCATCATCTTTTTCATATTCTATAAACTCCTGTGACTGTCAGCTGTAGGAGCTAATGAAAGCTTGAGTCAGTAAGGCATGAGGTAGTGATATGCTCTAGTTGTGTGGAAAAGGTGACTTCGACTTGGCTAGGTAACAAAAAAAAAAGAAAAAAAAAAAGGAGATGCACATCATTGAAATATAATTTATTATATTTTTTTAATAATTGATTTGCTCTTTATTGCTTTATTAGTGCTGCAAGCTATCAAACTTGATATCAGCAATAATAGCCTGAAGCAAAAATGGCAATATGTATATTATGCCTTCAAAATAGAATATGATGGAAAGTAGGCATGATTTTTCGCATGAGCAATCCTACATGTCATCCTACGTTATAATATCAAGGAGTGAACAAGTCCAAGATAAGTCAAGAGTTATGATAAGTGTGAAGAGTCATATAAGTTTAGGTATTTTATGAAGTGTTAATGCTAGAGTGTTGATGAATGTTTTTTGATATTCTTCAATAATGTCACTCAATGTTTAATAGTTATTTAGGAAATATATTTAGGATACAATAATACATTTATGTAAGAAGATGGGAAGGATCACAATGTAACTATGTAAGTCCTAGCAAAGAGTCATCTTGGGTGCAAGCAAGAAGTCATGGAATGAAAATAATAATGTTATGCTCTATCTATCCTCTTCTAGTCTCTACCTTCACATCTAAGTACTTTGATGTTAGATTTCTATGCTTCATAGTGGTATTAGAACTCAAGCTTATGAGCCCTTTCATACTTTTAAAGTTAGTCACAAAGACACAAATGTTCTGCAAAATAAATAATAAAACAGAGTTATTCAAGAGTAAGGAGGCTTCGGGAGTTGGGATTGTGGTAAAGAAGAAGCTAAGAGTAGCTCCAAGGAAAAGAAGCTATATTGGCCCCATGGTGGGAGGTGAGTTAAAAGACAGGGAAAAGGAGAAAAGGAAGAAGACAGGAGGAGAGAAGCGAGGGGAAAAAGAAAAAGAGGGAGAGGATGGGTTAATCTTCTCCCACGAGATATTGATGTTTTCAAATTATAAGTTCTGGAGTATTCTGACATGCTCATATCTTCAAGCTTGTGGTCCATCAAAAGTTGGAAATATAAAAAAACTAGTTGAGGAGAAGCAAATTGATACGACAAAAGTTAAAAATGAGATGGAAGGAGAAATTAAAGAGCTTAAAAGAAAATATATCCACAATATTTATAGTCAACCTGCTTTTAGAATTTAACTGAAGAGGAATATCAAAAAATTTTATATTTGAACAAAAATCCTCCAGTACATGCACTAGAGAAAATTGTATGAACCGAGCTTCTTTTTTCACCATATCTCCTATAGTGTGCATCTTAATGTAGAAACTTAAGAGCTATATTTGGATAGAATTCTTCTCACTAACAGAGTCCATCTGTTTCCTAACTTAAGAAAATAATAATAAAAAAATCACAAGACACATATGAAGAGGTTAGGCTATCCACCCACATGCATCCTCTCTTCTTCCTCTTCAAACTTCTCTGCGTCTATCCGTGAGACTTTCCTCTTTTACTCACTCATGAGATTTTTTGATTCAAATAAAAATGATAGGGTTATTTCAAGGTTTTGCATTTTTTTCAAATATAGAACTTGAGGTTATGTGATGCGGAGTTTGAGGCTAATACATATTTGATGATTTGCCGATACATACTTTTAGCCTATTTGATATATAACCAGCAACATTCTAATAAATATCTCTAGGTAAATTGATACACAGTTTCTAGAACATGGTATTCACCAATACATAGAACATGACCAAGCGATATACACTTTGCATATTAGTCATCTAGTGACTCGAATATACCTTCAGACAAATCGATACAAAGTTTACAGAATATCATATTTACTAGTACACAGTACATAACTAGATGGTACATACTTGTCAGCTTCTTGATATATACTATATGCTTTTTTGATATATATACAGTAAGAACCTAATACACTCCTCCAAACAAATCGATACATAGTTTGCAGGATATAGTATTTATTAGTACATAATCTATGGCTAGGTGATACATACATAACAAATTAGTTATCCGGCAACCCAATACATACTTCAAGAGGAGGAAAATCTTACGGACGGACAAAGAGAGGATTGATGAGGAAGAAGAGAAGATGCAGATGAGCGGAGCGCCTCACCTCTTCATGCATATATCGTGATATGTTTTTTTTAAGTTACAAGGCGGATAGACACCATTAACAAAAAAAAAAAAAGTTCCGTCCCAATATGGCTTTTGAGTTTCTATATTAAGATGCATGCTATAGAAGGTGTGGAAAAAAAATGGCCCGCTCCATATGATTTTTTCTGATCAACACAATAGAGGATTTTGTTCCCTTCCATGTTCAACACTTGGGCATTCCCTAATTAATACTTGTGCAAGCCTTTTTCTTGTAAATTTTGACATGAACTTGTCAAGTTGTAAGCTACGAGGGACTACAAAGTATGCACAACAGAGATGGCCATACATACCTCCAAGTTCATAAAATATCTCATTCATAAGAAAGATCAAAATAGAGTATTGTTAACAAAGTCAAAAAAGGAGGACAAACATGACATGGATTTCAAAACTCCACAGGATTGCAACAAAATGCTGAAGCAAAACAAAACAAGATCATAATTATCTGAGAACATGTAGTCTTTGTCTGGGAATGAAAGATAAATTAGTTCTAACTTCTAAGCCTTCCCATATGGAGGCATGCTATGCACATAACTTGCACGACCTTGGGTTATGTCCATTTTGTATGCAATTTTTGCATCTTGTTCTTACCTTACAGCGTTGGTTTTGGATATATCTTCTTCTATGGTTGACCAGGATATAACTTGCATGCATGCGAACATTTGGAGCTTCGTCCTTGGCTCATCCCTCCATTCTAGTTAATTTTCTTTTACACGAGCAGGCAGGATTTTGTTAGCTATATTGCATAGTAGCATCCGCCATGATCCATTGCATGAGAGCTTGCTATTCTCTTCTCATAGTAGATGAGGTTGGAGAACTGGACGTCGCTTGGTTCCTTAAGGTCCATCTCAAACTTAAAGTCATGTCTTGCGTTGGTCCTCCTCACTGAGTCTAGGAGAAGCCAAAAGCTTGTAGTTAAGGGTGGTGTTGTGCATAGATTGGGGGAAAGAGGGAGACAGACTTGGACCATTGGAAAAGAAAGGGAAAGAGAGAGAGAGAGACAGAAGTTTTTAGTGTTTAAGAGAGGGAGAGAGAGGAGGTGGTGGGGGTTGAAAGAGGGAGACGTGACCCTTCTAAATTACCTATGTTTTCCTTCTCTCCCCACTCTCGTAAACAAAACATATGAATAACGCTAGACTGCCAAGATATTCTTGTCAAAAATAACAAAGCTGCAAAAAAAAAAAAAAAAAAAAAAAAAAAAACTCGATCTGCCGATGGAAGAGGAGGATGTAGTTTTATGCAAAAGCCTCCTTATTTAATTTTTTTTGTTTTTGATGTAGAAAAAATGAAAAAAAAAATTGTTATTGGACACATCAAATTACAGTAGAACTGCCTTTTTCTTTTCTTTTTGCCTTTTTTTTTTCCCTTCCGTAACTTCATCTATATTCTCTTTTCTCTTTTTCTATGGATTTGGACCCCGACTTTTTACCTTTCCCTTTTTTATCTCGCATGTGAAGCGAAGGGAAGAAAGCAAGTTATGATTGAAATGGATATTAAAGAAAAAGAAGGGGAAAAAGGAGAGAGAGAAGATCTTAATTGAATTGTGGCCAAAATTTTCTTAAAAAAAAAATACTGTGATATCCATCCATTTCATAACAGCAATTCAAATTTCCTCATCACTGATTACTTAGTTGACAATTGAAAAAAAAAAATCAAAATATTCATTTAAAAGAATACTAAGGTAAAGAAACCAAGTATGAACTCATCAACATTTGAGAGAGACCATTGAACTTATGTACCTTAACCAACCAAATTGTACATTGCCATTTCCACCACCACCATCAGTGCGCCGTATAAAGTTCACGGCCTTATCATGACCTCCAACCCACCATACCATCTCCCCACAAGAAACATGTCAGAGAGCAGGAAAAGAAACAAGAAAAAAAAAAAAAAAAAAAGCTCCACAAAGCAGAGCATACCCACCCATTTAAACCCCCTAGAAAGAAAGAAACCATCACAGAACAAAAGGAAAGAACTCAGGACTCAAATGATGGACAAGTACAAAACCATCCTCTTTCCACCCCAACTACTTCCTCTTCCTCTTCCTCCTATTAATTCCCCATGGCCTTTGTTACAGAAAGGTCCTCCAACCATTCAAAAATCCTACTGCGGCACATGCTTTCACCCCTTTTCAAGCCCTCCCCCTCCTCCTTTTTCTTCTTTGCAATCACTACCTTGGAAGAAATTATCTCCACCGAATCCAGCGAGCACTTGCACCCGAACCCACGTCCCATAAGCCACTGCACCTTCTTTTCCACTTTTTCCTCACCTTTCCTTTTGCTGTCAGCATCATGAGTACATGCAGCACTCCTGCTGCCATCGTTGGCTTCCGAAACCTTCTTCCGATGCTCGGCGTCGCCATTGATCCTCTTGGGGTGGTTGTTCACGCCGCCACTGCTGGATCTTCGAGACCGCAAGTCGTACAACTCGATCTCGGGAGTCTTGACCACGCCCAACCGAAGGATTCCCCACCCAGCTGCTGATGAGCTGATGCTCCTCCGACCTGCACTCCTCCCCCCCCTGACGATGCGAACTTGTGGCGTCGGGCTCGGGTGGGTGTAGAAGTTATTGGATACTGATGCCCGGGGTGGATCGCAGATGATGCTGGAGCGACTGCTGGATGAGTGGCTTCTGCTGACGCTGTTGCTGCTTGTACTGCTGCTGCTGTTGCTCCGGCTGCTTTCACAAGATCCTAGGCTGGAAATGGCCGAGGAGTATCGGTCCATGGACTCCGACCTCGATGCGCACCGGCTGGTGCTGAAGAGGCTGCTGTCGGAGCTAACGGAGGGCCTTAGTGGCAGGATTTGGCCCTGGAAGAAGACTTCATCAGCAGCACACATGTCGGTCTCCGCCGCCTTGGAGAGAAGGCCCCCTCCTACCAATACCCGGAACTCGAAGTCCTCGACGGGGTCGGGAGAAGGCTTTCTCTTCTCCTCATGTTTAGCTCCGTCGGCGATCACCGGAAAGTCGGAGAGCGAAAGGGCCTCCTCTTCTTCGTCGAAGGTCACCCACTTCTCTTGCTGCTGTTGGGCCATGGACTCCTTTCACTTCTGTGGAGGAAAGAAGGGGGAGGAGGTGGAGATTTATAAGGGGAGGTTGGGATTTTTGAAGGGGGGACAAGTGGAGGGAAGAGAGAGAGAAGAGAGGAAATAAAAAGGTGAAAGCAAAGGGTGCAGGCTTGCCATTTCTTTAGGCTAAGGCATTGCAATTACCCTTTGGGCTGTGGGCCGGCCCTCGCATGCCCCTCTTGTGGGGTGTTCACATGACCCTTTTGTTTATTGAGGTCAGCTATGGCCTTAGGGATCTTGTGATGTGTTCTTATCGGCTGGCCTGGAAGAGTGGAGATAAAGCATAATAAAATATAAAACACTGAGAAAGTGTAAATAGTATACAAAGGAGGAGGTTGGTTATGTTGGTTGACAAAGAAAAATCTATGAAAAGAAGTGATAGTAGTGAGGGATGCTATTATAAAAAATGACCAACTTTTGTAGGCCTTGTGTCAAGTTGGGTGACTCTTTCCCTTTCCAGGGGACAGGTGGGCCTTGGCCCTTTCGGCCCTTTTAGACAGAGAAACCAGTATGATTCTGGTGTCTCATAAATGCGACTTTAGAGTTTATTTCTCTGATATGATTGGCTGTACTCATATTCGTATGGTGTGAAGAAAAAAATGCAACTTTAGAGTTGTCAATTTTTGCGTTTTCTTTCAAGTCGCAAATTAGTTCCTTGGGCATAGATTTCTATTAGCAATAGCAGCTGAAGAATGCAATGGAATCATCTTACGATGTCAGGATCAACCTAAGTTACACAAGCGCAATCTTTTTGCATGGTTTGATGTAAATATGTACTAAAGTAAGGCTACAACTACACTTTCAAAGGTGTTCCACAGAGGACCAGAGCCGAACTCGACAAAAGTTGAACCGGAGTGGGACCTAATGTTGGAATTGCAAGAAACCAAAAGGAATTTGAAAGCATGGAGGCTAATCCTTTTGGGATTAAATTGGCCATTTGGGAAGTTGGCCATGAGCATGGATTTGAGAAGGAAAGATGCTGTGTATGACTGAAATTGAGGACTAATTAAGACCTCGGTGTGCTGGCATTTGGTATTTTAGAAGTAAAGGAACCAAATTGCCAGATCATTGAGCCGAGGAATTAGTGAGGTGAGTGATGGTATCCGTTTGTTCAAATGTCTAAAATGGATCTTCTGGGTTTCAGGGAACGTGATAGGCTTCCCAAATCCTCGGCAAATTGCCACCTTGCTTCCTTCAAAAAGCTGAAAGAATCTCCGGACAAAATGCACGACCAATCCCCGTGATGGCGGAATATCCATAGATTTCAGTTGGTACAAGGTATCAATAGAAAAGGAAAGAAAGTTGGCAAATTAATTGGCATCTTATGGTTCTAACAATTTCAAATTGAAATGGCTATATTTATATAGGAACGACTCAAATTGAATCAAATTGACAATATTCATATGGAAACAAATTAAAGGTGTAAATAAAATTCAAAACAGGACCTCCAATTTCTCTCAAACATGCGTGGCATCTACATTTTTAATGCTTTCCTTTTAAAAGTATTTTAGTGATTTCCTTTTTTTCGACTTCCATTCACAGATCTTGCTTTTATGAAAATGAAATGGAATTGAATTATGAAATAATCTCATGAAAATATAAATGTTGCCATGTAAAAGAAAAGTGTAAACTTCGTTCCTAGTGAAACTGGCTAGTGAGCAAGTCCATTTTAAACTTAAAAAAAAATGTACCATACTGACCGTATCGTATTAAAATCAGCGATGGTATAACAAAATAAATTTGTGAATACTCACCACAAGAGCAATGCAGCTGCAAATTCGAACCATGTGAGTAAACCTCAAGAATTTTGGTTCTCTAATGGCAAAGATTTTTTATAGAGTTTGGAGCAAACTTAGCTTGCAATGTATCTGATTCCTACTCCACGAATTTGTAATATGTGATAGTTTTAACTTTCTTTTGGCGCAAAAATATAAAAGATTTATGAGGGGTTCGCGTGCAGGTGGACTGCTGGGGTGTTAGTCCAAGGTCAAATATCACTTTCACCCACGATAATTTTATGTGAAACTTGGGTTAGCAACCTTTTAGATCATTTTTTGATTATGGATAAGGATTTCACTATTAGAATCCATTAACTCGTCAAAATATAAATGAAGTTCGACGAGATATTTAGTATAATTTGGTTTGTTTAATTGAGACCCATCTAGTTGTTAGGATTTCTATGATGTAGGGGTGCAGTGAAAGCACGGGATTTCAAAAAAAAATCATAATAAAATTCCGAAACATCAAATCCTAAACCCAAGATCACCTTAATGGTAACAATCAAACTTAAAATAAATATAGAAATAGAAGAATACCTGAAACGCTAATTCCAATATTCAGAATTTTCACTAGGCGCCCAAGTGTTCGCCCTCCAACGTTGATCCACACGGGAACTTGCGTTAAGATTCTAACTCCGAAAGAACTTGATTCTTGATGCTGATTTTTTCTAAAGAATTCAATTGGCTTATAGGCAAAATAACACTTCTCAAGTGCTTTGCCTTTCTCCCTTTTCTCTTGGCTTCCTTCTCCCTCTTTCTAATTGTCTTTTTCTTTCTAATTCTCCTTCTAGGCCTTTTATCTTAAAGAAGATTTTTGTCTTTATTTAGAACAACCTTGGAGAGAGATGTAAGAAAGAAGGGATTGGAATTGAGCGAGTAAAACCCCGAGAAATGCCAATTATTTATAGTTGGCGGAGTGGTGCTTGGCTTTGGCGGGAGGATGCATCTCCAAAGATGCATCCTTATCCACACGCCTAAAGAAAAGGAAGAGGTGCCTCATTTATCTCTTCACGCCATAAGTGGCGCCTCTGGATCTTATCTCTTCATGCCCTACACGCCCACACCCCTTCTGAATTTAAATTCAAATCCAAAACACCAAAGAGTCGCCTTAAAGCAGAAGGACTCTTCATGCAGAATTTTACCGGTGTTTTTTCCGAAGGGGTGCCAAGCATTAGTGGGGCACCAACCAATCATCCAAGGGCTAAAGTTAATCAGAAGGTGGCGCCCCATATGGATAAAGATGTGAGAAGATAAGAGAGGAAAAGATAAGATAAGAGTAGAAAGTTAAATGGATAAGATTCTTTTATCCGAGTAGATTTTTCATTCTTATCTATTTATGGCGCCATCAAACCCAATCCAATTGGGTTCAAACCAAGCCAATTAGGTGCCAACTCTTGGTTAACCCAAAGTAGGATATGATCTAACCAAAAGCCCAATTTAATTAGATCAATCCAAATTGAGAATCAAATTCGAATCCAATTCAAATTAGGAGCTAGAGTTTGCAATACATGCTAGCATGTTCATTCTGCAAACATAATCTAATCTAATTAGATCCTTAATTAGTTTCCTTGTGTGTGACCCATTAGGTTCCATATCTAGCCAGCAGTAGATCCAGATGCAAGTTGACCTGATTTGATTAGAACTCTTCTAATCGATTTAGGTCCAAACTGTGCAAACCCGAGCTTAACAATTAGAACCCTTTCTAATTGGTGATCGAATCAAATTATTTAATTCGATCAAACTTACAAGACAAGATTGACGTCTAGCAACATGTCATGTCTACCTAGAAGATATGAAATTTGGTGAAAATACCAAATATACCCTTTAGTGGCAAGTTACTGTGTAATTTAATTTTTCAATCAATTTGCATCCCAAACATGTATATGAGTATGGATCTATGTCAAACTCAGTTACATATTCATGTCTCTCTCAATCTTTTAATGATAATTCTAATAATGAAATATTAAAAACTCTGTCTAATTTTCATTCTGTTTTGATCAAAGACTTTATGAATTATCATATGATTAGAGTAAGTAGGATGCGATCTTCTCTTACTAGAAATGATTGATTTCTTGTTGACCTACTCACAACCTTCATGCACAATCCACCATATAGGGCTGGAAGTGGGCTCGGGCCGGCCCGAAGCCCATCGGGTCGGGCCGCCCACGGGCCGGGCTATGGGCTAGGCT
>JAOXJJ010000914.1:9505713-9534992 GCA_025769935.1 Phoenix roebelenii
TCCTCCTCTCTACTCCCCCTCCCCCAGCAATTCCTCAGCTCCAAGAGAGGGAGAGAGAGACAGAGAGAGAGAAGGAGGAGGAGGAGGAGGAGAAGAAGAAGAAGAAGAAGAAGAAGAAGGGAAGGGGAGAGAAGGAGATGGGGATCGTGGAGGAGGCGCATAACGTTCGGGTGGTGGGGAGGGGGGAGAGGACGATCGTGCTGGCGCACGGGTTCGGGACGGACCAGTCGGTGTGGAAGCATCTGGTGCCGCATTTGGTGGAGGATTGCCGGGTCGTGCTGTTCGACAACATGGGGGCGGGGCCCACCAACCCGGACTACTTCGACTTCGAGCGCTACACCACGCTGGAGGGCTACGCCCTCGACCTGCTTGCCATCCTCGAGGAGCTCCGCATCGCCTCCTGCACCTTCGTCGGCCACTCCGTCTCCGCCCTCATCGGCGCCATCGCCTCCGTCTCCCGCCCCGACCTCTTCTCCAAGATCGTCATGCTCTCCGCGTCCCCCAGGTACCACCTGCTCGACGCTTTGCCTCTGTCGAGTGTCGCACCCCAAATCCGCGCCATTTGTCTTTTATTTAGTTCTTCTTTCTATCGTTGCTGATCTCCTACCGCATGCCGTGGTGGGTCCCACGCCGCGTTCCACGTTGGAGCATGCCACTGTTCGCTTGGATGGTTCTAGTTGGGGCGGACCTGAATGACTTGATTTTGCTTTGCTTCTGGAATGGTTTGGACAGTTGAACTTGTTTTGTATCACGGCATGGCGGATTTATTGGTAGTACTTATTGATTTCGGTGCGAGGTGGTCGTAGATTAGCCATTTCTTGTAGCCATGACCAGGGCTAGGATTTATGTATGACGATCAGGAACCTTTTGGGATTTTTTTTTAGATGTATATTTTATGAAAAATATTAGATTTTCTTGGAGGGTGTTCACTATCTTCCTAAAGGTATTTCCAAACTTACTCTAGGGTTGGGAGGAAGGCTTGGAGTTATGAGTTCTAGATCAGGCAAGGAAGGAGAGTAAGGAATAAGATGGATGATACTAGGCTCATTTGTTAAGAGATTGAAGAGAGCTAGGTTTCATAAAGGGTAATCCAAGAATTGGGAGTAAAGCTCTTATACAGGAATGGTCGCATGGGCTTGTAATGTTTGCCTAGTAGAAGATATGATGGGAGGATGTGGATGATTTGGATTGGCTTCTAAGGTTTAGATCATGTTATAATGTGTTTAATGTAAATGCATGGGATAATTGGATTCCTAGATTCTACACCTCTTTGCTCTTAGTGGATAAGAAGAGGATTGCGCTCTGCTTCTTTTGGAAGGTAAGATGGTTAGATAGGCATTGGGCTTGTGTAACCTATGTAATGGTTGAAACATGAAGTAGTATAAGGTGATGAGTTTTGGGTTGTTCGTGCTTGTCATGATATGTTAGGTCTATTTTGTAAAGTTGATGTGTCCATGTGCAGGCTGGAGGGGTCAAAAGAAAAGGGGAATCTTTTTGTTAGAGTAGAGGTGGTGTCGCAATTTGAGGTTTTGTGATTATATATATATATGTTTCTTTTCATGATTGATTACGATGTCTCCTCATGGTATTGTGGGAGTGAACATGGTGTGTGGTCATGATCCTTGTGTCAAAATTTGAGGTAGTAAATTTCCTAATTATGGAATATTGCTATGATTTGCTTTATCGTAGGACTGAGTCTGAGCATAGTAAAACGTAGTGATGATGTGTGCACTTTTGACAGTAAGTTAACATAAAGAATGATAGTATAGGGCTTCACATGCATCATGGAAAGGGGAGAATTTTTGGGTAAGACATGGAAATGACCTTTCCTACTAATCTAAGTTAGTGGATCTAAGATTACACTGTCAAACATAAATTGCTAGTCTTTGGATTCAGATGCAGGAAGATCTCAGACTGTTCCCAATTTAATAATAGGGTTGTTGAATTTAAGAATTGTTAGGTTTCACTCTGCAGCCTGAAATTTTAGGAACTGCACCTTTTCTTTTAAACTATTGATGGGCAAACAAAGGAATTAAATTTGACAGAAGTTATTTATGTGAAGTTTTCCTACTTACAAACTTTGATCAATGAATTGATAGCACATCAGTGAATTAGGGATTCTCCACAATTACTAGAATTATTCATCTCTCAACTTTTGGAAGGCTACACATTTTGGAGACTCCTTTCAGTAATTTTGTGCCAATTTTTGTTCTTTTCTCCTTTCTTTCTTTTGAGAGGATGTAATCTTCCTTATATTTATATTTTTTTGGCTTAGATCCATTTCCTCTCTCTCTCTCTCAAAACAAAACCATCTCAAGTTGAAGAGAGACTAGTAATCTTTTAAATTTTGCAACAAATCAAATATTTGAAGAAAGATCCTTTCTTTTTTAGCCTACAATCATACGTCTTACTCCTTTATTAAGATGAAATCTTTCCAACACAAAAGACAATCAAAAACTTCATAGAGTTATTAAATATTTCAAACATCCATTCCAATGGGTATACGAGTCATTCCGATGTTTAAAATAACATTAACCTTTAAGCCTTTGAGTGAATTCCTATTTCTTGTTAGTTATTTTCATAAATAGAGAAAGGGTCCAAAACAAAGGAAGTATCGTTGAAAGAGCACCTCCCACCTTACAAATAGTTCACCAAATTGATTTTTCACATGACAATGCTAAAGGGCTATATGAAAAGCAACAAATAGATTCCACATGCTTGTTACCTTCCTAGTTGGCAATAATTAAAATGAGAACTTTTGGAAGTGCATGCTGTTAAATTTTAAAGGCCTAAAGTTCTGCTTCTTAAAGAGTTAGAATTTAACTTGTGAATACTAAATATAGTGGATGGTGATAATCTGAATATCCATAAAAATCTCCTATGTGGAAGAGGTCAAATCAAAACCCACAGATATCAAAAGATAACACTCAATGCTACTTGAAAGATATCACTTAAATATTGAAAATTTGGGTGTTGTTTGACATCACTTTGTTTCTATTTTTTTACTAATTTTTTTTGAAAAGCATAAACATGTTTGGTATATTCGATTATTTTTAGAAACATAACGTGATGGTGTTTGTGACAACAGTGGCAGTGGAGACAGCAACAATGTTAGTAGTTGGTAGCAATGGTAGTGGTACTGGCAGCAATGTTGGTATTAGTGGTGGTGGTAGGGGCAATGGTAATATGACCTATGTGGTGACTATAGTGGCAGTGACAATAGTGATGGTAGTGGTGAGGATTGGCAGAGGGTGGTAATGGTGGTGGCAGCATTAGCAGTGGTGGCGGTGATGATGTGGTAGTGATAGTAGAATATATTTATTATTTTTATAATATTGAAAACAAGAATTTCTTGTTTTCATTTTTTTTGTAGAAATAATGAAAATGATTTAAAAAAATAGAAAATAAAAATAATAGCACCAAACATGGATTCTACTTTGGTTGCTGTATTTTTATGTTTAAAAATAGAAACCAAGAATAAAAAAATAAATTTTTGATTTTTCACTTGTTCTTACAATTTTAATAGGGGTCATATCAAGGTCCGCAAGCTCGGTATTGGATACCATATCGGTACTTTACTAGTTTGGTACAATATGGTATGCATTCCAACCGAAATAGCTCCCGATCCCTTTTTTTCTCACTTTTTATCACAGTTCTGTCCAAAATCGGGCGGTACGAGTCAGTACAACACGGCAAACATCCCAATTTTGGGTGGTATGGGATAGTTTTGCTCGATTTAGACTGGTACGGACCAATTCGACTCATATACCTAATCGAACTTCAGTACCATACTGATGCCTTATCAGTACGGTACGGTATCGTCCATACATATCGGTACGGTAGACCTTGTCTTTACATGTTTTATTTAAATACGAAAGAAAGTTTCAATTCTGTGAAGTATGAGGTCAGAGCACTAAGGTCTAGTCTAAAATAGATATGTTGTATTGATAGTCTTATTAGGATGAAATTCAATATCAAATTTTCAGTCTTTTTGTGATGAATAATCTCTTTTTTACTTTTTTGTCCACATTGAACAAATGAATTACAATCCAGTTGGTAATGTTAGTGCAGTAAAACATAGGAAGACATTCCCTTGTTCACGAGGTATATAATTGCAGACTTAGATGTAATTTTACTTATCAGCAACTTCGTTATTTAAGGGGCTTTCAAGTGTCAAGCCACCACTTCACATTATATGTCATGCCATCTTATAAAGAAAATTGAGTAGTGCTTATTTCCTGCCAATTTAGTGTCTTAACAGTTGTCGTACACAATGTTTTAAAACTCAGGTTGGGTCTCTTGGATAGATTGTCAGTTTTGGCAATTTTGGTGGTTTTAGTAGTTTTGCTCCAATTTTAAAATTTTTAGGCCAAAAAAGACTTTACAAAAAATTAGGGCAAGTTACCTCCCATTATTTCATTGTGTTTTATATTATATAGGATTATAATATATAATAGAGCACTAACCTGTTGAGTAAAATACCGAGTGTCACTTGGTCAAGCATAAACTAAAAAGACAGTACACAAAAGTTTAAAACGAAATAGATTTGCCTATTCAATATCATATACTATTGCAAGACAGGTTATGCAAATAATGGTGGTCATCATCATCATTGCAACATGGATGGGAGTATTGATGGGGATGAGGATAACATTTAGATAGCTCATCACAAGTCCATATAGTTATGGAATTTTACATTTATTGCGTATTAAAAAAATACTATTATTATGAAGTGTATTTTATTTAGTTGTTTAAAATGGTCTTTGTAAGTACTATAATAAGAGTCATTTCAAAGGCATGTTTATCGTGTATCTTCTTTTAACTCAAGAAAGAGAATGAAAATCCTTTAAAAATTGGTGCCATATGGATTGTGTATGCAAATAAACAAAGAAATGATTACAATATGATAGAAAATGGCAAGACAAAGTCTTAGAAAAGCATCAATGACTGATTTCAGTTGGTTGGAAACCGACCTGTTTCAATCAAAAGTGACCAAAATCCAATATTGGAGGTCAGTTTTATTTGGTCTCTACTGAAAGTTTCACTAATTGTTTTTGGTTGGAACCATGAAATGTGAAACCGTTTCGAACCGAATGGTTCCGCTCGTTTCGAGCCGTATTGGTGGCTTACCGGTACGGTTTCGGCTTTAAAAACGGTTCGTTGCCGGAGCCGGAGAAGGAGAAGAGAAAGAGAGAGTGAGTGGGGGAGGGAGGGAGAAGGAGCGGCTGCGGATACTTGGGGGGGGGCGGCGGAGGCTGAGGCCGCGGCCACGTCCCCTGTTTCCGCCCCCTGCGGCCCTCCGCAGGCATCCGCGACCACTTCTTCTCACTCCCTCTCCTGCTTGTTCTCTCTTTCTCTTCTCCTTCTCTGGCTCCAGCTGGTTTTCTCTCTCGGTATGGGCCCGGCACAACTTGTACCGACTCATGCCGCCGGGCAACCGGTAAGGTGCCCGGCACCGGCACAATAGACCTTGGTTGGAACTCGAAATCTTGTCCTCTATATGTACTTATAGATTTTTTATTACTTGCTTTTGATGTCATCTTTGTTATATTTATAAACTTTGCGATCTTTGCTACTAAGGAACCAGGTTTTCTTGGTCATCAGACTTCAATATGGATCAAGTTTGCGTTTCCTTTGCCTCCATTATGCTACCAAGGTTGTCAGATTGCTTAGTCAAGGCCAGACAATAGACCTCTTCTATAGCCTAGGCAGGCGCCTAGGTGCTTAGGTGGCGACCTAGGGAAGAAAGCTCTCCAAGCTTTTTACAATGCATAGTTTTAATGATGTGTGTAAATATGTGTGTGGATTTATTATATTTACATTTTTACCATATATGAGATCATAGACCTATTTGTCATACTAAAAGGTCCAAAGACCGAAATCTACAAAGAGAGCAGCAACAGCAATGCTGCCACTGCAGCGTCAAACATATTACAGAACATAGCTAGGTAGTCAACACCTAGCAAGAAGCAGGACGAGCCAAGAAGATTAGAGGCTAGCAAGCAGAAGAAAAGGAAAAATTTAGGAAAAAGGTGGAATAAAATGAAAGGTCTGTTGGTTATTACAGTTGCCACTGCCACTTGTCATTGTTGGCTGACCTATTGGTACCCATTGATCAGCCACTAGCTACTAGTAGGTTAGTGGTAACCTTCACTACCTGCCCACGTGTCCCTTATGGGACTTAAATAGGGAAAGAAATCACATGAGAAAAGACTTGTCGACGAACAGAGCCAACTTAAAGCAACATTTGATAAGAAACAGGTCATTGGAATTCACTGCTTTAGGTTGATCAGTTCCTGATAATTTATATCACATTTTCAGCATTTCAGAAATTTCTGCACTATTTTATAGGAGATTGACATAAAGTTGACTGACAGTTCTAAAAATTTAATTATTTTAACCAATTGTACCTTGAACCATAAAGGCAACCCTTATCCATAGGATAATTCTTGTAAATCGAGGCCAAGGAAATTGTCTTATCTTTTTTAAAAGTACTACTACTTTGTGGGGCAAAGGTTGTTATATATTGATTCACAAGCTTTCATCTCCTTTTGTGACTACTCTCTCTTACTAAGTTTTTGTGACTAAGAAAGTTGACATGCCTTGAAGTTTCCAAGTTCTATATAGCTGTGGCGATCAGTCTGTTAAATTTTTCAGAGCAAATGATCTAGTTCTCAAAAGTGTGGAACACTCGCAAGCTGCATGAACATGGTGTCATGGGCCATTCATTTCGTTTTGAAGGATTAGTTTTGATTTTATTTTGGGGTAATACTAGATATTTCATTATTTCATGATCTCAAGTTCTGTAAGCCATTTTCAACCATCTACAGAGAAAACCAATTGAACTATGACTATCTTTTTACATGCAGACCCTTGTCTTTGTGTTCCAATTCTTACCATCTAGAATTGTTGATTCTGCAGTTATTTGTTGTGCATTACTGTCGGAATATTCATTCAGTCTCTTAAAGGTCTTCTTTTTCCTTAAAATAATTCACTACTTATATTATCAGGTATCTGAATGATGCGGACTACTTCGGGGGATTTGAACAGGAAGAACTGGACCAGCTTTTTGATGCCATGAGATCTAACTATAAGGCATGGGTATCTGGATTTGCTCCATTAGCTGTGGGAGGAGATTTGGAGTCGGTAGCAGTTCAGGAGTTCAGCCGAACACTCTTCAATATCCGTCCTGACATTGCCTTTAGTGTAGCACAAACAATATTCCAAAGTGATGTAAGGCATCTCCTAGGCCATATTACAGTACCTTGTCACATCCTGCAGAGTAGCAAGGATCTTGCAGTGCCTGTTGTGGTATCTGAGTACTTGCATAAGAACCTCAGGGCTAACTCCATTGTTGAAGTTATGCCCTCAGAAGGCCACCTTCCACAGTTGAGCAATCCAGAAATAGTCATTCCTGTTCTGCTTAGGCACATACGGTTTGACATAGAAGTCTAAGAAGACTCCACAGAGCTAAAATAAGCTGTGTATTCTCCCCTTGTTAGCAGCATAAGATGCTCTTGTTTGAATTGCAATTTGCAAATAAGTTTTCAGACTTTCCAAAACTGTTGTAATGCCAGGCAAAGTCCCAACTGTAGTTGTATATTAACATTGCAGATATTCTGTTACAGGCCCACCATCTTCTGTTGTGAAGCTTGCTTGCACTGCAAATATGTTAGTCTGATCGTAGTTCAAAAGTAACGCTAGAAATTAATGAAGGAGCCGCACTTAGGGTTTCAACAATGGCCTAGCTTGGCCATAAATGCATCATCAATATAATTAAAATTGTGGATATATCGCAAAGAGTTGTTATCATACAATTATTGTACCTCGAGATGGATGAGATAACGAATATTCACCATCTTATATATAGGAGTGACCAGAGGATCTTCGGGTAAGCATTCTCTAGCTCTTACTTTAGCGCTCTCTCTCTCTCTCTTCCACTTGGGCGTGCAAATAGGTTGGGTCATAAGTGGCCTCGACCTAATCCGGATTCTTGTTTGAGCCGGACCTAATTCAATAAAAGATCGGTTTGGATCGGGTCCGCCGCTACAATTTTTGGTCCAACAGGTCATTTGGGTCGGATCGGGTCCATATATAACCTAGACTGAACCCAAAAATTAGGGTCTGGTTCGAGTCAACCCATATATGGCTTCAGAACTTGTTTGCATGCCCGTAAGCCTAAATAATTTTATAGATTCGGGTTGGATCTAATTTGAGTCAATCTATCCATGGCTTCAGAACTTGTTTGCACTTCCGTGGTTCAAGACGGGTCGTAGGATTAAAAATCTAAAATTATCCAAATTCAAATGGATCAAGTCTGGTCGGGTTGGATTTGAATTCAGTAAACCAAGACCCAACCGAGAAAATGACACGGATCCAATTTTAGAATCCGATCCGGCTCCATAAATCCTCCAAAATAGGTTGAGTCGGATCTAAGCGGGTCGGGTCGGATCAAGAGTCAACTCAGACCCATTTGCAGCCTACTCCTATTGTTGCTTTAGATCTCTACCAAATTAAATATCGGAGGATTCTCCATCAGAAATCTTGAACTTCTTTGCATGTTGTACTCAACCTCTAAATTCGCAGCGGAAAATTCACAACGTTTTTTTGGCCAACCTATTTTTCACCTCCGTACTGGCCGACCTCGGTGCATCTTGGGCGGATATTGACCTGAATTCATATTCTAGCGGCGGCAGGAACATTCCAAAATATTTGTTAATCGAGTTAGTTGACTGCATGCAGTCTTGGACTAGATTCTCCAGGCAGAAAGAAAGAAGGAAATATCCACCAACCTCAGAGCAACCCAGATGTCATGCATGACGGTGAAGTTTCGTCATTATATACACCCTTTTAGAGGAGCAACGAATGCAAAGGGTCCCACCGACAGTTCGACCGCTCTCAGCCCCGAGTCCAGTCTCCAGTCTTATTTCTACTTTATAATCGGATAGAATCACGTGTGGGTTCTCAAAAAGAAGGCCAATTCATCGCTAAGGAGACCACGACACTAATTAGAAAGAGGATAGTGATCCACATCAAAGCCCCAAAAAGATTCCCATAATACTATGGCTTATTTGGTTCGTGAAAAAAGAAAGAAGGAAAATGTGGTCAACAAAAAAGTAATGAGATGCCTTTTGTTTGATTGGAATTTTCAAAATAAAAATAAAAAAATTATATTTTCATGAAAATATGATTTCCACATTTCATGAAAATCATAGAAAAGACTTTTTCATGAGCCAAAAATCACTTCATTTTTATATTTTTTTCAAAAAGCCTTTCATCATTAAAGAGGTATTAAATACCTAATTTTTATTAATGGTACAATATGAATTACACATAACTTTTTCAGAAAAATGGATGGTCAACCAAACATAAATACTCTGTAAATCTATCATTTTTTTATTGTCAATCAAACATGCCAAAAGTACTTTTATAGGTAACCTCTTCTCAGGAATCTGCTTCCTAGGAATCATATTCATAAGAGGGAAAATACTTCTCGTAAACCAAAACGAGCTCTATAAGGTTCAATCCCAAATTCTGGACCAAAACCAACTCATCTAGCTAATTTCAAACCCACTTAAGATAGCTCCAGTTGAAAGGTCTCTCTCTCTGTAAAGCAATGCTAGCATAACTTGAGAATCTCAATCAAAAAACAAAGTTACAAACTAGTCATGTTGATTTCTCACCGCTCAATTTTAACCTCGCACGAATCAACCATGAGATTATGGCGACATAAAGAAATTTACTTGCATCGGATGTTTAATTCTTTAATATAACACTTTTGAGTTATTTAGATAATTGTTATTTCTCTAATGAAACTTGCAACAATCGATGGACTACAATGCTGCGATGCCTTGATTGTTCAGGCATATTGTTTGTCGACCCGAATTCATCGATATTTCTTATAACATGTTATTTTCTCTCCCAATAAACTTGCAACATGTTCAATTTAATAAAAATAGGTAGGTCCATCACTCTTATTATTAAAAGAAACATTAGAAAACGTGCAAGGCAAAGCTACTCTAAAATTCCAAACCGGTTGAAAGCTGGTGAGGACCGAAGTGCATCATCTCCACCCGGCTCAACTGCACAACAGAACCAAACTTTGAATACTTTTCCACAA
Source organism: Phoenix roebelenii (assembly GCA_025769935.1). Taxonomy (NCBI): domain Eukaryota; kingdom Viridiplantae; phylum Streptophyta; class Magnoliopsida; order Arecales; family Arecaceae; genus Phoenix; species Phoenix roebelenii. The sequence goes on from JAOXJJ010000914.1 coordinate 9,515,834, forward strand.
TGTAGTGCTCGGCCACCACATTTTGACCACTAAAGTCCTCTTTTTTTTTAACTCCTTTGATGTAAATTTTGACTACTAATGTCATTATGGCACAGATGATACACACCATTTTCTCTTCTAATTAAATCCAAAGTGTCAACTTTGGCCGCCCCTCAGCCTGCTCCGAAGGCTCCTACTACTTTTTGGTCACCATCCCACGTAACTCCACTTGCCCTTCCCTCAAGGAATCCCTCTCCTCTCTCTCTATAAAACAAACACCTTCTATACTTTAGAAACCATGGCTCTCCAAGCTCCACTGGACTCCGCCTCCTCTCCTGCTGCACTGAAACCAGCCCCAGAGGCGTTGCCATGGGCGCAGGAGAAGCGCTCCAAGCGCCACTCCTCCTCCCCTCTCCAAACACAGGAAGAATATCTTGCTCTTTGCCTTGTTATGCTCGCACGCGAAGACGGCCACCGGCAGCCATCGCCATCTCCTCCTCCTCCTGCTTCTCCGCCGTCGCGGAAGCTTTGTTACAAGTGCTCCGTCTGTGGCAAGGCGTTCCCTTCATACCAGGCGCTCGGCGGGCATAAGTCCAGCCACCGGCGGCCAACCGGGATTGAAGACGTCCGGCTCTTCTCTTCGTTTGCTGGCAGTGAATCGGTGTCGTCGGGTGGTTCTGGCGCCGGCTTGGAGGGTGGCAGGGTCCACCGGTGCTCTGTTTGCTTTAGGAGTTTCCCGACGGGGCAAGCGCTGGGTGGGCACAAGCGGTGCCACTACTGGGAAGTGTCATCGAGCTCGGATGTGGCTTTGAGAGATTTTGATCTGAACCTGCCGCCGCCGTTGCCGGAGTTTGGGGCGGAGTGGTGGGCGACAGGGGAGGAGGAGGAGGTCCAGAGCCCTGTGACCGTGAAGAAGCCAAGGCTTTTGATTTCGGCCTAAACTACAGTTTTTTCTATTGCAGGCATGGAAGCTTTTTTTAAAAAAATTGTTGTCAAGGATTGCGTTGTTGTCCATAGGATCGTAGGAAGGAAGATTTGTTCATTATTTGGAAATGGCATACGCCAAAGCAAGCAACTGTTATTCTTTTTTTTTTTTTGCACTCTTTGTTTTGTTTCCTCCATTCTATTTGCTCAAAATAAATAATTACTTCTCTTCTAAATTTGTTTCGCTTTGCATGTCTCTGTTAATTGTTAAAGGCTATGAAGAAATATTAGTGCTCGCTGAACCCACCATTGATGACGGACGCTATGCAGAAATTGTGATGTTTGGCTAGAAAGATGGTGGTTAATTTGTTAAGGCTCTTTTTTTTGGGCAGGAACATCCTTATATATTGTGTAAGAAAATGGCTAAAGCTTCATTTGAAAGAGCTTCAAAGGTCTGCAAAAGCACTTTAGATAAAATAAGAATGTTTGATAAAATTTTTAAAAAAATACTTTTAAAAATTGTCAGAAAGCTATTTTAAAATATAATATTTTTTTTTGAACTAAAATATCCATAATAAAATAGAATAATTACACAAAATGTCTCTTTATATTATTCCATAATTATCAAGAGAATGAAAAATTAATTTACGCTAATATTTATAATATTTTATATCTTTATTATTATATTATACTATAACTATAATATTATATTACATTATATCATAATATATTGATATATTATGTTAAATAATTTAATATTATATTAAATCATTATGTTATAGTATACAATATTATATTACTATTATAATAACATTATGTTATATTATATTAATATTATACTATATCATATATTTATGTATTAATACATATTATATTTTATTATGCTTTGTTGTGTAATACTATGTAATGTTTTTTATAGTCATTTTGTCATACCAAAAGTACTTTCTTAGTTTGTTTATCAAACACATGTTAAAGTTCCACAATACTATGTAATAGACAGCTTTTTATAAAAGCTCTACTTCCAAAAATTCTACTTTCAAAAGCTCTACTGCCAACAGCTCCTCCAAATGGCGCCTAAGTACTTCTCTCCCGAAATATTAAAACATTTATTTTTTTAAGAGACAATAGTTTTCCAACAATATAAGCCAACATATTTTCATACGAATTGAATTGAAATAGATAAAACTAAGTATCATTTGGATTTGATTCAAGTAACGCAGAAACTTCCCCCCATCTATAAGATTCCTCTGTTCGTTGATATTACTATAATAATTAGTAACAATAGTGATTTGTAATGATATTGGATGTATTTTAGGCATTAAAACTTAGGTCATTATGATAGGACAACGTGAAGCATGCACCCTTATTAACCTTGGGGCTCGTTTGGTTCGCAGGAAAAGGAGGAGGGAAAGTGTGGTCAACGAGAAAGTAATGAGATGCCTCTTATTTGGTTGGAGTTTTTAAAGAAGAGAGACAGAAAAGTTGTATTCCTATGGGAATATGATTTTCATGTTTCATAGGAAAGTCTTTCCCATGAAAAATATGGGAAAATTACTTTTCCGTGAGCCGAGAATCACTCCATTTTTATTTTTTTCCAAAAGGCCCTTCAGCATTAAAGAGACATTAAAGACCTAATTTTTATTAAGGATATAATAGGAATTACACATAACTTTTTCAGAAAAGTGGATGGTCAACCAAATATAAACACTCTGAAAATCTGTCACTTTTTCATGGTCAATCAAACATGCCAAAAGTACTTTCCTAGGCATTCTCTTCCCAGAAATCTACTTTCCAAAAATCATACTCCTAGAAGGGAAAATGCTTCCCGCGAAACAAACGAGCCCTTAATATTTTATTATTGTAAAAATGTACTAGGTCAAATAGATGGTACACATCAACATTGAGAGATGCAACCATGGAGCAGCATAACCCATAACCAATTTGAGGACCAAACAATCATTTAGATAGCAAAATAATCATCCACAGTGAATCCAAATACATGCTTTACCTTGTGTGTTTAAGAGGCAGGCCTTCAAGCCGTGATCTTGCATCAAGATAGGAAAAAGGCCCGGGCCTTAAGGCTGGGCCAGTCGGTCAACATGGATCAGGCCGGGCCTCATAGAGGAAAAGTGGAGATTGGCGCACGTGCCTCTCTCCTTCCATATTTTCCCTCACATGCTGCTTCTCTCTTCCCTTCCCTCTTTTCTTCTTTTTCTTCTTTTTTATTTTTCTTTCCTTAGATGTGATGGACTTAGGGATAAAAATGGATCGTATAATATCTATCCGAATCTATTTTTACATTTGAATATGTCCGAATATGGACAAAAATTTGAGCATCTGACTAATATCTATATCCGTCAAAAAAAAAAAGGATATGGATATGGACATGAATAGACAACTATCCAATCTTTATTCGAATATATGATTTCATTTATAACTCTATTTAATTTTATATAGCAATAATAAATTTTTAAGAAAAATGAATGACCACATTAATATGCTGTTAACTTGATTTATCATCCATCTAGTAAAATTTTTGATTCTATGATCATAAATTTTAATTATTTGATTTATATCTATAACTTTGGTATCTTATTTATATCTGTATCCTTTTAAAATAAATATGGATATGAATTTTTCTATGTAACTAATATCCATATCTGTATCTATATTTGTCAAACAAAATAAATTTAAATATAGATATAGTAATATCCATGTTTTGGGATATGCCATTGCTCCTATTCCATTTTTGAGCCATACTCCTCTTCCCAAACTTCTTTCTCCTCTCTCTCTCTTGCTCCATCATGCAACCCTTATCCCCTCTATTTCTCCTCTAGTGTGCGAGTGTTCCTTAACATTTACACTGTGACATTGCCAGACATCTATTGAAATCACCCTTTATAGGATGAAGTAGATTTATTTATATATTTTATATTTTCTTATACTCCTTTTCACATATGGGCCGGACTTTTCTTTCATGGGTGAGCCCAACATGTGAAATTTTTAATAATAGGGTTAAATAGTACGGAGACAGAGTTCGAACTTAGGATCTTTGTTCTGATACCATATTAAAATCACTACTTATCCCAGAAGCTTAAGCTTATAGGATGAAATAAATTTATTTATATATTTTATATTTAAAATAAAATATAAAATCTACCCTATTCTATATCTTCAATTTTTGAGGTAAGTGGTGATTTCAACGGCACCTGCCTTACACCAACGTGGCCACCACCAAACTATTGTCTCTTCTATCTCTCTCTCCCTCACCACTCGTACTCTCCCTCTCTTCTCTTAGTGCTCTATCTCCTACGTCACTTTTCTCTTCTCTCACCTACACCACCATGTTAGTATTTTTTTCATCTCCATTAATATCTCTCTTTCCTGTGACCCATTCCCTTGTACCTCTCCACTTGTACTTAAATGTTTTGATTCTTCTCTCTCCCTCTCTCTGATCAGGAGGCTAGGGCTTGCGTTCTCTAAGGAACATCCATCTTGGGGATCTCATATTACACCCAAAGTAAAAATATTTTTGGCTTAATATTTTTAGAATAGATCGATTCTTGGATTAGGATTATTGTGCATTATGGGAATGGATTAATTTATACATGGATTGGGGGTTCTTCCTTGTTAGACTAGTGGAGGTGTGCCTAGATCAGGGCTCTACCATCCAAGGGTAGAGCTAATGATCTGCAAATGTAGGGTAGCTCTCCTTGATCCGAAAGAACCCTTTATCAGAACCTTGAAGGGTCTTACAACCGGACTGGTCTTCCCTATAAGAAAAGCAAAAGAAAGATTGGATCAGTCAGTAACAAAGCCTAAACATTTGCTGCAATTATTATAGGTTATGAGTAGCCATTGTGCCGAGAAGATTATTGCATCTTTCTGCTCTTAATCTGTAAGCACCTCTACCCCTAGCTCTTTTACCATCTATGCCATTTGATCTGAATAAAAATTTATATTGCTTAGTGTTACATATATATTTGGAAAATAGCAATGATATTTGAAATTTAAAATGATGAAAATGATTTATGTATATTTATGTTTAAATTAACTGTTATGTATGAAAATGATTTAGAAAATGGATCAAGTATGAGCATATTGCAATCCTTTTGTGCATCAAAAGAACAAGTTACTTTGATTTTGTTTGATGGAATTGTACAAATTAAGTTATTGAATATTGCTGAAAGTTCATAGGCTTTGAAAGTTTTCTTATTGATGAATGTGTGACTGAGATATTGGTTTAATGAACACCCTCTAGTGAGACAATTCAAGCCTAGCCAGCAAGGTTAATTGTAGGTAATATATTCAAAGACTAGTTTCTTTCGAATGTAGCTGGTAAAGATGATCACCGGCAAATATTCTAGGTAATATATATTTAGAAACTCTTTTCTTTCGATCCTAATTACTAGGGCTGATCACTAACAAATATATATTCAAAGCTAGTTTCTTTCGAGCCTTGCCAATAGGGTTAATCGCTGACAATCATATATTTAGAGGCTCGTCTTTTTCGCCCCTTGTCAGAGGCTAATCGTTGCCTATCGTAAAGGCTAAGGGAGAAAAATTAAATTACTTTCATCAAGAATTTCTATAATTGATTTTTTTTTTCTCAATAAGATGCATTAAATATGATATGTATACTAGCATTTTGAAATGTGAATCAATATATTGATAAACACCTACATGCTATTTATTAAGCACTTTTCTGAATTTACAAATTTACTTTCTTTTGCAAATGATAATGATATTTATATTTATCTCAACTTTTCCTTTGTATATTATATGCTTGATCTAACTAGAGGTGTAAAACTAATTTACTGGATTGTTAGCTCATTATTTATTTTCTGTCATTTTTCTAAATATGGGTAGCAGCATGGACTATATGATTCACCGTCAAACAGTTGAAGGGGGGATCTCGAACCATGAAATCATTGACCTAGGGGTAAGTGGTTTGCTGTCAAACCATCGAAAATATTGAACCAAGGGTGGGGGAAGGGATTCAAAATATGTAAGACCCTAGGACTAGGCCCAGTCCACTTGACCAGCCCAGCCACAAAGCTTGGACCTCATGTGCGTCGCACGTGAGGGCACCAGGAAGAAGACTTCAAACTGAGTCTTCTTCCTCTTTAATCGCGATGAGGGAGAGGTTTATCGCAATCCTAATATTGGCTGGATAAGGCCGGGATCATCTATTTATGAGATGATGATTTGAATAAAAAATAGATATGTGAATTAGAATAATATTTTTTTCGAACTATTGTTATATTTACTGTTCTTGCATCATATATGCATATTTTGATCGGATTATGATACATCTATTATTTTACAAAAGAACTTGATGTGCATCAGATTTGGAACTCTCAGCCTGACTATGTTCTGGATCCTGCCAATTGGAGGTTATGCATTGGCAATTCTGGCCCCACCACAGGATATAAGTGTAGTATTCTGGGTCACTCCACGGGGTATAAGTGCGGTATTCTGGCCCACTCCATAGGATATAAATGTGGTATTTTGGCCCACTCTACAGGGTATAAGTGTGGTTTTGTTTCTGGCCTAACCAAAGGGTATAAATGTGGTCGTAGTTAAAGGCTGCTAAGTTGAATATGATTTGTTCGAATCGGATTTGTGATTATATAAAGATGGTTTTCAATGAATTTGTGCTTTGAAACAGAATTGATTATGTCTTTATATTGATTCGTCATAATTTGCATTTTATTATATAAATTGTCTGGTTAAGGTATTTATGACTTACAAGGCTGTTTAGCTCATTATACAATTTTTCACTATTTTTACAAATCCAAAGAATTAGCTCGATTCGAGATTTTACAATATGGAAGAGCGAATAGAAGAACTGTGGCATAAGTTATCTTAGATTAGGGTTTATTTAAATTGATGTTTTATTTTACACTATTGTTAGAAGTGTGAGATATTGTTAGTTGTGTTAGTTAAAGAAATAAAGTTTGCATATTATTAGTTAAATTATTTCCGCTGCCTAATTTTGATATCATGATGAGATGCCTTGCCTGCTCGTGAAAGAGTTCTCTATGAGTGTGCGACAGTTGCCACGACTCCAGCTCGCGATCTCAGGTTGGGGGTGTGACAGAATAATATGACACCATTAGTATAATCATAACAGTTTGGATGTTCATCATGCTGCATCTTTTGGCATTTAATGAAGGATTAACAAGAAAGTTATCAGCAAAATTATCAGAATCCTGTTTCGCATATTAATTCCTGATATCTGCCTGCTTCATAAAATCCAGGCATTGGTTGAACAGAGTTGCATAAGCTAATAAATCTAAGGCACATTTTATTTCTATTATACCATATATCCACTATGGTTGATATATATGCATGCATCACCTTAGATCCTTTTGTTCAGTTGGTTCTAAATTCATTGATTGTTTAAAGAACCACAATGTTTTGATTATAGTTTCCTCAAAATTTATTCCTTTCTAAATCTGATACCAACAGTACCATTATTCTTTTTTTAAAGAAAAATACTATACAAGTGACGCAGCCATGGTCAGAGGGAGCCGAATTTTCTCTAAATTCAAACGTAGTCGAATCATAGCTTTAGTTCCTTTCCTTTACGCTGTTCAATTGGCTTCTGAAGATCCCCAGAACTTTTATTTAATCACCTAAACTCTAGTTTCTTCATTTTGCATGGTGTCGCACCCTAAAATACTCCTTGTTTGCATAAGATAGAAGTTAGACGTGAACGATGTAATTCCGATTCCAAATGACAAGAAACACTACATGAAAATTAGTGAAAGACGTTGGACCCTAATGACAGTGAATAAGTATTACAGAAAACGAAAAAAGGAAAGAAAAAAAGGATGTAGATCCTTCATAGAAAACTAATTAAGAAATCAAAATCTCTATGTTCGGATCCTTAGATGCTTTTATGAAGACGGCTTCTATACAAAGCCTACTTAAGTGGAGTTGAATCTAAACCAATCCTTATCATTTATAAAAATGAATCAGATGTGAGTGGTTAGATGTCATCCTTGAATTAGTTTACTCTATATGGACTCCAGATATCAAATAAGCATAATACCCTCGCTCCACACCCCCTTGCTCTCTCCGTATTATACATTAATTATAGATATAATGTATGTGTATGTATGTATGTAGAGTGTGTGTGTGTGTGTGTGTGTGTGTGTGGAGAGAGAGAGAGATGGTTGCCATTACTGATAACATTAGAAGATCATTAATTAGGACCTCTGAGCAAGGATATGGTGACTCTTTAACTTTTTCACCTTTTCTTGTTAATGATATGATTAGTATTATAAGAAGCCTTGAGTACATCATTTTCTTCTTCTGCCGTACCTATAGATGTTAGAGTACATTTTGGAGAAGCGCTAGCTGACGGAGTCTTAAGGAATTCATCCACATTTGTCTCCACTGAAGGCTCGCATGGTTAAAGTTTTCTGAAAGTTTGTTAGTATTATAAGAAGCCTTGAGTACATCATTTTCTTCCTTCTGCTGCACCTATAGATTTGCTTATGAGTGAGATTTTTGGAGGATATTGATCGTATGCACTCGACAATGGATTTTAGTTTTTTCAGATGATTAATTCACTTGAAGCTTTGCCTTAGATATTGTCTGTTCTTTGTTTCTTCTGGAGGCATAGGTGGGTGATGATTTATTTGGTCTTTTCTTTATGATCATTTACTTGAGATCATTGAGTTGCTTCCACTGAACTTCTGAAGAGGGAGGCTGTGGAGTGGGGCTTGCCCTTGGCTGGGGCTTTGGCACTGGATTTGGTTGCCAATATCGCTCTTATAAGGTCAGGTTCCGGGGTGTTGAATTTTAGGAAAAAGGCCGTTATAGATCAAGCAACAGTCCTGGAATCCTCGAACCAACGTTCAACTGTTCAAGAGGCTGGAGCTTCCTTCTTGGCAAATCCTCGGTAATTGAGGTAAAAGTTTTTCTCATTCCAGAGTACAAGGTAATTGCCACTTTTAGTCTATTGCCTGAGAAACCGTGAGGGAAGTTTCCTTTCTCATTTTCTCACAAGATGCTAGAAGAGCTTAAGATTATTGGCCATTTTTTTATTTTATTTTTGCTGGTACCAGACATCGTAGCTACCGCGTAAAATCTCTTGTGACTTTGATCATGGAATGTCCATGTTGGACATCTGGTAAATTACAATAAAGTTATTTTATTTCTCTGTTCTATCACATTTGGTACATCTTAGAAGTTATATATAAACATATATAGATTCCATACAAGAAAAATAATATAATAGAATCATATTAACAAAAAAAAAATATTACTCGTTAATGTAAGTCGTTATATGATCTCCTTGGCTTCGGTATTTGTCGGCCTTTTTTTCTTTCTTTTGACCCCTCCTAGTTCCTTGGCTTCACACTCCTACATCTAAAATACATACAGGCCAAGTTTATCCAATCAAATTAGCTCTTCTTAAAAAACTAGCAAGAATTGTGACCTAGAATCAATGTAATGTTACCTTTTCCGATACTTCCACCTATAAGAGGAAAATGGAGAAATATTATCTGGAATTGTGTAGGATTTTTTCTTGAAATAATTTTAACTAAGATGGTAGCTTAGTTGAGGTGCCTAGCAAATCGTTCTTTTTCAGACGATATGTGCCATCTGCAGAAGTTCTTAGTGCATCAGATCAATAATTTTTGCATGTCATCATCCCCTAAAATACAATAATCCTAGCTACCTAGCCATGTATCTTAGTCTGCACTTGTAAGGTGCAAATCTCTTCAAATAATCTCTTCTTTAACCAAAAAATATAATATATTTTATTATTTAAAAAGATAGAAAAAATATTTATAATATAAAGGAGAATAATGAGTAAGAAAAATTGGAGCCGAAATTTTTTTAGAGCCCCGACCGTGCTCTATATATAAGATGATAGAGAGTATCTCAATTAAACAAGTTTTAATGTATGATTTTTAAAAACATAAAACCAAAATCCGTGGTTATGTTTGGTATCATTATCACTTTTTCTTCTAAAAAAATAAAATAAAAATATATTATTTTCATATTTCTAATAACAAAAAATATATTTTGTTCACTCTTTTTTTTTTTGTTAACAAGGGAGAGGGAGGGGGACGAGGGTGGCAACGTGGCTGGGGACAAGGAGAGCTCAATGTCAAATAGAGAGGTAGCCGAGGGAGATAGAGTAGGGATGAGACCAATGATATGGTTGAGGTTGAGGGATAGCTTGGTGTTGGGAAGAGAGATGGCCAACAAGGCTCGATCGGATCGGGCCGGGGGCGATGGGGCTAAGGATAAGATCGAACGGAAGAAGATGGGTGGAAACCTATATTTTAGAAAGAGTGGAAGTTAATTGCTTCCACTATGTGCAGAAATAATATAAGTTATTTACCAAAAATAAGATATCCAAATATATTTTCTGCATTGGATTTCGTCTTTCTGATTAATAAAAAATAGAGAAAAAATAATATCAAATATAGCTTTTATGAAAATGTTTTTAAATTTGTAATTGGTTAATAAATAAGATATGAAATTATTTTAATTTAACAGGTAAAGTTTTTCAAATCAAATTTAAAACAGAAACAAGGCAGCTTGACTATAATGACTGAAACTAAATAGCTCATAAAAAAACTCATCCATTTTTTTTATTTTTATACAAATATACCTACACTATCACTAGACCATCGTCCGTAGTGGGATGGTGCTCCAAGCGAAGCACATGTTTAGAAAGGTCAATGGAGCTGCAGATTGAGTGGCCTCTTTTGTTGCCAACTATTCGAAGGACCATCTTTGGTAAGAGAGGTGGAGTTGCCCAGTGTACTCCGTGATGTACTATTTTTTGCCTTTTATGGTTATATCTGTATACGTTTATGTATGATACTCTCGTTTTTACAACCCCCTCCTTTGGTAAGAGAGGTGGAGTTGCCCAGTGTATTGCGAAATGTACTATTTTTTTGATTTTTATGGTTATATCGTTGCTCTCATAAAATCGCATTAACTCGCAGCCATGAGCTGGTGGTGGGCCGGGGCTATAGGCGCCGCGAAGAAGAAGCTCGACGAGGAGTCCGGCGGGGGCGGCGGCGCTGCCCCCAAGTCGTTCCAGAGCGTCGGTCTGGTGATCGACGTCACCGGCATCGTCGGCAACAGCCTCGCCCAGATCCTCCCCCTCCCGGACACCCCCGGCGGCCCCTGGAAGGTCTACGGCGTCTCCCGCCGCCCCCGGCGCCCCGCCTGCTTCTTCCCGTCCCAACCCGAGGGCCTTGCCGTCGAGCACATCCAGTGCGACGTCTCCGACTTGGAAGACACCTTCGCCAAGCTCTCCCCGCTCACGGACCTGACTCATGTTTTTTACGCGGCATGGGTAGGTCGCTCCATTGAGGCCGAGAACGCGCTCCGCAACGTGCTCACCGCCGTCCTCCCCAACGCCCCCAATCTCCGGCACATTTGCCTCCAGACCGCCTGCATGCACTACTTCGGCCCGTTCGAGTCCATTGGTGCTATGGTTAATGTGTTGTCTAATTAAATGTTATTTAATGTTTACCATAGTTACTTTTGCTAACTAGAGTCAAAGTATGATTAGAATGAGTGCAAAAGAAGTTGAAGAGACATGATATGCTGTAAAAAAAAAAAAGAAGGTAGAAACGGCTGAATAGTGGATTACCTCTCTTCCACTGTTTTCCCTATTTTGCAGAACATAATCCAGTTTTACAGCAACTTATTTTGAAAGTTTAATTCTGCCTTTGTTGTTTTATAATTGCTGGTGTGTATACAACCAACAGATCTGGTATCAGAGCATGGTTGAAAGAGGTGTTGAAGGCAGAAATTTGAAGAAGAAAAAGAAGAATTTGGAGGAGAAAAATGGCCAGCACAAGTAGCATAAATTGGAGCAGTGTATAGGTTCCTATTTTCTCAGGTGAGAATTATGATTTCTGGAGTTTAATGATGAGAACCTTATTTGCCTCCATAGATTTGTGGGATATAGTAGAATATGAAATTTTAGAATCTTCTTCAACACTAACCGAAGCCCATCAAAAGGAGTTGAAAGAAAATAAGAGCAAAGATGCAGGAGCTCTTGGAATGATACAAAGGGGAGTTTCAGAAGCTATTTTTCCAAGAATCATGGGAGCAAAAACAGCAAAACAAGCATGGGAGACATTGCAAGAAGAGTACCAAGGAAATAAAAGGGTGAGAGCCATCAAACTCCAATCTCTTAGAAGAGATTTTGAAAATATGAGAATGAAAGAAAATGAAAGTGTGAAAGATTACTCAACCAGATTTTTGGAGTTAGTAAACCAACTGAAAATTTATGGTGAAGAAATGTCTGATCGTAAACTTGTGGAAAAGATACTAATTAGTCTACCAAAAAAATTTGACTCTATGGTTGCTGTTATTGAAGAAACTAAAGACCTCTCTAAATTGAGTGTTCAAGAGCTGTTAGGCTCTTTAAAATCTCATGAGCAAAGGTTGGAACGACACTTTGAGAAGTCAATAGAGAGTGCTTTCCAATCTAAGATGAATGTTAAATCAAAAATTTTTGAAAAGAAATCAATGGCTTATGATCAAAATGGGGGAGACTCATTTAAAGGAGGTAGACAAGGAAGAGGAGGCAGAAATTTTAGAGGAAGAGGAAGAGGTAGAAATAATTTTGACAAAAGATTTAGGGGAGAAGGTTCTTCACAAAGATGCAATGTGCGCAACAAAATTGGCCATCTTGAGAAGAATTGCTGGTTTAAAGGGAAGCCTCAATGCTATAATTGCAAGAAGTTTGGTCATTTGCAAAAAGATTGTCGATTCAAGAATGAGCAGCAAGCAAACTTTACAGAAGAAAAGGAAGAAGGAAAGAGTGAAGAGAATTTATTCTATGCTTGCCAACATGTTTCTGAACAAAAGAATGATGTGTGGTTCCTTGACAGTGGGTGCAGCAATCATATGACACAAGAAAAATGAATTTTTCTGGATATGGATGTTTCATTTAATTCTAAGGTGAAGATGGGAAATGGTCCAGTAGTAGAAGTGAAGGGAAAAGGCAGCATTAGTGTCCAAACAAAGAAGGGCAGAAATATTATTCGTGATGTGTTATTTGTTGCGGAGTTAGACCAAAATCTGCTGAGTGTTGGACAGCTTTTGGAGCATGGTTATAGTCTTCATTTTGAAGGCAATGGTTACAGAGTTTTTGACCAAGGAAGAGAAAAATTAGGCTGATGTTAAAATGGGCCCTTACCGAAGTTTTTCACTCACTTTCAATTATGCTACATGTGTTGCTTTGAAAGCTAATGTGCTTGATGAATCATGGTTGTGGCATAGAAGATTTGGTCACTTGAATTTTCAAAACCTCAACCTGTTGTACAAGAAAAATATGGTGCAAGGACTGCCTATGATTGAAGAGAAAAGTGAAGTTTGTGAAGGTTGTGCCATGGGGAAGCATCATCGCCAATCTTTTCCAAAAGGAGTGGCATGGAGAGCAAAAGAGGTGCTGGAACTAGTGCATACAGACATGTGTGGGCCTATGCACACTCCTTCTCACTCTCAAAATAGGTATTTCATACTCTTCATTGATGATTATAGTCGTATGACTTGGGTTTACTTCATGAGAAAAAAAATCTCAAGTGTTTGGCATCTTTAAGAAGTTTACATGTCTTGTTGAGAAGCAAAGTGGCCGTCCTATAAAAATTCTGCGAAGTGCTAAAGGAAAGGAGTACACTTCGAATGAATTTCAAAAATTCTGCGAAGATGAAGGGATGAAAAGACATCTTACAGTTGGCTACACTCCGCAGCAAAATGGGGTGTCCGAGAGGAAGAACCAAACTATAATGGAAATGGCCAAGTCTATGATACATGAAGCTGGTTTATCGAAGCATTTTTGGGCTGAAGCTGTGTATACAACAGTTTATTTAATAAACAGGTGTCCTACAAAGGCAGTGTGGCATCAAACACCATTTGAAGCTTGGAGTGGTAGAAAACCATCAGTAAAGCACTTTAAAGTATTTGGTTGTTTTTGTTATGCTCAAATTCGAAAAGAGAAAAGATACAAGCTGGATGAAGCTAGTGAGAAATGCATCTTTGTTGGCTATAGCTCAATGTCAAAAGGCTATAGGTTGTACAGTTTAAAGACCGACAACATAATCATTAGTAGGGATATAATATTTGATGAGAAAGCTAAATGGAATTGGGAGCAAGGCAAAGTCGAAGAGCAATTTGTTCCGATGACTATTCCACAACAAAGTGTAGTTCAAAAAGATCAAAATAATGATGGAAGCTCTCAACCTTCAAGTTCATCTTCACCACCATCATCTCCAAACACACAATCAGCCCCAAGCTCAAGTTCATCATCACCAAGCTCAACTCCGGTAAGATTGAGAAATTTGAGTGATGTGTATGCAAGATGCAATTTTTGTATTGTGGAACCAGAAAATTTTAAAGAGGCAGTCAAAGAAGAAGCTTGGAAGAAAGCTATGGAAAAAAAATGAAGTGATTGAGAAAAACAATACATGGGAGCTTGTTGATCGCTCAGAAAACAAAGAAGTTATCGATGTGAAGTGGGTTTACAAGGTGAAATTCAATACAAATGGTTCTATTCAGAGAAACAAAGCAAGACTAGTTGCAAAGGGCTATTCACAGCAACCCGGTATTGACTTTCAAGAAACATTTGCTCCGGTTGCCCGTCTTGACACCGTGAGAGCACTTATCTCTTTGGTAGCACAAAAGGGTTGGTTGTTGTACCAACTTGATGTGAAATCAGCATTTCTTAATGGGGAGTTGAAAAAAGAAGTTTATGTTGAGCAACCTCAAGGATTTATCATTGAAGGCCAAGAAGAAAAAGTGTACAAGCTGAAGAAAGCACTTTATGGGCTGAAACATGCACCTAAAGCATGGTACAGTGAAATTGACAGCTACTTTAATGAACAAGGCTTTGAGAAAAACAAAAGTGAGTCTACTTTGTATGTCAAAAATCAAGGTACAACTGATATTCTTATTGTTGCTCTTTATGTTGATGATTTGGTGCTAACTGGAAGCAATGCAGAAATGATTGAAAAATTTAAGAAAGAAATGATGTGAAAGTATGAAATGAGTGATTTGGGATTGCTACATCATTTTTTGGGTATTGAAGTCTATCAAGATAAAGAAGGGGTATTCATTTCACAAAAGATGTATGCTGAAAAAATTATGAAGAAGTTTAGAATGTTTGGTTGTAAACCAATAGCTACACCCCTTGTCGTCAATGAAAAACTGATGAAAGAAGATGGAAGGAAAAAGGTTGATGCAACTCTGTATAGAAGTCTTGTTGGAAACTTGCTTTATATTACAGCTACAAGGCCTGACATTATGTTTGCAGCAAGTATACTTTCAAGATTCATGCATTCTCCAAGTGGCATCCACTATGCAGCAGGAAAAAGAGTACTTAGATACATTCAAGGCACCATGAGCTATGGAATTCAATATTCCTAAAGTTCTCAAGTGAAGTTGATTGGTTTTTGTGACAGTGATTGGGGAGGTTGTATAGATGACATGAAGAGCACCTCCGGTTATGCATTTTCACTTGGATCAGGTGTGTTCTTTTGGTCCTTAAAGAAGCAACAATCAGTTGCTCAATCATTAGCAAAAGCTGAATATGTTTCAGCTGCACTCGCCACATCTCAAGCAATTTGGTTGAGAAGAATTTTAGAAGACATTGGTGAGAAGCAAGAGGAAGCCACTAAAATATTCTGTGACAACAAATCAGTCATAGCAATGGCAAAGAATCGTGTCTTTCATAGCAGAACCATGCATATTGCAATTAAGCATCATTTCATCAGAGATGCCATTGAAGAAGAAGAAGTGAAGTTGGAGTTTTGCAGGACAGAGGATCAAGTAGCAGATATTTTCACCAAAGCATTGCCAAAGGAGAAGTTCCATCAGTTGAGAGAAGCACTAGGAGTTCAAGACCAACACATTAAGGGGGAGAATGTTATGGTTAATGTGTTGTCTAATTAAATGCTATTTAATGTTTACCATAGTTACTTTTGCTAACTAGAGTCAAAGTATGATTAGAATGAGTGGAAAAGAAGTTGAAGAGACCTGATATGCTGTAAAAAAAAAAAATAGAAACGGCTGAATAGTGGGTTGCCTCTCTTCCACTCTTTTCCCCTGTTTTGCTGAACATAATTCAGATTTACAGCAACTTATTTTGTGAGTTTAATTCTGCCTTCGTTGTTTTATAATTGCTGGTGTGTCCAACCAACAGTTGGCGGGGTGAAAGCCCACGAGCCCCCTTTCCGTGAGGATCTCCCGCGGCTGGATTGCCCCAACTTCTGCTACGACCTCGAGGACATCCTCTTCGAGGAGGTGGCGAAGAGGAAAGGCACCGTGACGTGGTCGATCCACCGCCCGACGACCATCTTCGGCTTCTCCCCATACAGCCTCATGAATTTGGTGGGGACTCTCTGTGTCTACGCTGCCATTTGCCGGCGAGAGGGGGCTTCTCTCCTCTGGCTGGGGAGCCAGGTGGCTTGGGAGGGGTTCAGCAATGCCTCCAATGCCGACCTTATCGCCGAGCAGCAGATCTGGGCGGCGGTCGATCCGTATGCCAAGAACGAGGCCTTCAATTGCAGCAACGGGGATGTGTTCAAGTGGAAGCACTTGTGGCCGTTGCTGGCGAAGGCGTTTGGAGTGGAGTGGGTCGGATACCGGGGGGAGTTGGCTTGATTCAAGCTTGTGGTCTTGTGGACGCCATGAAGGGGAAAGAAGCGCTGTGAGAGGAGATGGTGGCGGAGCACGGGCTAGCACCGACGAGGCCGAAGGACGTTGGCAACTGGTGGTTTGTCGATGCTGTGGTTGGCGTGGAGGAGGAGTTTCTGGACAGCATGAACAAGAGCAAAGAGCACGGGTTCTTGGGATTCCGAAGCACCGTATCTTCTTTCAAATCTTGGATCGATAAGATGAGAGCTTACAAGATTGTTCCTTGATATTGCTTTGGTCGCATCTTTTTTTTTTTCTTTTTTTTTTTTTAAAATTAAAAACGACATTCATATAGTTCTCACGTGAATACAACTTACCCAATTTTAAAAAAAAAGATGATACAAGGAGTGGGGAATATCTCCGACCCTCGTCCAAACCACTCCACCGGAATGCCGGGCTACAAAGAAAGCGACCCAGTCTGCTGCACTATTCACCTCCCGATAAACGTGTACAACCTAAAAAGAGCCTGACTTCCTAGCTAGATCGCGGATCTTACGAAGTAGCGGGTACCCTTCTGCATTTATATCCACACCTCGTATCCAGTCAACTACCATGACGGAGTCCTCCTCTAGAAATATCCTGTCGGCTCCCATGATCCTCCTCGCATAGAACATGCCCTCCCAGGCTACCTGCAACTCTACCTCAATGACGGCCCGGCCTGTGGTACGTCGCCCTCCAGCTACAACCAGCGTATCCAGATGATCTCTAATCATAAAGCTCACACCTCCGTGTGCTCCGTCTGCCGACCAGCTACCATCGAAGTTCACTTTGAAATGACCAGGAGGTGGGAGTACTTAAGAAACGAGGGCAAAATCAGGCGTTGTAGCAGTGGAGTGAGTATCCCAAATGTCCCAAATCATTCTGGAGGTGAACAACGAGGTAGTCATGATGATCTTTGTTGCATGGCGGCCCTACCCACCACAAAACTGGACGATGATTCTCTATCCTTAGATATGCGGGCATTCTTGTCCAACCAAATATAGTAGGCCATGTATGCCCTCATCATGACCCCTACCTCGACATGCGGCTGTACCCTTTACCGTCCTTTATATAGTGGTCTGTGAACTTGGTTTGCCTTCTGCTTCTGAGTCATGGATGGGGTAATTGTATGAATTATGTGGCTGCGGAAATGGAAGAATATGAGTACAAGGCTGTTCTTGGCTGTGTTATTGGTGTTTTGATGTATTCGTGATGCTAAACTCTTTTTTTTATTATTATCATTCATGATGCTAACTCATAGGTAGTGAACCTTGTTGTTTGATTCGTTGGATATTTCAAATGGCATAGTTTATGGGGTTTTGATGCCTGTGATGTAAGTTGATGAGTGGTGAGATAAAAAAAAACTAAAAACTTTAGTTGCCTTCTCCATACTCCGTTACGGGGCATGTTTGGTGTCCCTTATATTTCGAGTCTAGAGTTGGACGTTTGGATTGGTGGGCTGCGTGTAAATGTATGTTGATATCAAAGAGTAGTGAAACAAGCGTTACAAGGCTGGAGAAACACTTAGAGAATATTATGAAATATTGGATTTGGATTAGGTTGGACTCCACTCTATTTCCACCTCGCCCCTTGAGGGCCAACACCAACAGAAGCTAGCACCCGCCTTGTCACCATTTGGGCAATTGCTCAGTGGTAGATATTGAATTTTTGAAATTATATATTTTATGTGGTTGATACAATATCCATTGTTATTTCATTTTTATCTAATCTTCTTCTTCTTCTTCTTTTTAATCTAATCTTCTTCCCCTTCCTAATTTGATAGGTTATTCTTTGTTATTATTCTTTATGTAGAATCCTAGTACATATTTCTGTGGGAGAATACTATTTGATTTTTTTTTTTGTGATAGAGAAAAAGGGAAGGAGATGCACCCCATATTTTGGAGGTTGCACCATCCAAAACTTAAGCCCATAGCCTTTGGTTTCTAACCAAAGAGATGTGAGGCCATTAAGATGAAGCCCTAGTTAACAAAAATGTTTGAATATTAATGATGCAATAGTGTCTATACTATGCCCAAGCATTGGTTTCTAGTTCATTCCTATAAAATGTATATACAGTAGAGATAATATGATTCCTTTTCTGAAAACCAAATGATGGTTCAATAAAACAAAAGTGGAACCTTACGTACCGCACTGCACTCAGTAAATAAGAAGAACCAAGAGCCATGTATTGAACATTGAATTAGATTCATCACAGATAGGAATAGGAACATTTCTTTCAAATATTATCCAAATCTTAATTATTTGATATTAATTAGGAACTGTTGCTGGAATTTAGACCCGGGGGCGATCGTCGGCTGAAGAGGGGGAGCTCCGGCGAGGACTGGCGGGCGGCAAATCGTCAGCGTGCGGCGTCCTCCGAGGGGACCTGCAAGAAGTCGGTAGCCGGGTCTTCCGGCGCCGGCCCTCCGATGCCTAAGTCAGAGGGGGCAAGTGTAGATGAGGAGAAACAGTAGTATATGTCGAGAGTTTTTGCCCTCCAGTCCCCTCTACAATGGAGTTGTTCTTCTTTTATAGAGGGGCGCTGGGTTACCTGTGAGGTGATGGGACGAGGTCGTCGTACAAT